>JAMPIV010014003.1:0-200580 GCA_024509875.1 Oreohelix idahoensis | reverse complement strand
AAATTACAAAGACATCATTAGAAGCAATCAAGATTTCACATTTTATGTTCAACTTCAGTAACAAATACAACTATTTGAGTAACAAGGCATAAATTTTAGGCCGATTAAAAATTTTAAACTCCTATTCAACACTTTCATACCTAGAGATTGTTTAAAGTGACAAAATATCATTGACAATGTTAAAGAAACAGAGCAATTTACATCAGTAATAACTTCATTACCTCTGCCAACTATAAACAGCACACAAGAGCAAATACCTCATTAATTAGTCCTTCATAACCTCTGTACGGTCCAAAATCTTGTTCGTAGCAGGGGAAGTCTAAAAGAGCAAACACACCCAGTCCCTGACTGTTTGTGAATCTTGGATTTCTTGATCACCAGGCCCACTCAAAGTTCTTTGCTGTACTCAGCACAGTCATTTGGCAAAGGTATTAGGATACCTTTATCACAATCAATAAATACCAAAATGATATATACAGAAGTTTTGCAGAAATAAAGTTGAAAGGTAAAACCAAAACAATAGATTTTGAATGAATGAGATTCCCTTCCTACTTGGATAACTAGATAATTTTTCAATGAAAGCTTGTATACTTGTAGCACACAGAGTAAAAGTTACATCCATTTACCTTCAGTTTTTATATACAACAACAAAGTTATTTATGCATATGAACATTTTAAAAAATTATTCTCCAAACAACAACAATGAAGTCACACTGGGTGAGCTATTCCTCTTTTTTACAACAATTTGACCTGTTATTGTAATCTGTGAAATTAACAATTTTTTGAGTGTTTATAGACTAAGAACTGATTGTCTTTATTAGAATACTTCTGTTCGTTACATTTTGAAACTTTACCCTTGGATATACTCCTAGGGAACATTTTATATAAGAAATTTAAATGAATACATTTGCTCTAATTATCCACCGGCACTGGCTTCAACAGCGCAGTGTCTAATGTTTCGGATCCCCGATGAGGTGGGATATTTTTAGGCCACAAACGGCTCGCCTGGGTCGACCCAGCCAAATGGGTAACCAGAGCCAACTCTGAGAAGGTTAATGGCGGGCGTGATGCCGACCACATCACCCCTCGTGTGCCGACGGTCAAGATAATATGGGCCTAACATCATATTCCCAATATGCCTCAATGGGCGTGTAACGGGTTCCTTTACCTTTATTCCACCGAGCATATTCTTTTAAGCCTCCATTTTACCATGGATAACTAATACTTTTTCAATGAAAGCTTTTATACTTTTAGCACAAGAAGTAAAGTAAATTCATTTAACCTTTGGTTTCATATACAACAACAAATTTTTTATGCATATGAACATAGATGAAATATCGCACTGTTAAACCCATCTAAAATAGCACACAAGCTTCCAGTTTGGAAACAAAATCGTTTCCCTAAAATTATATGAAAACATTCCTGAATTGAAGTAAAAAAGCCAAACAGCAACAGATAAAAATCCATCAGCTGACAAAATACATAGAGAAACATTATCTCACGCAACAACCTGGACCCCGAGCATATCAAAGAGTCTGATCAGCAACAAATGCAACAGAAAATTGAGGTGGGGGTGTCTTTCTACCTTAAGCACTGGTGCAATGAAAAAAATGTTGTCAGTGGCGACAAGGACGATTACTCCAGCAACTTCGAGCACAGAGCAGAGGCCTTGAAAACGTGCAGCAGGAGTTATAGATGACAGAAGAAAGGGCAGAAGAGACAAGTTGCTTTCATTAACTGATGCACAGTCAGTAATTGCATTACGTTGAAAAAATCATAATAAAGACAGACGTTGAATGCCCTCAGAATAGTGCTACCACAAACTTTGTCAACGATTCTAAAGTGTTGTGAACCCAATGATCCCCATCTCAATTGTGACAGTCACCGGTAATGAAGAGGCTGACAGAATGGCAAAAGAAGGGTCACATCTAATCTACCTCAGCCTGATGGAAGAATAACTTTCGAGGAGGCAAAGAGTTTAATCAGACTCAGATACAGAAGAGCAAATGGAATCATGTAGAACATCCAGGTCAACACACAGAACGGGGATGATGCTTACTACCACTCAACAAAAGAGAACAAGTGGTAATCTTCAGACTCCGCACTGGCCACAAACAGATATGAAGACACCATCTATTCCTGAAAACTAAATGGCTAGAAAGATAGTGAAACATACCGATTCAGTGTAAACTGTAGGCAATAATTGTTATCTAGTATTGAGCTAGGAAAATCGATACTGTGCTTCAAAAGGTTTGCTCCTTGTAATTTGTGGTACTAGGAGTAAGTGAGCAGTATGGGCCCGGAACGGCCAGCTCCTTTCGTGAAAAAGCTTTACGGGAATCAAATAGCCTCAAGACTTGACTACTGCTTTCTTTGAAGAACAGTTCAAGTGACGTCTGAGAGTGTACAACAAGAAGAAAAGAAGAGACATTTTTAAAAAAAGGTCCAAACAACAACAATAAAATCATACTGGAAGAGAGTATCCATTTTTTGTTGTGGGCCAAACGCCACTTTTTTGCTTGGGACTGAAAGAGTTAAGAGCACAATACATGCAGCCACAATGAGCGGTTAGCCACCATGAAGAAAGCATGTGTTTGATTTTAATAATGAAACACCCACAACCACCTTGCCAATAACTTGCGATGAATTCACGCTGGACGAGATCAAACAAGCCGTTAAAAGATTAAAAAAATTTAAAGCTGCTGGAGTTGACGAAATTTCAGGGGAAATGATTAAAGCAGTTAATGACAACAACCTCTTGAGAATTTTAGATATTATAAATGAAGTATGGAGAGAAGAACAACCACCACAACAATCGAAAGCCAGTATTATTGTAAAGTTACCGAAGAAAGGTGATCTATCAGACTGTAATAACTGGCGTGGTATATCTCTATTATCAGTACCTGGAAAATTATTATGTTGCATGATGTTAGAAAGACTTAAATTGCATGCTGACGAAAAGATCAGAGAAGAACAAGCGGGTTTCAGGCCGAAACGATCATGTATTGATCAAATATTCACACTAAGAACAATTATAGAAGAATCAGTGGAAAGGCAATCGCCACTTATTATCACCTTCGTCGATTTTCAAAAAGCCTTTGATAGTCTACACCGCCCATCATTGTGGAAGATACTTACAATCTATGGTTTTCCAACAAAATATGTGAATATAATCAAAGCGCTATATGACAATGCAAGATGTTGTTGTGTTAGAACAAATAAAGGGAATACAGAATGGTTTACAGTAGAAACAGGGGTGAAACAAGGCTGTATTATGTCACCACTACTTTTTGGAATAGCTATTGATTGGGTTATGAGAAACTATACCCACAATGAACAATTGGGTATAAAATGGACAAATGGAAAATTCCTGGGGGACCTGGATTTCGCAGATGATGATGTAGCATTCTTAAGTTCAACACCAAGACAATCCCAAGAAGCAATAAATAATTTGTGTCATCTCTCGGTTAAAATTGGTCTCCAAATAAATGCCTCTAAAACTAAAGCTATGAACTTTTCTAACGAGACCTTTGATATCATCTTGAACGGGGAAAAACTACAGAAAGTTGAAAGTTTCAATTATTTAGGCAGTAAAATGACTCAGGATGGTGACACAACAAGAGAAATCCATACTAGAATTGCTTTGGCAGCTAGCGCCTTCAATAGATTATCTAACATTTGGAAATTACGATCATTGAATATACATACCAAGCTTCGTCTGTTTAATTCAAATGTTATCTCAGTGTTAACATACGGCTGTGAGAGTGGAAAATAACAAAATCATTGGAGAACAAGCTGAATACATTCGAGAACAAATGTCTTAGAAAACTCATGAACATCAGTTGGAAAGAATTCAAGACTAATCGACAAATAAGAGAAGACTCTAGGCAGAAATATGTCTCCGACTATATAAGGAAAAGACGATGGTCATATATCGGTCATGTCCTACGAATGCAAAACAACAGAATACCACTACAGGCGCTCACTTGGGTTTCCTGAGGGTAAGCGGAAAAAAGGAAGACCAAAAGAAACACTCAGAAGAACAATAATAAGAGAAGGAAGAACGTTGGGCCTAAATAATGTGCAAGAGCTAAGAGGAGTGGCGTCACAACGAACAACCTGGAGAGAAATGCTCTTCTAACTGGTCTGTAAAAAATACATTACTAGGCGTAATAGAATATTTTTTGATATTGCAGACTCCATTTAAAAGAAAAAGGAATCCAGTGTATTCATGTAGTGATAATTTAAATGTTCACACAGTCCGGAATCTGGCAAAATTGCAGGCCCAAATCACCCTTAATGTATGGCCAATAAAAGTATGCCTAACACTATATTCCCAATATGCCTTAATAGTGTGTAAGACAGGATCCCTTTATACCTCTGTTTTTAAACCATCGATACAGTCAGTGGAGATGGGAAAAATCATGGTTTAAAATTTGATAGTGTTAAGGACAGGATGTCAAGGTCTTATGTAGCCCCTGTATTTATATAAAGAGATAACAGGTGGTCTAGAAAAAAGACAAGAACCTTGAAAATGTTCTTGTGAAGCTAAAGAAAGCATGAACTTATCAAAATATTAATAAAAAAAAAATCAAAAGCTTTAGAAAGCTAGACTTGAAGTAAAAAAAGAAAAAAGTTCTATTAAAAAAAAATGATTTGCACATCTGCCACTGAATGGAAAGAACCGGTATACTCCCAATTTTAACTTAAGAGGATTAAGTAGTAACTTGCTAAGTCTGCCATAGTTGCATTCCTCTGGAAGCAATATTTATGGTCTATGCATGATATGCCTTCTTCAATGGAGGCAAAATATGTATATTATTTCCATTGAATACCATGATAACATTAACAAGCTAGTACAGGGTTTCCATTGTATAATAAAGAAGATGTTGACAAACAGTAGCTTATAGCAACATAAAAATAAAACCATTTTGTCAAGATTATTCTGACAAACCACAAGAGGTAATTCTTCTTCATCATTCCAGTCCCATGGCAATCTCTCCAGTGTTTTACCATTCATCCATCGTCCATTTTCCTGTTTCCCCCTTTATGAGCTACCAATACACTTAAGCCCATGCACATCAAACCAGCATTATTATCTGTTTAGCCAACATGCTCTGTAGCTATCCCATTACATGAATAACCTGCACCAAACATTCAACATTGCCTTGTATGCTGATCCCATCACATGAAGCCTTCACTAAAACATTCACATGCTCTTGTACTGATCCACATTAACAGGAAATCTGCACCAAACATTCCACATGTCTCTTGTAAAGCTGATTCCATTACAGAAACCTGCACCAAAACATTCACATGCTCTTGTAGCTGATCCCATTACAGAAACCTGCACCAAACATTCACATGCTCTTGTAGCTGATCCCATCACAGGAAACCTGCCCCAAACATTCACATGATCTTGTAGCTGATCCCAACACATGAAAGCCTGCACTAAACATATCACATGCTCTTGTAAGCTGATCCATTACAGGAAATCTGCACCAAAAAAAAAAACCAAACCATTTTCAACATGCTCTGTAGCTGATTCCATACAGGAAGTCCTGCACCAAACATTCACCATGCCATTGTAGCTGATCCCATTACAGGAAACCTGCACCAAACAGTCACATGCTCTTGTAGCATGATCCTAATCACAGGAAATAACTGCACCAAACACTCACATGCTCTTGTCTAGCTGATTCCCATCACAGGAAACTGCACCCAAACATTCACATGCTCTTGTAGCTTGATTCCCATTGACAGGGAAAACCTGTCATTCCAAACATATCACATTCTTCTTGTAGCTGAGTCCCATTACAGGAAGCCTGCACCAAAGCAATTCACGATGCTCTTGTAGGCTGATCCCATTTACAGGAAATGTCTGCACCAATACAAACATTTTTCCACATGCTCTTCATGTACGCTGATTTCCTATGTACAGGAGGAACCTGGCACCAAAAACAATGTCACAATAGTCTCATGTAGCATGAGATCCCAAGTACAGGAATGCCTGCAGCCAGTAACATTCACATGTGCACTATTGTAGCTGATCCCATTACAGGAAACCTGCACAAAACATTCAACATGCTCTAGTTAGCTGAACCCATTACAGGAAGGCATTGCCACAAAACATTCCCATGCGGTCATGTAGTAGCTGATCCCATCACAGGAAGGCCTGCACCAAACATTCACATGCTCTTGTAGCTGATCCCATTACAGGAAACCTACACCAAACATTCACATGCACTTCTTGTAGCTGATCCCAATTACAGGAAACCTGCTAGCACCAAACATTCACATGCTCTTTTAGGCTGATCCCGTTACAGGAAACCTGCACCAAACATTCACATGCTCTTGGTAGCTACTGAGGAATTCTGTCCCCCGTATTACAGTCAACCTGCACCCAACATTGGCACATGCTCTTGTAGCTGAGGTTTTCTGTAGCGCAACTTGTTTTACATGACAAGATTGCCAACCCAGGCTACAGCACCTCGATGTGAGCCTACATTGTACGACATGATCCAGGGCTCAGTCCAAACTTAATCTACTTTCCGTTTGTCTCTTCAGAGCCGAGCTCTCAAGAACTAGACAGCGTGTAATACGGTCATAGCAGTTCCATAGTTTTTGTCCCATAAATGGTGGCTGCTGGAGCTATGCTGTCATTCTGCTCCTATTGTGTGAGTCAACATTCTTAGCAGGAGGACATGTTCTATTGTTTGCTTGTCTTGCTCATATGGATACATTTTTTTTGCCCGTCTGGCTTTTAGTTTGTGATACAGATGGTATTTTGAGTCAGTAGTAACAGGTTCTCAGTCTAAAAATTGTCACCTGCGGCAAGATGTAATAAATTATCTAATACATCTTCTTCTTCATTCGACCTGAAAAAGAACGTTGGTTGCGTTGTGTCTGTTTGCACCAAAGCTGCAACATTTGCACCTTTTGGCCGACACATCCAACTTCAGCCCGGCATTTTTGGGACCGGGTTAGCCTTCCCTCTTCAATCCCTACTCATGAAGCCAGACTGCAGTAATGCACCCTGTTTCCCAGGACCACCACTTGGGAGGTGGAGTATGGTCTTGGTCAGCTCCTGGTTTGCTGACCCTGAAGCAGGCAGTCTAGCCATGGGTCCGCTAACTGCATTCCCTCACTGTTGACTACGTCTTAGGTCCCATCTATTTCATCTGATTTGGAGTGAGTTTTCTCGATGCCAATTTTCTTTTAAGCTAATTTTGATAATTGCTTATATCTCTCTCTTCATATGATGAAGTTTCCTCTGTTTGAATTTTATACCTACTTCTTTGGCAAGTCTATCTGCCTGTTCATTTCTATATATCCTGCAGTGGGCTATAAAACAAACTAATCACTGAACTGTCACTCTGTTTAATTTTTATAGCTGGTTGCTTCCAAGATGTTAGATATAATTTCCAAATGATCTTGCAAGAGATATACTACAAATTAGTAAGTTAAACAACATACACAAACTCCATTGAGCCAAAATACATAATATCTACATCACAGTTAAAATAAAATACAGCGAATATACAGTGAAACAAAACACACGAGCATACATGGTGTGGCAAACAAACAAATGCATAGAAAAATAAATGTCCTGACACTGATAATAATAATCTATTCAAAAATCTTACACCCAGGATCAAAATGTAAAGTAAATTTTTGTTGAAGTTTTTTTGGCTTAAAAATTTCTACAAGATGGGCTGGTCAGCCACATGCCAGTCCTCCTTAGTCACCTTCTGTGACATGCCTAATAGGTTACAGATATTACTGTTCTTCTTGACCTCGTCTCTTGAAACTCTCCCATTCAGACCTCACTAACAACTGGATGGAACACTAGCATTTTCTATGTGGGTTATTGCATTTGTTTTAGAGCTTCTGCCCCAGCTTTAAAATGGCCACTAAAATATAGATTTCCTGTCCATTTCTAAATGTTGTGTAGATGTCTCCTTCTTAATTTGTAATAGTTCTAGTTGTTGATCTGTTTGTAAATATATTGGTGCATTCTGCAGTTTGGTAAATCTATTTTATATATTCAATAGCTAGATGCTTACTTTCTGCATCCTTCTGGGTTGTTGTCAACCAACTCAGGGAATTTTTCTCTCCACCAAGGAGGGAAGGCACTGCTATATTTTTGCTGGCTATGCCTTTGTCTGTTTTTAGTACAATAGGAAATTTTCTTTAACTTTTTGTGTAAAAACAGCTTTCTCTGCAGTCTGCGCTGGCTATATTTTTTCAGTCTGTCATTTAAATGGGATTTGTGAGGCTAATTAAATACGTCTGCCGGATTGAAAATACTCTGTACTCTCTTCTTTCATTCATACTTCTTTGATCCTTTGCCGCTGACTGTCAAAGCAGTCAGTGGTCATCACGCCTAGTGGCGTCTTGTAGGGCAACAACAAATTGATTCCACTTTGCTCGGTCGGTGGCCATCCTTCTTACAGTGCCCCAACTCTGGTTTATCTTTGCATCTCAACCTCCACAGTCCTCCGCCAGGTTGTTTTTTGGTCTGCCTCTCTTTTGTTTTCCTTCAGGGGTCCATAGAAAATGCCAACCCCCAGCTCCAGCGTCTGCCAGCTATGATGGTGTGCATGTCCTCTTGCTTGCTCTGAGTAAGCAGATCTTGGTTTAGTGATGGTATTCGGCCAAAAGATTCGGTGAATTTTTCTTAGGCATGTTGTGTGAAAAGAGGACAATTTTGACATTTCCTTCTCTGTAACTCTCCAGCATTCCACACCATAGAGAAGCACAGAAAGCACGCAGCTCTGATATAATCTTAATTTTGTGCTTGTGCTGTATTGAGAGGACTTCCAGATGTTGTTTAGGCTTAAAAAGGCTGTTCTTGCTTTGTTCATTCTGTTGTTAATGTCTTTGCTTGCTCCGCCGTCTGGTGTTACTATGCATCCTAGGTATGTGAAGGTGTCTGTCTGTACCAGTTGCTGATTGCTTACTGATATGGGCTCAGAGTTGCTCACATTGAGCGTCATGATCTCTGACTTCTTTAGATTAATGTTCAAGCCCACCTGCTGGCTATACTTATTAAGGCTATCCGTTTTTTCCTGGATGTGTTGATGTGAATGTGCTAGTAGTGCAATATCATCTGCATATTCCAGATCTTCCAATGTAGAAAATGTAGTCCATCTTATTTCTCTTGGACTGCCCTCTGTTGTCTGGCGCATCACCCAGTCTATGACTGTTTAAAATATAGTGGTTGATAAGGGGCATTCCTGTCGTACCCCTGTCTTCACCTCAAAGGTTACGTTGCTCTGCCCAACGCTACATGAAAAGTTGGCATAGAGGCTTTTTATGATTGTCACTATACAGCTTGGAATTCCATAAGCCCTCAGTATTTTCCATAAACTGTCCCTATGTATACTGTCAAAAGCCTTTTAAAAATCAACGAAATTAATGTACAGCTGTCTTTGCCATTCTGAGCACTGCTTTTTTCTGTTCTTTCTAAATCCTGCTTGTTCTTTCCTCAGTTTGTGGTCTACTGCTTTTGAAATTCTCTGTATAATTATCCTGCCTAGTATTTTGCTGGGAACTGAGAGAAGAGTGATTCCTCTCCAATTATTGCAGTCTGCAAGATTTCTCTTCTTGGGCAATTTGACAATTATTCCTTTGTTCCACTCCGTTGGTATTGTCCCTGTTTTCCAGACTTGAGCAAATAGTGGTTCTAATAGTTCTGCTGCTAGCTCAGGGTCTGTCTTAAATAGCTCTACATTTAAATTATCATGGCCAGGAGCTTTTCCATTCTTTAACCCTTTGATTGCTGTGATGATTTCTTCTTTTCGTGGAATGTCTGTATTAACATCTAGATCGTTTTCAGCCTCAGGAACATTCAATTGTGTCTCTGGTGGTTCCTTGTTCGGAGTTTCTCTGAAATGCTCTGCCCATCTTGTTTCCTGTCCCCCTGCTGTCGTGACGAGATTTCCTTGCTTATCTCTTACTAATGTAATATTGTTTGCACCTCGTTTTCCGCTGATGATTTTAGTTATTTTGTATACTGTGCTTTGGTTCATTTCTCAGTGCTGCCCCGTCTGCCTGTCTTGCAAGATAAGTCTGACCCCTGCCTGCGCAAACCTGTCCAGCTTGGAAGAACCTTCCAGGAGTAAAACTCTCGCTGGCATAGCTCTGGGAGTAATCAGGATACGCAAGCCGCCATACCTCGACAAGGTATTGACACCAGTGATGGCAGTTTTCATTCATACATTGCAGTTTTATTATTTTATTAATTTCCCTTACTGGGGTTGATATCAGTGATCCAGTAATTATCCTTCAGTCTAGTTGTGGATTATCACTGTTCTGTACAAGAAGGTTTTGAAGCAGTTGCTCAGGAAGGGATTCCATATTTCAGTGCTGATCTTAAATGTTCTGTATACACCAGTTACAAAATTTTTATGATCTGTACCTGAAAGCCATTTCAACTAATTTTATATTCAGGGTATTTTTGTCTAACTTCTTATTGACATTTATCAACTTGATTTTCCCACGTTGGAAAACCTGCAAGTGCTAAAAAAAAGAAACCCACATAAAATACTACGAGTCATTTGTAAAGTCTTGTAATTTTGGTTGAAAGATCTTCACAAAATGTCTAAAGATTTGTTGTCACAGACAATGATAAATCAATAAAGAATTAATTGCTGGATATTCAAATGTTTTTATGATAGGTGACGGAAGTTATCACTGCAAGAATACTTTACCTCAGCATCATCAACACAGAAGAGAGGTCCATGCACAAGACAATCCCCATCATATTCCAAGTTACATTCCTCACAATCTTCATAAATGAATAACATGTGATTACAGATGACAAACGGTATAATAACATGTTCAGGAAATCTATACTTACTGCTATCTACTATCTTGATTTATCAACATTTAAGATGATATGTCAGTCATTGATTCATGACCTATCACCACCATGTGGATAATAGACCTTCAACAAATTTGCATGCCTCTCTAATCATGTGCCATCTGTTCAATGTCTTACCATGTCTTACGTATACTTTTTATGCCCATCTTTATGTCCCTTCTTCACATGGTGTTAAGTTCTCTTTTATTTTACATGCTCTGGGGATTCTGGAACAATGACTGCCTTGTAAATGTTATTGTAATGTTATGATGTATGTATATTCAAGCATTACCTCGTCATCTACACAAGCACACACATGTTTCAGAGAGCACTCAGTAAAAGCATGTTCAGTTCGTAGCCATGTTTATTTACAGAATATCGTACATGTCAAGATTCGCATTATATTACAATGTGTGGCTCGTACTTTAATGTATTCATATTACATACCCCCCTTTTTTGAAAAAAAAAATGTGCTCAAATATTTTCAACGAAATGTTTCATGTGAGAAATGATAAATATGAGTAATGCAAACTGTGAGTATATATGTCACTGTCTGTATCAGGTGGGGGGTGTCTCTGGACGGCCGGGAGGAGTGGTGTCAAGTGCTGGTGGTTCTGCGGAAGTCCCTGGTTTAGCTTGAGTTGGTTGTGATTTTGGCCTTGACGCTTGTTGGTTTTGTGGGGCACCAAGGTCTGGAGTTACTGCATTGTCTGTTGAAAGCATGGGAATTCTCTGTTCTGTTGTATTCTGTGGGATTTCTCTTATGTCCACTCTGTTTCGCCTCAGGAGGTTGCTGCTGCTGTCTGGTCTTAAAGTATAGCTCCCTGGGTTCAGGGTTTCTGGAAATGATTGTTGCTTTTGACCATGTGTCATTGTTGTGGTTGTAGGTAGTCACATGCTGACCAGGATATAATGGTGGTAAGTCTTTAGCACATTTGTCATAGTTGAATTTCTGAACTTGCTGACGATGCTGAAGTTGATCATATGTGCTGTCTCTATGTTGTGGACGGAAGTGGACCTTAGATGGTAGGAGATCTTTAATTCTTCTATCAAACATAAGTTCTGCTGGACTGTCGATCTTACTGTCTACCGGTGTTGTTCTCCATCTCAAGAGTGCTAGGTGTACATCCTCTGTTCTTGTTTTCTTCATGATTGACTTGATAGTTTGTATCTGTCTCTCAATGAAACCATTAGATTTAGGGTATCTAGGTGATGATGTTGTGTGTTTGATCTTCCAGTCCTTAGTGAAGTTTCTGTATGCTTGACCTGAGAAATGTGGACCGTTGTCTGATCTAATTTCATCTGGGATGCCAAACATGCTGCAATACTTCTTTGCAATGTCTGCAATAACAGCTGATGGTGAGGGTTGTGGAAGTTTCTCAATGATGGGAAATTTGCTGTAGTAATCAGCAATAATAAGATAGTCATTATTGTCGATTGACAAAATATCAGTTCCTATATATGCTCCAAGGGCTCAATGGTATGTCTGATGGTATGAGAGGTTCTCTGCACTGCCTATTTGCATGTTCTTGGCAAATTGAACAGTTTTTACATAGTGTTTCTATGTCCTTGTTTATCTGTGGCCAGTAAAACATCTTTCTTTGCTCTCAGTTGTGTCTTCACAATACCAAGGTGACTATTATGGAGCTGTTTAAGGATGATATCGCGTTGTGTTTCTGGTACAACAATGCGATCTCCTTTAAGGATCAGACCATCTTCGATGCTTAACTCGTCCCTCATCGAGTAGTATGGACGGATGTGTGTTGGAACTTCCCTGATAGAGCTTGGCCATCCATGGTATATCAGTTCTTTGAGAGAGTTAAGGATAGGATCTCTCATTGTGTCTTCTCTGATGTGTTCAAGCCGATTATCGCTAAACTTGACAAAATCAACTTTGATGTTTGGGGTAAGATCTGCTGTCTTGTTGGGGTTTGGTAGTCTGCTGAGAGCATCTGCAAGACCTATATCCTCTTTAATGTTGTTAATAGTTACCACACTCAGCTTTTCGCACATTGGTAAACCCAAAATTGCAGGTCCTTCAACATCTACCAAGTAAAATGTTGACGATGTCCATTCTGAGCCTCTGTATGAACATTCAAGTGTTACTGCTCCAAAACAGTCTATACTTGTTCCATTGTAAGCTCTTAGCTTTGTCCTGCCACTCCTACGTTTTACATCCCTTGTGGGAAATCCTTGCTCATCCACCTTGTCAGGCATGATCTGTCTGAATATTCTTAAGGGTAGAGTGTTACCTTGGGCACCTGTGTCTATCTTGAACCGAATATATCTTTCTTTGTGCCTTTTAATTCCTGGTATTCGGAATTGTACCTTGCAGAAAGCCTGCGTTCTCTTTGGTTCATTACTGAAAGTTAGTATCTTCACAGTATCAAAAGTGGAAGGATCACTTTCTTCACTGGAGTCAAGGTCCTCAGTCATCATAGAGTGTGTTTGTTTTGATGACTTTCTGCTGTGAAGTTTGTGTTGAGCACTGTCTTGTTTCCTCTTGAAACATAATTTTATCCAGTGGCCCCTCTTTCTGCAGTAATGACATGTAGAGTCTTTAGCTGGACAGTGGTTTTGTATGTGGTTTAGGCCACAACATTTACACATAGCACCTCTGCTTTGTGTTGTGTTTTTCTTGTTGTTTCGAACCAGTTGCTTTGTTGTGTCTAGGTTTATAGCTTTTCACTGCATCCACCTGGGCTGCTAATGTACCTTGCTGAATTTGTTTAATGTTTAGTGCTTGTGCCTCGTGTTTCCTGCCTTCATCCAGAAGTTGTTGTAAAGTTAGCGTATCACTCTGGCTCAGTAGCCATTTCTGGAACTCTGGCATTGGTGTGCTAAGAAGAATCTGTTCAATAATTCGCTCTTTTTCTTCTTCGTTGCTAAATTTACATACTCTTGTTTTCTCCTTAATGCGAGTGAAGAAATCATCTAGGCTTTCACCACGTTTCTGTCGCAGGTGGTGAAGCTCTAATCTTGCCGCTCTAAAGTTTGTGTGCTTTATGATCAGACGCTTTTTCAAATTCGTCCAATATAAGCTACGGGGTCGGTTGCCGACTCAACCGGCATGGCGGTAGCAAAACTGTTTGTAAATTTTCAAACCTTCATCGTCCAATGCTTCTAGGATATATGGAGTTAGGGTTTGTCCTTCCAGACCAGTGGTCTTGGAATATAGATCTATGCGTTGGCGCCATAACAAGAAAGCTTCACTCTTATCATCTTGACCGGCAAATCTCATTTGCGGTGGCGCTGCGGTAATGTTTATCTGCCATTGTTAACCTCGATGACGAAAATTAGCCTAATAAACTGTACTCACGTGTTATCGTGTAGCTGTTTTGCGTCAGTCCGGTATCGACCGCTGCCACCATGTAATGTTATGATGTATGTATATAAGCATTACCTCGTCATCTACACAAGCACACACATGTTTCAGAGAGCACTCAGTAAAAGCATGTTCAGTTCGTAGCCATGTTTATTTACAGAATATCGTACATGTCAAGATTCGCATTATATTACAATGTGTGGCTCGTACTTTAATGTATTCATATTACAGTTATCAGATGGTCTCCTCAGTGCGTGTGTCCTATCCAATGCCAGCATCATTTTTTTTCACATATTGTTTTATTTGTATTTGTCTGCTCGGTTCTATCAGTACTACATTGGTGATTTCAATCCTTCTATTCTTCTCAATCATCATGTATGAATGTCTGTATACGTTGTTATTTTTTGTTGTCTTCCATTTTTCAGAACCATACAATAAGACTCTTGACATTAAGGTGCATTTACATTTTTGCGTGGAAAATTAAAACAAATATATAGTAGAAAGATGCTGAATTTAAAAAAATATATACACTAGTGCTAGAAAACTGCTTGCAGTTAAATAATGATACTGTAAGCCGGACATTTAAAAAACCCAGTACAAACACCAAAAAAACCTTTACGCAAAAAAAAATATATTAATATATTATAGCAATACGGTTTTTAAAATGACAAATGATATATGTGAATTAATTAAAATGTGAAATAGTGTGATATATAAAGCCATACTATAAAGTCTCACACGGTATTTAAACTATGTGTATTATGCTGTGAGTGAAAATAATTTAAAATGTGTTTTATATCCCTTAAGGTTATCATAGCATTCGTAACATGGTTATGGTTGTGTTAGTTTTCTAAAATGGACCAGAAAATCAATGACTTTATAACAGATGTCAGATTGCGACGTAACTATATCTCACTTAACTATAATTGTGGTGATGATATACATAGGCCCCCTTTAGTTAATAATGAAATAAAAATGAAGATAAAACACTGCTATATTTAAAAGCAAAAATATCTTAGTAGTTGTAAATTGATATGCTCTGAGAATGCACAGCCCTATCATTATTTCAACGAAAAAATTGTATTTATTATGCTAGATCTTCAATTAAGGAATTCGATCCTTGCATAACATAATGTGGCTACTACCATGACATCTGACCCTATTTACGAAATTTCATGTCTTTGAATTAGGCTAACCATTGTGTGATGGATAAATTGTTTCAAGATAATCTCCAACAGAACCTTGCAATTCGTTCTGCACAGAATGCGAGTCTCTTAGAGTTATTTTTAACATATATTCACATTCTGTGTGGAACGAATTGCAACATTTCAAATAGGCCTAGCGATCATAGATGGGGGAGGGAAACTGAACACTAATTTACAAAATAATTATTTAAAGTTCGACCGCTGATATAAAGCACTGTATGGATTTATGGTTGAAATTAAGGACGGTGGCCTTGACACAGCCTTAACAAAAGAATTCAGAAACGCAGTGAAATTGGATACGGGTTAGGTTTAGAAATCCTAAACCCAACCGTAATCCTAACCCTATCGACAATGGCGGTCTATTTATATGACATCTACGAACACGATCCATTTTAGCTGGATTGACTGTAGAAACAGAAAAACTTAGGCCTATGTAAACGTTTTTTTTCCCTAGTTATGAACATAAAATATCGTTTTATCGGACATTAATTTATTGGAAATGTATAGAAAGGCAAGATATAACTGGAAAGATTAATTAAGAGACGATAAGAAATGCAACAGCCATCACCGGTGTCAATACCTTGTTGAGGTATGGTGGCTTGCATACCCTGATTACCCCCAGAGCTATGCCAGCGGGAGTTTTACTCCTGGAAGGTTCTACCAAGCTGGACACGTTTGCGCAGGCAGGGGTCAGACTAAAGCTGACCCCCTGGTCCTCCAGGTTGGGGGTTTGAGCATAGGGGTGACACCCCTGTCTATGTAAAAAAAAAAATTGAAGTTACGGAAACAACAACGAATAAAATGCTTACTCAGAGCAAGCAAGAGGACATGCACACCATCATAGCTGGCAGCTGGAGCTGGGTTGGCCATGTCCTCAGAAGAGACCCCGATGCCATAACAAGAACAGCTATGCTTTGGACCCCTGAAGGAAAACGAAAGAGAGGCCAACCAAAAACAACCTGGCGGAGGACTGTGGAGGCTGAGATGCAAAGAACGAACCAGAGTTGAGGCACTGTACGAAGGATGGCCGCCGACCGAGCAAAGTGGAATCAATTTGTTGTTGCCCTACAAGACGCCACTAGGCGTGATGGCCACTGACTGCTTTGACGGTCGGCGGCTAAGGATCAAAAAAGAGAAGAAGAAATGCAACAAATCAAGACAACAGCAATATTTAACCAAGTTATATCAAATGCTAAGCTTTTATTTTAAAATGGCATCTTGGGCTGGTCGCAAGCGTTGTGATGACAGATAACCATACAACGACCGTTGTACATGCGTACATTACCACAAGTATTTAAAAAATGTACATTGTATTTCAAAACAACTTGACAGGTATGTACTGTTAAAAGGAGAATAAGTTCTCATCCAGAATAATTATTGTTACAAGAAAAATGGTAAACTTACATAGAAATTCATCATCATCAGGAATAGCAAGGGACATGTAACTGGTCCTTCTCTTCTTCCTAAATTGGTACACATGAACTTCCTCTTTCTCATAATTTGGGTCTGTTTGCTTTTTTCTCTGTATGACAGTAGTTTAAAAAAATAAAAGTTATCAAGCAGAAAATATGTTTCTTACAATTCGAAAAAAATGCAAACACCTTTAGCTTTTGTCAACATTTAAGGTGGAATAAATTCAATTAATATATATATACTGAAGCACATTAAAAATGCACCACCTGTATAATCCAGGAACAGAGTGTGAAATGTAAATATAAGTGTTTACAAGTTTACATATTTGGAATTTTTATTCATTTTCCTATGAATCCATGCTGATCATTAATTTGTACATTTGATTGTTATGAAATTCATTGCATTCTGTGCAGGCAAGGGAGAAAACCAAAAATACAACCTGTGATGGGGCCGTGAAGACACCCCGGCTTCCCCCTTCATGTTCAAGGCATATTTATCGCCCATATATTTTCGATGTGCACGCAGCATGCTGGGATGTAGAAAGTCTAACGAGATAGAAGATATATTAGTTTAGGCCACACTATAATTGTGTGTTATATTTGATAGTCGTGTGTTATATTAAATAGCTGTAAGTTTTACTTGTGTTTTCATGCCTAATAGAGCAATAATGGCAAGTGTTATTTGCGTGGCGCAATTACTACATGCCGCGCAGTAAGTTGAGTGATTAGCCTTGAGCCTATATAAAGAGAATGTAAGCCTTCGAAAGATTCTATTCTTTCAAGAGCCGCCAAGACAAGAGACAAACGAAGTTAGACACCAGAGCCAAGCTGTAAATGCCTTGAGCACGTGAGTTAATTTAAATTAGCATTAGTGTTCTATAATTCTGAAATTAGATTCAGCGTGGCACAGTTCTAGTGTCTAACAAAATAGATAGATAGATGTGTTTCCAAAGGAAATGTCTTTTTAGGACATTATGATTTAGTCTTGAAATGATAGATGAGTGAAAATAATGTTTGATAGGTTTTATTAGGCACGCTAAGCCCAAATCCAGATTTGAGAGTTTAGTAGCAATTATTTCAGTCATCAGACCGGGCAAGAAAGGCAAATATAGTATTAAACTATTTCATACATGAAACCAGGCAGAGATGCGATCTATTACTTGAATTTAGATGATATTAAAACAATTAAATTCCCCTCTTAATTGTATTTTACACTGTCATTTTAAGTTGGGGGTACATAATGTTGAGCTCCATGGTCACACTCTCTTATCTTTCGTGATGACTGCAGTAAAAGACTCCTCTGCTCGATTACTTTAATGAGTTCTGGAGTCACCCCACTGGTTGCTATATGGACCAAGGAGTATGCTGTCCACCTCTGGCTTCAGCAAAGCTCTGACCAGGTGCTGCTCAATAACTTTAAGACCACGGTCCCTGAAAAAAAGAAGGATGTACCTTCTACGTCATAACTAATTTATACTCTCTTTCTACACTGAGCACAATACATCACAAACATTGAGTTCAGAGCGTTAGGCCAACTGTCAGCTTCATCTGAAATACTTTATACCAGTATTTCCCTCCCTAATGGTTACTACGCCTCTGCAATTCCAGCATTATTTCTGTCTAATCAATAATCTAGGTGTCAGTGTACTGTTTGGCCATTCCATGCAGTTTTACTTTCCTCCGACACCTTCTGTTCAGGCTGGAGCATTATAGGCTTTACCTCATGTTCGCTACTGAGCTACACATATATACAGGCATAAATTAACAATTTACATTCAATTTTCATTAAAAGATATTGAATATTTCAAGCTTACCACAATTCATAGAATAATAAACAGTTTCGTTGACTGGCAATGAATATAGCACAACTCCGATCTGCCGATGTCCCAGGCTTTATTTTATAAAAAATATACGCTGGTGCTCAACGCACTGCTTCTTAGTAGGTTTATTACAAGATGTGGCAATGAACAGACGCTCTGAATCGAGTATATTCGCAGCTCTACCCAATGAAACCACGTCTACACATCTTTTCAAAAAAGTACCCCTTCTATTCGTTTCCTATAACAACACAAGATAGTATTTATAGCCCGACCAATCGTGTTTAGTCTTACATTTGTTGCGCTCCAATCAATTTGGAGTTAACATGGTAGGCTATTTCCGTAACGTAAGGTTTTTTCAAACACGTTATAAAAAAATTTTATGAGCAGAAATGATTTCATGCTGTCAGGCACCCCCACTATTTTATTTTGGTTATAATTTATTAATTCCTAGACTATTTGCGTAACGTTTTACATATTCTTTGTCAGCAAGCCCTAAGGAACCCAAATATACAAATTTAAAAGAGCTAAGTGGCTGCGTTCAAAATATGCAATTTCTTCTACCTCCTGTTTCGAAGATGTGCTGTCTGGGTACTGTAATGTTTTCAAACGTAAACCCATCTAATGTCATCTTTTCTAATAAGCGTTTTCCAGGTTTTTTAAAACCTAACTCTGGGAAGGTTAGTGTTTTTATCACTGTCCGTCTGAAAAAAAAAAAGTTAGTGCATGTGGCCTTACACGCGTGATGGCAGCAATTGTGTATCGCGCGACGCGTGTTTAGTGTTGCATGTGTCCTTGCTTTCATTCGCCCCTCTCTCTCTCTCCTGCTTTATCTGTCTTTTTAGTTACGCTGTGTATAAAATGGAATGAATGAGATATTAAATTTAGGTCATAGATCAGCTTGCGTATCTCAAGTTTAGTACACGTTTCATTGAAGAAAGCGGGTAATAATATAGTAGGCTTTTACTATCAACGTGAAAGCGTTACAATTTGCCGACGAAGCAGAAAACAAGGGGGATTTCGAGTACAGTCATTGTGACAGCACTGTTATTTTACCATTGCTCTTTTCTTTATTAAATGTATTTGTTAGGCTTCATATTTACCTGATAATTTATATATGTGGATTAGAATATTCCACGACAACGTGCAGTGTTGGGCAGATCAACCTAACCTTTGAGGTGAAGACAGGAGTACGACAGGGATGCCCCTTATCAACCACTCTATTTTTAACAGTCATAGACTGGGTGATGCGCCAGACAACAGAGGGCAGTCCAAGAGGAATAAGATGGACAACATTTTCTACATTGGAAGATCTGGAATATGCAGATGACATTGCACTACTAGCACATTCACATCAACACATTCAGGAAAAAACGGATAGACTTAATAAGTTTAGCCAGCAGGTGGGCTTGAACATCAATTTAAAGAAGTCTGAGGTCATGACGCTCAATGTGAGCAACCCTGAGCCCATATCAGTAAGGAATAAGCAATTGGTACAGACAGATACCTTCACATACCTAGGAAGCATAGTAACACCAGACGGCGGGGCAGGCAAAGACATCAACGTCAGAATGAATAAGGCAAGAACAGCCTTCTTTAGCCTAAACAACATCTGAAAGTCCTCCCAATACAGCACAAGCACAAAATTAAGATTATATCAGAGCTGTGTGCTTTCTGTGCTTCTCTATGGTGCGGAATGCTGGAGAGTTACAGAGAAGGAAATGTCGAAATTGTCCTCTTTTCACACAACATGCCTAAGAAAAATTCACCGAATCTTTTGGCCGAATACCATCACTAACCAAGATCTGCTTACTCGTAGCAAGCAAGAGGACATGCACACCATCATAGCTGGCAGACGCTGGAACTGGGTTGGTCATGTCCTCAGAAGAGACCCCGATGCCATCACAAGAACAGCTGTGCTTTGGACCCCTGAAGGAAAACGAAAAAGAGGCCGACCAAAAACAACCTGGCGGAGGACTGTGGAGGCTGAGATGCAAAGAATGAACCAGAGTTGAGGCACTGCACGAAGGATGGCGACCGACCGAGCAAAGTGGAATCAATTTGTTGTTGCCCTACAAGACGCCACTATGCGTGATGGACACTGACTGCTTTGATGGTCGGCGGCGAAGGATCAATGAAGAAGATGTCACTGCGCACCCTCATGTAACTATTAGCAACTCTAAAGTGAAGGAAGGTTTTCCAGTTGCTTCTGCAGCACCATATGGCCCAAACTTCCTTCGTAAATTTCAAGGTGCTCAACAAAACTTTAATAGGAAGAGTAACCGTAATTATGCTCAGAATCAAAGCAATCAATCATATAATGGTTCTTCCTCGAAGAACTGGAGACGATCTGATAGTCCTCGTTATTTTGGGTCTAATAATTATAGACATTTTTGCAAAGGTAGTCACAATAGAAACTAGCCAAGCTATCCTTTGCGGAGACAACAAAACCAAACTAATAAATGTTCTCATCAATGTGGAAATGACAATGGTGACTATAGAAACTGGGATTCAAACCAGGACAATGGTTACAGTAGAGAATACAATGATAATTTCAAAGGTAATAATAATCGCGGTAGATCTCAACACAAAAAAAAAAAAAAAAAAAATCAGCAGGCAAACTCTGTACAGCAAGAGTCTCAGGGAGCCTGTAATCAGGTGAACGATAATAAAAACTCTAACGCTATCACTTGTTCTGCTTTCGATTTTGGGAGAGCATCTAAATGCCCCCAATGCACTACATTGTTCGAACCGACTACTGTAACTACCTTGAGTTGTGGTCACCCTCTTCCCGCTCTTCCTGCTGCAGTTGCGCATGACGGGAGAGGATCTCTTATCTTACATAAAGGTCTAGTGAATAATAATCCAGTCTCAGTCCTTTTTGATTCTGGATGCACTACTATCGGAGTTAAGCAATCTCTTATAGATCCTTCCTGTGCTACAGGAAAGGTGGTCAAATGTGTGACATTCGGTGGCACTTTGGAAAGGTATCCAACTGCTATAATTCACATTGCTACTCCCTTCTTTACGGGAGATGTTCACGCGTGTCTTCTACCGAATCCTATTGCGGATCTTATCATCGGTCGTATTCACGGAGTTAGGGAATGCACCCCGCAGCAGATTGCTGCTTGGGAAGAACAAAATATCCAAGCTACCAATGCAGGGATCACAAGAACACAAGCTCTTAATATGCCTCAAACTTCATCGACTGAAAGTAATGAAGTGCAAAGCCAAGATAGTCACTTGGTTATTTCGCGTGACTCTTTCATAAAATTGCAAGAAGAAGATCCTTCTTTAAAAAAATTCTTCATTCTGGCTAAAAAGGGTGATCCAAATCAGAACACAAATCGCAAATCTTGGATTACTATGAAGAATGGCGTACTAGTGCATATGGTACAAGACTCGACTACGTCTACGCATTCACAAATTCCTGTACCCAAGAGTGTGAGAATCCAAATTTTGCAACATGATTACGACTCGCAATGTGCTGGACATATGGGTTTTTACCGTACTAAGTCGAGAGTTCTTGCAGCTTTCTTTTGGCCATTTGTAAATACAGACATACGTATTTATTGCCGATCTTGCAAAATATGTCAAGTGGTCAAATCTAGAGGTCCACGACATGCAGCACCTATCCAAGCTGCGTACATTCCTATTCGACCGTTTCAGAAAATGGCAATAGATATTATTGGCCCTTTTAGGATCACGTCGGCCAGAGGACATCAATTTACCCTTACATGCGTTGACTTGTGCACACGGTGGCCAGAGGCTATACCTCTTAAGAGCATCTCCACTGCCGATATCGCAGATGCTCTTTGGCTGATATTTTCTCGTTTGGGATTCCCCAGAGAAATATTGTCAGACTATGGCACCCAACTTATATCAGACACTATGTCGCAGGTAATGTCTACTCTGCATATTAAAAGGTCTCTTAGTAGTATTTATCACCCAATGTCGAATGGGTTAGTTCAACGTTTGAATAGAACACTCAAGACTTTACTTGGGAAGATAACTGAGGATCATCCTCAGGATTGGGACAGGGTTTTACCCGCGGCTCTCTTTGCTTATAGAGAGGTCCCAAATGAACACACAGGATTTTCTCCTTTTGAACTTGTCTTTGGCGCGCGACTGCGCGGTCCTATGTCTTTGCTCCACGATCTTATAACTGCTGATAATATTAACGATGACACTATTGGCAAGTTCCTTTAACTGAACGCGCCAAACCTCTTACTGCTTTCCCAACACCTAGGGGTTTGTTTCAATGGAATGTCATGCCTTTCGGCCTTATGAACGCCCCTGCTACGTTCGTACGCATGATGCGTCGAATTCTCTCATATCGTTCAGATGTCATAGCATACTTGGACGATATCTGTCTCTTCAGTGATTCTTGGGAAGATCACTATTTGGGTTTAAATTAATTACTGTCTACTCTACGCGAGTATAATTTGACTGCAAAACCCTCTAAAGCCTATGCAGGGTTTAGTGAAATTTCTTTCCTGGATCACCGTGTTGGTCATGGTCTCTTGAAGACGGAGGATCACAATACTTCTAAGATACTAAACATTTCTATTCCTAAGACGAAAAAACAAGTACGTAGTCTCTTAGGTTTCATACAATTTTACGGAAGATTCATTCCGAATCTATTCTCTATTATGGCACCTCTTTCAACCCTATTGAAAATAGGATCTCCTAATATGGTTCGCTGGTCCCAAGAATGCCAGTCTTCATTGGACCAGATTAAAACTTTATTCTCATCTCCCCCTATCTTAAGGCTACATACTATTGATAAGACTTTTGTTCTTCGAAGTGACGCCTCATCCACTGGGATCATAGCGGCACTAATGCAGGAGTATTCAGAAACTCTGCATCCTGTAATGTATATCTCTAGGAAACTGAATGCGGCAGAAAGGAATTACTCGGTTCTAGACCGGGAATTATTGGCTATGGTATGATCAATTCTCAAGTTACAAAGATTCCTTCTGGGTGCGCATTTCATTATGGAAACCGACCAAAAAACTCTTACAGCTATTCAGAGTAAGAACTTGAAGAGCTCGAGATCCACTCGATATGCCATTGCTCTTTAACCCTTTCATTTCACGGTACGAGCTATCCGTTGTTCGGATAATGTAATGGCAGACATTCTGTCTAGATGCCCACATGATTCCACTTAACTTTTCTGTCCTATATTTCCTGATACACTTAGGGATTTATAACAGTTCTGTACTATAATTATATATCAGCACATCTGTTCTCACTGTACGAGAATTCATGGTATTATGCTGTGTGATTTTCTTTCTTTGTTACCGTCTTTGGTATAACGGAAGAAGGCTGAGTTAGCAATATAAGGGCCGAAAGTTCTCACGGCCACAGTTAATAGTTAAGAATGTATTTTGATTACTGTTTATTAGAAAATCGAACGGTTATCAAATAGAATTGTGTTATTTGTATTTTCTCAGGAATTCATTGATGTTTGAGTGAATCTGTACATTTTGTCAACCATGACGTATTGTGAGGTCCTTACTTACCCTTTGAACGATACAGTAGATGTGCCCTCTTAGTCTATGACCTGGTCTTCATGGATCATCGACTTAGTTAATATTGTGTATAAAATATTATGTTAAAAATATTATTACATGTTAACATAATGTAACATTTTGTTGTTAAGGTATTTGTATCTCTATAATGCGGTATATTAAGATAATGACACCGCTGTTTTGATGATGTTTCATTGTTAGATTTGGAGATAAGATATTTGATGTAAGACAAAATTATATGTATGTAACTTTTGCTTGCGTTCTAAGGTTGCCAGCACTGTAGTGTACGTTGGTGGCTGTGGTAAAGTGGGATGTTATAAATATTTATAGGGGACTTAGTGTACTGACTGAGATCAGCTGTGAAGGTATCTGTATCTAATAAGTGTGGTGTATTTACAGATGACCTTACTTGCTACCACATTTTTACCTCAGTCAGAATTATTCTGGAATAGTGTGATGACTACGTTAAATGTCTAGGGTTATGAAAATGATGAAGTGTAAGTCACAACAACAACAGACAGATAAACAATTTAATTTATTCTACAACTGTTTACAACACTGTGACACTCACACACATGTTGTTCGTCCATCACGGGTGATGAAGACCACTCTGTTCATCCAATTATTTAAGAATATGTTAGGTTAGTCTATGGGTACGAAGGTGACTGAAAAGCCCGATGCGGGCCTGGAAAGATCTTGGACAGTGTGGGCAGGGAATGTTTGCTTCATGTGAAGGTTTTATTTCACGGTCCTTTCTAGCTTGTCTCCGCTGTTCCGCTGCTACTCACACATACATATAACACTCTATAAGACTATCTTAAATGAGTCAGTTGATTAAGTTTAAAAAATATATGTATTAATTCTTGTCAATAATGGATATCCTGATTCAACTACACAGTGAACCAGGAATCACAATCAAATGTAATTACAAGTATTATTTACACAGTTTATATATATGAACTTTGTATTGACATAGTTTATTATTATTATTCTATGTGTGTAATTTGTGCAGTAGTAATATGAGGTAATACTGGTTGTGTTCAAGCTTGGTTGTTGTTTTTTCATCATGACTTCAAGTGTTTGATTATCGGGGAAATAGTATTGGGAAACTTTCACAGTTCCTGTCATTTGAACCCATTAATTGTCCCTCTGTGGTTAACAAAATGTCAATTTTTGAGGGGGCACATAATGTTGAGCTACTCTGGCCACAGAAGCTTAACTTTCGTGATGGCGGCAGGAAAAGACTCCTCTGCTCGATTGCTTCCTGTGTTCTAGAGACACCTCACTGGTCGCTATCTGGACCAAGAAGTATGCTGTCAGCCTCTGGATTTCAGCAAAACTCAGACCAAGGGCTGCTTCAATAACTAGGACCACAGTCCCTGAAACAAGAAGGTTGTACCTCCTACTTCAGATCTAATTTATAATCTATTTCTACACTGAACACAATACAGAACAAACACTGAGTTCAGAGCTGTAGGCCAACTGCTATCTTCATCTGAAACAATTTACACCAGTATACTCCTCCCTAATGGTTACAACGCCTCTGCAATTCCAGCATTAGTTCCTTCTAGTGAATAAGATAGGTGTCAGTGTACTGTTTGGCAATTCCATGCAGTTTTACTTTTCTCCGACACCTCCTGTTCAGGTTGGAGCAATATTTAGGCTTTGCCTCATGTTGGCTACTGAACCACACACATATACAGACATAAATTATCAATTTACATTCAATTTTAATTAAAAAGATATCGAATATATCAAGCTTACCACAATTCATGGAAATAATACACAGATACGTTGACTGGCGATGAATAATGGCACAAATTATGGCACAAATTCCGATCTGCCTCTGTCCCAGAATTTTATTTAGAAAAATATGATCTGGCTCTCAATGCACTGTTTCTTAGTAAGTTTATTTTAAAGTGTGGCACTGACCTGACGCTCCTAATTGACTATATTGGCGGGTCTAACCAATCGGGCCATGTCTACCCAAGCGTTTGAAAAAAAGTACCCTTCCTTCCGTCTCCCCTAACAACAAAAAATAGTATTTATAGTCCGACTAATCGTGTTTAGCCTTACATTTATTTCTATCCAATCAAATAGGAGGTAACATGTTGGCCTATTTCCCGTACAATGGTGGTTTCAAAACCTGCCACTGCGCAATTCTGATTTTGGTGTTGTCTGAGAGCACCACCATTTTATTTTGGCTATAATTTGTTAATTCCTAGACTATTTGCGTAACGTTTAACATATTCTTTGTCAGCAAGTCCTAAGGAACCCAATTATATAAATTTAAGGGAGCTAGGTGGTTGCGTTCAAAATGTGCATTTTCTTCTACCTCCTGTTCACTTCGATACGACGTGGTGTCTGGGTACTGTCAGGCTTTCAAACGTAAACCAGTATAATGTCATGTTTCCCAATAAGCATTTTTCAGGTTTTAAACCTAACTCTCGTATGGGCAGTGTTTTTATCACTGTCTATCTGAAAAAAAGTATTGCTTCTGGCCTTTCGCTTGGGGTGGGTGGCATTAATTGTATATCGCGAGACGCGTGTTTAGTGTTGCATGCGTTCCTGCTTTCAGCACTCCCTTCTCTCTATCCTAAGTTCATCTGTCTTTTCATCACGCCGTGTATAAAATGAAATTAATGGAAGTATTAATTTAGGTCATTACGCAGGGTGCCTAGCTCAAGGTTTTCTTAGAAATGCAGTACACGTTTTATTGAAGAAAGCGTGTAGTGATGCAGTAGGCTTTACTATCAACGTGAAAGCGTAAAAATATGCAGACGAAGCATAAAACAAGGGGATTTTTTGTACGCCATTGTGACAGCACTGTACTTTTACCATTTCTCTTTCCTTTTATTGAATTAATGTGTTAGGCTTTACAGTTACCTTTTAATTTATATATGTGGATTTAGAATGTTTCACGACAAATTCTCCCCTCTTAAAACAGACGTTATATGTCAGTCTATAATTCTATATACACATAGAGAAATTTATTATTATTTCTGGGGCTTACGGTGATTCTCATCACACGGATGGCGGCTTAAAAAATCCGCTCCCAGATTTTTCTTTCCAGATATATACTCTATGCAAAACTCATATGGCTGCATCAGTAATGACCAACGGAGTAATCTAGAATTTTCATGTCTAGCCTGCGCTAGAAACGACAAGGGTTTGTGATCCGTTTGCAACTGAAATGCCTTCCCATACAGATAAATATTGAATTTCTTTATCGCCCATATTACTGCAAGACATTCTTTTTCGCTAGTTGAGTAATTGGTTTCAGCTTTATTCAACTTTCTGCTAGCATATGCCACTGGGCTTAATTCCCCATCCAATGCATCTGATTTCTGTAGCAGTGTCGCACCTAACCCAATATTACTGGCATCCGTCCTTACAATGAATTCTTGTCTTAAGTCAGGTAATTTCAAAATAGGTTTGCTTGTGAGCTTTTCCTTCAATTCCTGGTAAGCTAATTCACATTGTGGTGTAAATGTAATTCGGTCTGGATTTCCTTTATGGGTCAAATCAGTTAACGGTGCACATATGGAATTAAAGTTTTTGATATACTTTTGGTAGAAACCACATAATGAGACAAAGGATCTCACGTCTTTCTTGGTTTGTGGTCTCGGGGCTTTCTTTAGTTTTTCTAAATTCTTGGGGTCAGGGGTCATGTTTCCCTGATAAACTGTGTGTCCCAAGAATTCTAATTCTTTACATCCAACGCAACATTTGGTTGGTCGGGCTGTTAAATTCGCTTCTCTAAGTCGATTAAACAGCATGTTCAGAGAGTCAATGTGTTCCTCAAATGTTTCTGTTGCTATAAGGATATCATCCATGAAATTTGTGATGCATGGGTTATTCAGAGGATCCAATAATTTTCTCATCATTCTAGAGAAGACACTAGGCGCATTCTTCAATCCAAATGGCAATTTGTTAAACTCACAGTGTCCCTCTGAGGTACTAAAAGCTAGGTATGGCCTAACCTCAGGCTTTACTGGAATCTGATAGTATCCCTTACTCAGATCCACTTTTGAGAAATATTTAGCTTTATTTAGCCTGGCAAACAACTGATTTGTATCCGGCAATGGATCCACCTGTCCTTCTGTAATAGCATTCAGTCTCCTGTAATTTATACAGAGTCTATGTTCTCCAGAGGGTTTCCTTAAGAGTACAACACTGGAACTATACGAAGATTCACTGTGTGAAATAATTCCTTCCTTCAACAAATAGTCTATCTCTTCCTTCAAAGCTTCCTCCTTAGCAAAAGGAATCGAATAGGGTTTCATACAGACAGGTGTGGGGTCTATCAGTTTCATATCATATTCCAATAAGTTTGTATGCCCCGGTCGGTCCGTTAACACCTCTGTATGATTATCTAGAACCTGTTGCACTCTCTCTTTCTGATTTTTTGTTAACTGTGTACTGATTTTCACCTGTGCCGCTGTCTCACAGGGATGTAATGGATATTCAAATGATGAAAGTGGTTCCTTTTTCATCTCCATGGCAATGGACAAGGTCAACAAGTGTGTCTCTTCCTGATGTTCTCTTTCCAAATATTTCTTCAGGAGATTCACATGATAGATTTTTTCTTTCCCCTTCTTTTCTATCTTATAATTTGTTCTAGACACCTTCTCTAGAACTGTATATTTACCTTGCCATCCAATTTGTAACTTATTCTGACTACCGGGGAGAAGAAGCAGTACCTTCTCTCCCACAGCCAAATCTCTGTCTTTAGCCTTCCTGTTGAAATAGGCAGCATGTTTCTTCCTGGCTTGTCTCAAATTTTCATTGGCAAGTTTCCAGCCAGTTTTTAAACGAGTGGTCAGCTCATTCACATATTGGTATGAGGATGTAATATTTTCCTCTGCCTTTTCATCAGTCCACGTTCTTAACAGCGTTACATATGGACCTTTAATTTTGTGGAGCTATTTGTCCAAGCACCGGTATGGTCTCTTCGATATATCCCCATGCACAAAACCGACCGCTTACCAATTCTTCTCTTGGGGCTTTCTCCCCACTTAGAAGATGAGAGATTTTCCTCTCACGCATCTGAACATCCTCAGTTTGTCACCATACGAGTGACCCCCAGGTGATTTCCTAGACATGTGGGGGGTACCCCACAACCCAAGTCTCCCGATAGTGGCATCCTAAAAGAGATGGTAATCAAGCTTTTCCCATGGATAACAACCAATAATCTAAAACTTCCCAATAACCACCATAAGTGGTCCACATGTAAAACGAACATTTTTTTAACCCTAATTCCCAAAGCCCCGTCCGTCCAATCGAACCCCCCCCCCCCCCTTCCAAATCCAAACTGGCTCCCACCCCACCCCATTCCCAGCAACAACACTTCCCACCTCCTCCCCCCCCAAGAATTTCAAACCCCCACCTACCTTGTGGGCCCCCCCCCATTGAGAAAGGATATGCGAAATCCCCCCCCCCACCTGGAGGATGGGGCCCCCCCAAATCCACGTAAACCCCCCCCCCAGTCCAGATCAACAGCCCGTAGAGACAAATCATAGCAAACTAAGTATCTCATGAAAAGGACCATGAATCACCTGAGCTTTGGATCTACAAGAACCAGTTTCTTAAATCAAACAAGAAGTTTTGACCATGTAGCAAACACTCACCTTGCGCGCCGAATCACTACCAATAACATATCTGTCTCCTGTATGACCAAGTCATTTGACCTTCTTACATCTTGTACTTGCCCAACTTCCACCAAAAGCCCTTCACTATCCTCCACTCCCCCCACCAAGTGGGGATGCGCAGAGCCATTAATATCGAAATAGACTAATGACTCACATAACAAGCAGGAGGCATCTCAAAGTAGTGATCACCAGATAACGTTTTACTTGTACCTACAATTCTATATATTCTCATGGCAGATTATTATGGATTCACTTCCTTGAAGGCATCTCTTCGTAATTGTCAGAGACCGTGGTAACCTTGGTAATTCCACAACAACAACAAGTAAAATAAAAAATCTGATACAAACAACACGTAGCTGGGGGAATAGTGCGAGATACCACTCCCTATGACGCAATATTTAGGAGTCCACTGAGGGGGGGGGGGGGGTAAATAAACACAATATTGGGTGAGCGTTAAAGGGTAAAGGGATAGTCGTCCTGGGATGGGATGGAGGGATACAAGGAACCCATAAGGAATTTACAATTTAAAACAAGATCATATTGTTGGGTGAATACTTTATCCGCATATGGTGACTCTTGTAAGTGACATAGTCATCCTATTAAATATCCTATGGGGGTCATATCTTTTGTTTGTTTGGGGGGGTAAATATGGGGTAATACTGGTTTTTCGTTTTGTTCCTCTTCTCTGTTCGTCCATTTAACCATGGGCCAATAGTTTGAACTATCTTGGGAACCTAGTATGGAGGGAAGGGGGGGTTCAGGGGGGGGGGTCCTGAGTGATGGAATGACAAAAATTTGGGCCGGGGCGGTTGACTCTCTTGAATTCGGGAGGGGTTTACACAAAGTCATCGAAGGGACTGGGTCATAATCTGCTGGCAATGCAGATAACATTGGGGGGGCTGGACACAGGTACCTCTACACATGGGGTTGGGTGAATTCACCAGCTTGGGGGGTGGGGACACCTCACTGGGGTAGCTAAAAGACCAAGGGAGCTCAAGGTGCGTAAAATCTGGATAACTCACCAAAGCTCCGGGGGTTGTGTTCCAAAGGGGGGGTTTAGGGTGTTAAGAGTGTAACCAGTTATTCCAGTACAGTTGATTAGATCTAGCAAAATCCGCAGAGTCTTTTTACTGATCGGGGTATTTGGTTGAGGGGATTGGGACACTCAGGTGTTTGAGGTCAGGGGTGACTTTTGAGCCTCGGGGGGAAGTAGCCTCATGGACACAAATACTTTATTCCAGTGTTATTAATAATCGGGGGTGTGATGGGGTCCTTAAGGTTCAACACGGTATCTGCCTTCCAATCTGTTGATGTCATTCTAGTCTTAATCATCCTCAGGTGTCAGTTGGTGGGGGTGGGGGTTGGCCATCGTTTGCCTTTTACTTTCCTGATCCGACAGGTGTGAAGGGGGGGTGTTCAGGCTGGGGGGGGTCATAAGAGGGTCCTGTGCAACTGGGATTGTACAGGGGGTGTGGTTAATAGCATTACATTCAATTCTATTTCACAGATAGCTGGGGGGGGGGGACGCTCGCATCACCACAATTCATAGAATAACACCTACAGTATACGGTGATTTGCAATGAAAGTAGCTCTCGGCATTTACTGGCACACGGGGTGGCTATATGGTGGTTCTGGGAAAAGCAAAATATTGGTGCTCCCCCACCAAAAATGCAAAACGGAGTGGCTTTATCAAAGCTTCGGTTAACAATTGGTTTCCAAACTACAGGTATCCCATGGGGACTTTGGAGTCAGGAGTGGGCCAAGGAGTACGGGTTCGGCGGGAGTCATTAAAAAATGTTACCCTTTGACCTACTATTCCTATTAATGGGATAGATGGGGTTTCTCTTGAGGACCATATTTGTTAGTGGGTTTGGTGGTGTTGTGTTGGAGTTTGAACCTCACATTGGTATGGCTACCTTTCCTACATAAAAAAGGTTCCATTTTGGGTTTAGCAAGTTGGAGGGGAAGGTGGATCCATGTGGTTGAGGCCATCCACACAAGGTTAGTTTAAGGTTATAATTTATTGGGGGATGTGTGTATTTTGGACGTTTTAGGTTTGTTTTGGTGGATGTGAGGGGTGGGGAAGTGAATGGAGGACACCATGATTTTGAAATTTGTTGGGTTAGTTATAGGATGGGGGGTCAAAATATTGTTAGGGTTCGTTTGGAGCTGTTGGTGTGGGTGGGGGATGGGTGGTGGGATAAAGGTTGTTCTCATGGGGGGGTGGGGGTGTGTTATTTGTACGGTGAGCGTGAGGGAAGGGTTGTGGTTGGTGGGTTGTCGAGTGGTGTTGTTTTGAGTGGGAGTGTATGTGTGGAAAGGAGGGGGATAGTGGTTAATGTCCTGTTATAGGTAAAATTGTTGCTGGGTGTTAATTAATTGGGACCATGTTGCAATTTTGTTGGGTATGGGTTCCGAATGGAAATAATGCCCCCTCTCTCTTGGCCGAATCCTTCTGGATTTTCGGGTGTAACCTTTTGTAAGATTAAAATGGTCCATGTTCTCAGTGTCCCCATCTAGATGTTTTCCAGAAAATGTAGGCCAAGTTTCATTATTAAGGTCTGCCCTAATACAGTCTCTTTGGAAGAACCAACTGTCCCGTGACCATTGGATCTTAGTTTCAGGCCTTAACCTGTAAATCAACTTGTTTTTCATGTAAAAATCTCCCCCTTGCCTGGAGTTGTATGACAAGTTGACAATTTTCCGGAAACAATGGCTTGAGGGTCCTTATCCCCAGCCTGTGCCTTCCTCATCTCTTCTGGAGTGGTATCTAACATAATATCCTCCTCCTGTCTTGAGGTCGACCTGACCTGAAGGGTTGCCATATACACAGGTTTCCTTCTTCAACGGTCAGTGTCATGATTGTCCATCTGACAATTCTTACACCACCTTTTTCCTTGGTTGAAAGATTTTCTTTCATCATATTTCCTTTCATCGAATTGTGGGGTTTTATTTTTATTGTCATACCGTGGCCTATCAAATTGGTGCTTACCTTTGTTTTGATCTCTAGGATCAAATTTATTAAAGTTCTGTGGTGCCCTAAAATTATCCACCTGTTTCTTCTTATTATCTGATATCTCTGCCTGAGCTGCTTGATACCTTTCTGCAACATTTAGCAACTCACCCAGCCTCTCTGCACCTTGTTCCATGAGAAACTTTCTCAGGTCTGGAGCCATGGACTCTCTTAATTGTTCTATAAGGACCATTTCCTTAAGATCTTGGGTTTTCCCCAGAGAAGTCCATTTCTCCAAGTATGTCTCTATCCGTTCAGAGAACTGGTGATAGGTTTCACCTGACAGTAGTTTAGCATTCCTAAATTTTTTCCTATAAATTCTGCGTTCTTTTCATATCTTAACAAAAGAGCCTGCTTTAGCATGTCATAATTTTCTTGATCACCTCTGCTCATTTTGGCAAAAACTTCATAAGCTGCCCCACGAAGCCCTTGAGATAACTTTAAGCTCCACCTTTCTCTCTCTACCCCATACGTGGTAGCTAATAGTTCATATCTATTTAGATAGCTCTCAATATCATCGTCTTTCTCAACAAAATGATCTAAATGAAAATTCATAGCTGAGGTTGAGGCTCCCTGACTAGCAGTAGCATCGGAGGTAAAGGGACTGGCACCATTTTCAGGAGCATGGCCTTGAAACTCAAACTCCCTTAGTCGTAACTCATGTTCCCTTTGTAATCTTTTATCTTCTGCTTCCCTTTCTGCAGCTAATCGCTTGTCTTCCCTTTCTGCAGTAATCTTTTTTGTCTTCTCTTTCTGCCTACAATTTCTTATTGCTAATTTTGTCTTCAGCCCCTTCTGCGCTCCATTTCAATCTGCTCCTCAACCTAGTAACTTAATTTCTTTTTCAGCCTCTGACTTTCTTGGCGCCTCTTGTTCTATTCTTCTGTCTTTCCGTTCAACATATTTGTCACAATCCGCCGGGACATTAGCAATCATAATTGGCCCGTCCATTCCTAACTCTTTCGCAGTCTGTAAAGCAGCAGTTCGAAGTTTTGCCAGGTCGGCCATTGTCTAACAGATAAATGTTTCACAATGTCTAACTACAACAATACAATTTCTAACTAAATAGCACAATAACAACCACAGGCACCGTGAGCTCAACCTTATTTAATTCCACCCAAGGATACCTTTTAATTCTTATATTCCCTGAAGTGAATTACCCCCAACATTTATAATAGGGAAAGATTCAAAATCCCAAGAGCGAGACCCCAATATATGTGGTAAGTTGGGATGAATATAAATATTCATAGGGGACTTAGTGTACTGACTGAGATCAGCTGTGAAGGTATCTGTATCTAATAAGTGTGGTGTATTACAGATGACCTTACTTGCTACCACATTTATACCTCAGTCAGAATTATTCTGGAATATTGTGATGACTACGTTAAATGTCTAGGGTTATGAAAATGACTGAAGTGTAAGTCACAACAACAATCAGACAGGCATAAACAATTTAATTTAATTCTACAAAAACACTTTACAACACTGTGGACAACTACTCACACCGCACATATAAACACTCTATAAGACTATCTTAAATGAGTCAGTGATTAAGTTTAAAAAAATATATGTATTAATTCTTGTCAATAATGGATATCCTGATTCAACTACACAGTGAACCAGGAATCACAATCAAATGTAATTACAAGTATTATTTACACAGTTTATATATATCTGAACTTTGTATTGATATAGTTTATTATTATTATTCTATGTGTGTAATTTGTGCAGTAGTAATATGAGGTAATACTGGTTTTGTTCAAGCTTGGTTGTTGTTTTTCATCATGACTTCAAGTGTTTGATTATCGGGGAAATAGTATTGGGAAACTTTCACAGTTCCTGTCATTTGAACCCATTAATTGTCCCTCTGTGGTTAACAAAATGTCAATTTTTGAGGGGGCACATAATGTTGAGCTACTCTGGCCACAGAAGCTTAACTTTCGTGATGGCGGCAGGAAAAGACTCCTCTGCTCGATTGCTTCCTGTGTTCTGGAGACACCTCACTGGTCGCTATCTGGACCAAGGAGTATGCTGTCAGCCTCTGGATTCAGCAAAACTCAGACCAGGTGCTGCTTCAATAACTAGGACCACAGTCCCTGAAACAAGAAGGTTGTACCCCTACTTCAGATCTAATTTATAATCTATTTCCACACTGAACACAATACATAACAAACACTGAGTTCAGAGCGGTAGGCCAACTGCTAGCTTCATCTGAAACAACTTACACCAGTATACTCCTCCCTAATGGTTACTACGCCTCTGCAATTCCAGCATTAGTTCCTTCTAGTCAATAAGATAGGTGTCAGTGTACTGTTTGGCAATTCCATGCAGTTTTACTTTTCTCCGACACCTCCTGTTCAGGTTGGAGCAATATTTAGGCTTTGCCTCATGTTTGCTACTGAACCACCCACACACATATACAGACATAAATTATCAATTTACATTCAATTTTCAATTAAAAAGATATCGAAGATAACAAGCTTACCCCAATTCATGGAAATAATACGCAGTTACGTTGACTGGGGATGAATAATGGGACAATTATGGCACAAATTCCGATCTGCCTCTGTTCCAGACTTTTATTTAGAGAAAAATATGATCTGGCTTTCAACGCACTGGTTCTTTAGTAAGTTTATTTGAAAATGTGGTGCTGACCTGACGCCTCTGATTGACTATATTGGCGGGTCTAACCAATCGTGCCATGTTTACACAGCTTTTCAAAAAAAGTACCCTTCCTTCCGTCTCCCCTAACAACAAAAGATAGTATTTATAGCCCGACTAATCGTGTTTAGCCTTACATTTATTTCTATCCAATCAAATAGGAGGTAACATGTTGGCCATATTTCCCGTACAATGGTGGTTTCAAAAACCTGCCACTGCGCAATTCTGATTTTGGTGTTGTCTGACAGCACCACCATTTTATTTTGGCTATAATTTGTTAATTCCTAGACTATTTGCGTAACGTTTAACATATTCTTTGTCAGCAAGTCCTAAGGAACCCAAATATATAAATTTAAGGGGAGCTAGGTGGCTGCGTTCAAAATGTGCAATTTTTCTTCTACCTTCTGTTCACATCGATACGACGTGTGGTGTCTGGGTACTGTCAGGCTTTCAAACGTAAACCAGTATATATGTTCATGTTTCCCAATAAGCATTTTTCAGGTTTTAAACCTAACTCTCGTATGGGTAGTGTTTTTTATCATCACTGTCTATCTGAAAAAAAAGTATTGCTTCTGGCCTTTCGCTTGGGGTGGGTGGCATTAAATTGTATATCGCGAGACGCGTGTTTAGTGTTGCATGCGTTCCTGCTTTCAGCCCTCCCTTCTCTCTATCCTAAGTTTCATCTGTCTTTTCATCACGCCGTGTATAAAATGAAAATTAAATGGAAGTATTAATTTTAGGTCATTATGCAGGGTGCCTAGCTCAAGGTTTTCTTAGAAATGCAGTACACGTTTTATTGAAGAAAGCGTGTAGTGATGCAGTAGGCTTTACTATCAACGTGAAAGCGTAAAAATATGCAGACGAAGCATAAAACAAGGGGATTTTTTGTACGCCATTGTGACAGCACTGTACTTTTACCATTTCTCTTTCCTTTTATTGAATTTATGTGTTAGGCTTTACAGTTACCTTTTAATTTATATATGTGGATTTAGAATGTTTCACGACAGTGGCACCTCCCTGAAATATGTGTATACTTAGAGAAATGATTTTTCTAATGTTCTGAGATATATTCTCACCTGACGCTCCATGCGTCGAGTTAGCCTAACATTAGGCATTATATTTATTTGGGATACTTTTCGTCCACGCATCATTCGTGCGTTATGAGCCTGTTGAATCTTGCTCTTGGATGTAATTTTAAAAAAAGTTTCATTTTTTTCACACGGAGGGGGGAGGGGGGAAGGGGGGGGGGCAGTGCTTTAAACTGTTGCGCACAGTTTTTGCTGAGCTTATAATTTACCAAATATTTGAATACATTATTTATAGATTCATGTTCAAAGGGGCATGACTCATGTTTTACTGAGGTTGAATTTAACAGTGGTTGTTACCCCCACTTGTTTCTTAACCTGGCGATCTAATTTTAGTAACGATGTCTGGTTGTCTGTCCATATATGGCTCGAATATGTCAGCTTTTCTTGGAATGTTTGCAACTAGAAACGATATTTATCCCCTGACCATATAAGGCTCGAATGGTCAGTCTTTTCTTGGTATGTGTTCAACATCGCCCCATCTAAGTTTAGCTCAGTGGGAATAGCGTTTAACTACGCATGCGTCAAGTTTTGAGTTGGTTAAGAAAGACTTCCGATCTAGGAGTCAAGCAGTGGTCTTGATAGGGTCAAGACGTGTTTGGCGTCTTCGATCTGTTTTTGCCGGGGAAAGAAAGTCCTCTTTGTGTAATTAAGTTATCTACAAATGGTTTTCCCAATGTGATTCTAAACGCCTGGAGGCGAGTGAGTTGTGGTGTTTATTCCGAAGAAAGGTAATTGCTCTTCAAATCATTCCTATCTGTAGCCAGCTTTATGACTGACATTTTGTTCCCTGCTTGCTGACATTTCCGCTGGGCGGGAAAGAGTCCATTGTCGTTAGAAGTACAACTCACGAATCACCATGTCAATATATGCATCTGGTTGGTGCATGCCCAAAGGGTTATCTATTCGTTGAATTCCGCTGCTCCGGCGGTTTCACGTTGGGCAAGGTCTGACACCTTGTCTACCCAAGGAAACTTAGAGGACATTGTATTTAAGCGCTCCGCCATATGTTGCGGCCTGATGTACACCAGAAGATATGCCTGTCTTGCTGGGGGTCAGAAAGGAGAGTTGATTAAACTCATCTATATTTGAAGTCCTGTTCCAATGCGGGTTTTTTTTTTTTTGGCTGTAGCTGGAAAAGGATGATGATGTCAGCACTTTAATATATACAGCCCGTCTTTGATGCATTGATGCCAGTTGTATTGAATATCATGACTATGCCTGTGATGTCCTGAGTCTGTCAAATGACTATGTATATTGATGTCGGCGTCCTTGTATTCGTGTATCGCAATAAATCATTGAAAACGTCAGCTATTGTCAACATTACTGACATCTGCATGTGGTTGGGTGAGCGTCCTGTGAACCTGTCAAGAACCTTTACGCATTCGTGTCAATCTTACGCACTCACACATCTGATAGACTGTACGGTGCCTGAGTTTACTGTCAACATTGCACCTTGTCAGTACCTCAACGCCTGGTGACCTATATATCAACCACAACATTGTTTACCAGGCCGACCTGACACTCACTCACTTAAGCAGAGTTCTTCACCTTCATACCGGATTACGCCATATTTCATCGCAGTAGCCAATAATTCGGCCCTAACAGTGCCGCGACACACTAATGTGCCACCGGGCATATCAAAGTGTGCCGCAAAAATGTTGTAAATTTACTACATGAAGTATATATTTAGTGATCATGTACTCGTAATACAAAACTTCTCTTTCAGCTTTAATTCATTCAATAATAGTTGGAACTATTAACTACTTTATTTAAAAATAGATATACTTCAAAATTATTTTAAACAATTAAAAGAAAATTGAATTGAGAGCTTTGTTTATACTAAAGTACCCACATATTAGTGTATTTAATGTAGTATATATCACCGCAATTTTTTATTCAGGCGCAGGGTCAGATAAGCGTGCCACCCACTTTTAGAACACTGAAAAGTGTCCTGTGAACACAAAAAGGTTGAGAAACACAGATCTAGATCGTCAAACAGTTTTGTCAAAGTTCCCTGCATTCCATTTATGTATGTGATGAGTGTAATGTGTGTAAATGTAAAGTGGACAGTTTGTAGGTAGATCGCAACGAGCCGTGTAGGCCATCACTGATAACGGGTTATGGTATAGGATCTCCACTGGTAATGTTATTAGTGTAATGATGAGAGAGACATCTGGGCCACGCCGAGTACTTATGGTTGTGGGCAATGTTCAAGAAGAAGGTGCGCTGATGAAGGCATTCAGCTATGTCGGGCTTACACAGGTGGCCGACAGGATGTGTGTGCGTATGAAGTGGATGCGAATGCGTGAGGTTCGGGATCAAAATAAGAAAGTCAATAATAGTCACACACACACCAACACACACATGTAGAACTCAGGGAAGGTTATAACTTCTTATCGTTCTACACTGTTTATTAATACACTACATTCACAAGGACATCATTAAGCACATAGTCACAGGTACAGTACACTGTCATAAGTACAGTTTACGATCAATCCTGACCTCTCAAGTACACTTCAAAACATCCATGGGTAGTTAATAAATAGTACATAAATCCAAGGCACAATGATTGCGTAAGTACAGCAGTTAATACTTATAAATCTCTTCAAATCCAAAGGGGGAAGAACTGCAAATCACGCAGTATACAACAATCACTCTATCGTCTGACTCAATGTACCCCTTGGCCTGGGACAATACAAATCATGGGAGCAAACACCTTCCCAGTAAGACTTTGGCAAAACCTCAAAATATTATCCCCGTCGAAGTTATGTATATACTGGCCTCCAAGGCCTGAAAAATTCACCAATAATGCACATACTTCGGTGCACAAAGAATGAGCCTTCTATCCACGGCTCTATGAAAAAAATCTTAGGAAATATAAATCCATTTCACTAAACTATACTCCATAACGGGACACACTGACTATATTTGTCAGTCCCTACTCCAAGCTCTCCCGCATTCGAATGTCAAGAACAATCTCCGCGCCCAAAAAACAGCTCACCCGCGCAAAAATACCGCTGGGACCTGAACTCAACTCACTCGAGAGTGTTCCCGAAAATTCTCAGTCATAGTTCTAAACCAACTTAGAAGCACACACGGGAGGTAACAACCATCAGGCATGTATATAAAAAAGTATTTCACTGATAAATTCCCCTTGACTAGAATTAGGATTTAACAGTATGTCGATGTTATTGTTGTACCAGTCAAATCTATAACCAGTAAAAAGATACATCACGGGACAAAACTACTTGGATGACTCCATATTTTATCTCTCGTGGTTCTACAATCTGTTGAACCTGAATAATTCTGCAATTCTATTCTTGTCTTTATTTGTTTTTGATTTTCTCACAAAGATAATAATCTTCACGTAACCGGCATGATGACAGACTAGGTTTTACAATTATTTCCTGTCCAAATGTTGAATGCTTTTTCATCCTTTACAAGTGCAATACAAAGTGGTGAGTTTATTTCCTAGCTTTGTTTAGGTATTATTCGTTATGTGGCTAGCTTGTCTGTACAGAATCTTTTTTGTAGAATGCATGCTACATCTTCTCTCATTTGTCTGCCTATGGTCTCTTAAAATGTGAAGAACGAGTCTGTAAAATATTGTTCTGGCACTGATAATAATATTATTCCTCTGTATTTTCAGCACTCATGCAAGTATCCCATCTTTGGCACCTTTATCAGATGTCAGTCCTTCAATTCTGCCAGTATTTCTTCTCTCCCACAATTACCTTGTGATTTTCTTGTGTCTTTAAAAACGTAAATGTGTAAATGTCTACTTTCATACACGTGTTATGTTAAAAAAACTTCTGGGCTACCAGCTTGTTCATCTCTAGCTTTTGATTTTTTTTTCCTGGCGGCTGAATGTTTGCAGGATTTTGTGGAACATGTCTGCTTAGAAGTTCCTAAAAAATTCAGGGATCTGTACAATTGCACAAAAAAGTCGAAAATACTTTAACCTAAAGAGCCTCATTAAGCACTGTAATAGAACATTACTGAGAACCATTTAGAATTTAAAGGTGCTATTGTTTGTTCCAATGCCTGCATTTAGGTCTTCCATCAAAACTCTGATCTGCTATCTTCCTTTTCTATCCATGCTATTTTGTAGTCTGTTGTAAAATGTGTCCTTGTTATTGGATGATGTTTATCCTTACCTTCTTGTTGTTAATTGTGAATAATGCTGACATTATTCTGGCTCCCATTGCTTCCCATACTACGAGTACCTTCTACGCTCCCTGTGACGACATTAGATCTACAACTTCACTAAGGTGTGTACTTTCTCCCTGATGTCCTCAGGACTGCACCATTTCTCCTGTGTTTACTTTTTGTTTTCATGTATTTATCTTGGCGCTTTGTGTAGCTCTGTTAAACGATGTTTAACATCGCGAGTTTGCAAAGCAGCCTTTTTCTGTTAGTGCGCTCCAAGAAATAGATACCTGAAAAGAAGAAACAAACGTCGACAACAGTGTTAATACAGGTCAAAAATTATCAGAATATGAAAATGCAAGTCAGTTAGGCTATAACAGAATGTAAAGATTTGCATCAAAGTTACAGAGATTTTGGTCTTACGACTCTATTTCTAAACATTCTTTAACTTAACATTTTGAAAAAACGAAAGACCACATGAAGCAGACGTGATTACTGATTCCACCAGTTTAATTCTGTAATCAGATTCAAACATATCTCTGATAATAAACGTGTTGAATTAACAAGGTAGACACACTTTTAAATACATTAATAAATTCTGTTTTCTCTCCCTTGGTTTCCTGAACGTAGTAGCATTAAGTTTCTGTGTTGAAATAGAGTAACAATAAAAGTATCATGCCGGACGAAATGGAACAAATAATTCACATCAACGATTCAATTTATTAACTGTACACAATGTTAAATTGTATTGACTGTTTGATATTTCTATTTTTGTTTTTCAAATAAACTTTAAAAGTTTTCAACATTTTCTGAATAATTTTTCTTCGTCGTCACCATTTGTCAGACAACGTATTACAATTTTATTCATGCACGAGCTGATCGTGGTTATAGTTTCATGTTAGTTCTCTGTATAGGACATAAATGTTCAGGACATGATGTTGTTTCATTCAACTATGTTTTATAATGTTTTATGAAATTATTCACACATTTGTTTTTTAAAGACTGCGTTTGTAACTGCTACTTACAGTGTGTGTTACTACTGCATTACTGAAGTTTTCATTTTGTTCAACAAGAGAATTTAGATTTCTGAGAAAGACTTTTAACGTTACAATTTAAAGCTGCTACAAATTTATGAACTTCAAGATCAAATTGAAAGAAATCGTTACAAGCGACAAAGTAATACGTTATGACACAAGCGCCATACCAGAAGAGTACAGTGTCGATATTCAGAACAAATCTGACGTTATTATGGCAGTACAGGAGGAAATGACACCAGATGAACTTGCCAATAACATAAGAGATGTTTATATTACAAAAACACAGAGGTTAATTCCTAAAAGAAGTATAAAGAGAAGAGAATACATCTCAGACGAAACACTGAAGCTGGTGGTAGAGAGAAGAAAAATGAAGTCCAAAAAAGATATGGAAAATTAGGAGTTGTACAAGGAATACACAAGGCAGATTAAAAAACGAGTTAGACAAAACAAACAACCATACATAAATGACACCTGCAGGAAAATAGAGGAAATGCGCGAACAGGGATTGAGTAAGAATATGTATTCTGAAGTAAGAACATTGAAGAACAGCAACTTTAAACCATTACTTCGAGCAGTAAACGATAAGAAAGGCGACACTCTAACAGAACGTAAAGATAATCTGAACAGATGGATGGAGTACTGTCAAGAAATGTATACGGAAATAAACAAAGCGGCAGATAATAACGTCATGAATGTGAACCAGAACCTAGCATAGAGGAAGTCCGGAACGCAATCAAACACTTGAAAAGTGGAAAATCTCCTGGTTGTGATGAAATAACAGCTGAAATCATACAAGCAGGAGGAGAAGGCAGCGTTCGTATATACCATGCATTATGCTGCAAGATCTGGCAAAGCGGAATTTGGCTCAAGGAATGGAAAAGATCAATTTACATATCCTTGCCAAAAAAGGGCAACCTGAAACTGTGCACAAACTACAGAACTATAGCTCTTATAAGCCATGCCAGCAAAATACTATTACAAATCATAATGAAAAGGATGCAACAAAAGCTAGAAACAGAAATAAACGAAGTACAGGCGGGTTTTAAACCAGGCAGAGGCACTAGAGATCATATATTCAACATGAGGATCATCATAGAAAAGTGTAGAGAATTCAACGTATACCTACATACGTGTTTCATTGATTACACCAAAGATTTCGACTGTGTACAACATCAGCAGTTATGTGCTATTATGAAAAATATGGGATTTCCAAACTACCATATACAACTCATCGCACTGCTGTACCAAGAACAACAGGCAGCCGTAAGAATAGAGGGGGAAACATCAGAATGGTTTGAAGTACAGAAAGGAGTAAGGCAAGGCTGTACCCTTTTCCCTTACCTGTTTAACATTTATGCAGAGAATATCATAAGAAACGTAAGAGATGACCAAGAACACACGGAGTTTGACTTATTTACATCGGCGGGCACCAGATCCCGGAAATCAGATATGCTGACGACACAGTCCTCCTATCAACCAACCCAGAAGGACTTGAACAATTAATTCTGTCCACCAAAAAACACAGCGAGGCCCAGAATCTATACCTAAACACCAAGAAGACCAAAGTATTGACAACAGACAAAGTAAAGACCAAACCAGAAATTGAAATTGATAACAAAGAACTGGAAAGTGTTAATGAATTCGAATGCTTAGGATCAATCATCAACAGCTCTGGCGACTGTGCAGTAGAAATTAAAAGAAGACTTGCAATTGCTTCACATAAACTAATACAGATGAAAAACATATGGCAAGGCACAAGCACAGAAACAAAGTTACAACTGATCAGAACATTTATATTCTCAGTAGCAACATACGGCTGCGAGACTTGGACACTCAATAAAACAGTTAGAAAAAGATTACATCATTTGAAATGAAATGCTACAGAAGGATGTTGAGAATACCCTGGACAGATAAAAAGACCAATAGAGAAATACTGCACTCACTAAACGTAAAGGAACATTGGCTCCTAAATACCATCGCAATAAGGAAGCTGAAATGTTTCGGCCATATAAAAAGACATAATAGTCTGGAAAAAAATAGTGATGGAAGGCATGGTCCCTGGAAAAGGGGGAAGGGGTCGACCTAGACGACGGTGGACCCAGGATATCACAGAGAGCCTGAACTTGTCTTTGGCTGATGCAGGTCGATTTGCCCAGAATCGTGATGCGTTCAGAGCAGCTGTAATGGAGACAACGTTCTGGAAAGAATACGTCACATGATGATGATGACATATTTATGCTTGTAGTTTGATTGTCTAGCACAGCGGCTCCCAACCTTTTTTCACTTGCGTACCCCTTGGCAGCCAATTTCTATAAATTGTACCCCTAATATTAGCAAAATGTTTGAAATTAATATAGTTGCTATTATTCAAAATTTATAGATTATAACCAGAAATAAAGGGGCCAACCACGGGATTAAAAAACAATGTAATAAAAAGGTGAACAAACAGTGCATATATTTTTACATTAAAAAAATCAGAAGTTACAATAAAAATTAACACATTTAATTTATTAATAATAATAAAAACGTTATTATTGTTAAAAGTTGAAATAACTTTTTAATAACACACATGTCACGTGACCATGACAAATGTTCAGTGCGATTCTTAAGCTTGTTTTGAGGCACATAGTTTTTTTAAATCAGGTTCAAGTGATGTAAGATACAGTCTCAATTCTGGACCTGCATTCAGTTTACTACGGTATTTATTTTTTATAAAGGTATAAGAAGAGAAAGCCCTCTCCACCAGCTCAGTATTTGTAAATGGCAACAGAAACTTAAGCGCCTTGTCGGTCAGCTGTTCATATTCTCTGCTGATGTCTCCCCAAAAGTTAATAAGGAATTTTCCTTTGAATTCAGCTATTAAAGTAGTATCAGTCGAAAGTTCAATCAACTTCTCTTTTTCGTTGATTGGTAATGTGGCTGCTTGGAAATATTCTTCGTCAAAGGGATTTACAATCCAGTAGTTCTCTTTTCCAGGTTTCGGAAAGTACTTCTCGAATAATGATTTTAGCCCTTTCAAGTGTTCAATTATTTTCTCGCTCATTTCCTGGGAGAGGTGCAGCTCGTTCTCAGGAAATTGTGCAGAGTTTCAAATAACCCAGGCTGGCCTTTTTCAATACACGACCTCCAAAAATCTAATTTTTTAATCATAGATTCAATTTTGTCTGAAACATTGAAGATCGTTACCGAGCTATTCTGAAGTGCCAAATTTAGTTTGTTTATTTGTAGGAAAATATCCGATAAGTATGCAAAACACTGAAGCCAATCACAGTCGTGTAACTTTAAAGTAAGTTGGAAAGAATGGTCTTCAAACAAAAGTTGGACTTCATGTCTAAGTTCGAACAGCCGTGTAAGGACTTTACCACGAGAGAGCCACCTTACTTGTGTATGAAGGAGCAGGGTAGAATGAAGACTATTCATCTCTTCACACAGTGCTTGAAAAACCTCGAGTTTGTGGACTTTGACTTTATAAAATTAACCATATTCACAGCTTCATCAAGAACGACTTTTAATTCACCAGGGGGGTGGTTAGATGCAAGGCTTTGCCTGTGGATGCAGCAGTGGCTCCAGGTTATATTAGTGACTACCATCGTGACACGAGCGCGAAGACCGGAGTAGCAATCTGACATAGACTTGGCTCCGTCAGTGCATAGCCCACAACAATTAGACCAATTAATGTCCTTTTCTTTGAAATAAGAATCAATAGCATGAAATATATCCTCACCTATTGTAAGCCCTGACAGAGGATGACAAAGCAAAAGGTTTTCTTCAACTTTATTGCTTTTCAAATACCTCACAATAACAAGCAAAACAGCGAAATTAGCAATATCTGTGCTTTCGTCAACTTAAATAGCAAAGAATTTACTATTTTTAATTCTATTTATTATTGTCGCTTCAAAATCGTCAGACATATCCTGCATTCTTCGAGAAATTGTATTGTTCGAAAGAGGGATAGCGTTCATTTTGCGAACATGTTCCTCTCCGAGCATGCACAGAACGGCATCTTTTATGCAAGGAGAAATTAAATTCTCAGCGATAGTATGATTTTTACCACATTTAGCAATACGATAACTACTACGGTAGGAGGCTTCAACCGCATTTTCGTTATCTTTGTTAGTTGACGACAAGTACGATGTCACATTCTGTTGTTTCGATAGGCACTGAAAAAAATTGCGTTCCTTGTTTTCATAACTGGGGTGTTTTGTTTGTAAATGCCGCAAGAGTAACGAAGGTTTCATGCTAACATTGAATAATACTTCCCGACACACTACACAGTGGGGCTTAGCACAGTCCTCATCTACTATAAACGAAAACCCGTACTTCATTTATTCGTCACTTAGTTTCTCTTTTTAGCGCGCAAGAAAAACGGCGGAGATTGTCTCACACAGTTCATGTTGTATAGTATAGCGTTGAATTAATTTCACAAATTTTGACTTGTCTTTTACATTGCTGACATATGTATCTTTTTTCCGCCATTACTCAATTTTTTTCGCGTACCCCTGAATGTCATGTCGCGTACCCCCAGGGGTACGCGTACCACAGGTTGGGAACCGCTGGTCTAGCAGATGACATTTTAGGAACCTGAACATTATAGACAGAGCTGATAAAGACAGCACAAAATATAACTCGGTGACGAGCAACTTTTATGGCGCATATGCTCTACGTGGAACGTTAAATATAGAAAATGATGATACTGAACTGTTTGAATGTTGTACTGGTATGTTTAATTATCTGTCCATTGTGTACACGGTTTTTATAAGCTGACTATAAAAACATAAAACTTTGTGTTCTTTAGTGCTTAATATTTCATGTCTGTCATTTGAATATATATATATATATATATATATATATATATATATATATATATATATATATATATATATATATATATATATATATATATATATATATATATATATATATAGAGAGAGAGAGAGAGAGAGAGAGAGAGAGACAGAGAGAGAGAGAGAGAGAGAGATAGAGAGATGTGTGTGTGTGTGTGTGTGTTTATTTATTTCATACATCTATTGAACTCTGCACATTAACATTGTGTAACTTATTGAAGGTTATATACCCTGCTCTGCAGTAGTAGGTCGATGATGGCCAATCTCCGAGTAAAAGAATGAAGGTTTTCAAAAGTATTAGCCGTCCATCAAGATTACTGTTGGCAGAGATGTACATAGAATAATGGTGGTTGTATTCTAGGGAGTCTCCCAGGAATTTATAGAATGAGGTTTATAACAATTCAGTCATCTAAACTGCTATGAATTTATTACTGTGCGCTAATTCTGTAAGAAAATATTTTGACTCGTATATTTGAGCCACCAGATGAAGATGATTCAGCAAAGCACTAATTTAATAGCGCTGCCTCAGGATTAAAAAAAAAAATCTGTCATACTGTCGCAGACATAAAATTCCGTCGATGGTGATTAATACAACTCTAGATTTACATTGACATAAAACAGGTTAGAAATGAATTATTTATTTAACAAGTTTAAAATGAATAAAGTTAATTGAAAAAACAAAACCATAATTTAGTGCATTTTGTCATCACAGGTTGATATTGTGGTTTGCAACAAAATAAAAAAGGAGTCAAGAGCTGAGTTTCTACTGAGTCTTCTTTTTCTTCATTGATCCTTAGCTGCCACATGTAAAAGCAGCCAGTGACCATCACGCCTGCTTCTACTGTGCTCAGTCGGCGGCCATCCTTTTTGCAGTGTCCAAGCTCTGGTTCATTCTTTGCATCTCGGCCTCCACAGTTCTCTGCCAAGTTGTTTTTGGTCAGCCTCTCTTTCGCTTTACTTCATGGGTCCATAGCAAAGCTGTTCTTGTGAAAGCATCAGGGTCTCTTCTGAGGACTGGCCAACCTAACTCCAACATCTACATGCTATGATGGTGTGCATATTTTCTTGTGTGCTCCAAGTAAACAGTTATTTGTTGGTGATGGTATTCAGCAAAAAGATTCCGAAAATTTGTTTTAGGCAGACTGCGTGAAAAGAGGACAATTCCGACATTTCCTTCTCTGTAACTCTCCAGTATTCCGCACCATTGAAAAGTACACAAAGTACACATATCTCATATAATCTTAATTTTGTGTTTGTGCTGTACTGAGAGGACTTCCAGGATTTGTTTAGGCTAGCAAAGACTGTTCTCGCTTTATTCATTCTCTTGTTGATGTGTTTGCCTGTTCCGTCGTCTGATGTTACTATTCATCCTAGGTATGTAAATGTGTCTGTCTGTTCCAGCTTCTAGTTTCTTATTGTTATGGGCTGAGGATTTCCCACATTAAGTGCCATGACCTCTGTCTTCGTTTGGCTGATGTTCACACCCACCTGCTGGAAACTTTTATTCAGTCTATCTGTTTTTTTCTTAGATGTGGTGATGTGAATGTGCGAGTAGTACAATGTCATCTGCATATTCCAGATCTCCCAGTGTAGAAAACGTCGTCCATCTAATTCTTCTTGGACTTCCCTCTCTTGTCTGGCGCATCACCCAGTCTATGACTGTTAAAAAGAAAGTGGCTGATAAGGGGAATCACTGTCACACCCCTGTCTTCACCTAAAAAGTTATGTTGCTCTGCCCAACACTTCATGTAACGTTAGCATAGTGGCTTTGTGTAATGGTAACAGTGCAGCTGAGAATTCCATAAGCCCTCAGTTTTTTTTCATAGGTGTGCCTGTGTACGCTTGTCAAAAACCTTTTCAAAATAAACAAAGTTATTGTATAGCGGTCTCTGTCAATCTGAGCAATGCTCTATAATGTTCCTGGGGGTGAGTATGTGATCTACACATCTTCTGTTCTTTCCCAATCCTGCTTGTTCTTTCTTCAGTATGGTCTACTGATTTTGAAATTCTCTGGATAATTGTCCTGCCTAGTATTTTACTGGTAACTGATAGAAGAGTAATTCATCTCCTTCTTGAGCATTTTGGCAATTATTTCTTTATTCCACTCCTTAGGTGTTGTCTCTGTTTTCCAGACTTGTGCATATATTGATTCTAATAGTTCTTATGCTAGTTCAGAGTCTGTCGTATTTAACTCAACATTTAAATTGTCGTGACCAGGAGCTTTTACAATCTTTAATCTTTTGATAGTTCTGATGATTTTTTCTCTTTGTGGAATGACCATATTTACGTCTAGATCATTTTCAGCCTCAGGAACTGCAACTGCATCTCTGTAGTTCCTTATTCAGTGTTTATCTGAAGTGCTCTGCCCATCTTGTTTCCTGCCTTTTGTAAATAAATATTAGACAAACATAAAGGTATGTTTTCACGCACTCTTGAGAAATAAAGAAGTAGAAAACTAGACAACAGAAAAACAACAGACGTGAGTGGATTACCCGGGACTCAAACCCAGGACCTTCCGTGCGACACCTCCGCCAAGCTATGCAAACAAATCACACTATGCTGCTTTCCTTATATATTGTTGAAAAGGTGTTGAATTTCTGGTCATCGTCATCAGACGCTGTCTTTTCCTGACTCTTGTCAATTTGATTTCGTCTCTTTACATCAACCACACAAGTTTTTCTAGTAAGGGGGTTCTACAGTTTGATGACGTCATATCTTGTCTGTTTACTTGCAGTGGTCCAGCAGCTGTGAGTTGTACTGAGTACTTAGCTCGAAATGGGCTGACCAAGATTGTCACAGATTACTGGGTGCGTCACTGATGGTCCTTAGAGGTGTTTTGACTGATCCTTCTTTTCAGGAGTCGAATGCTTTGGCAGCAGCATGTTCCTTACTGCAAGGTCGGGGTAATTACTCACGTTACCTAATCAACTGTCTACAATACCGGTCTGGTGTAGGTTTCTAGCATACCAAAAACTAATGCCTCTTTTAGTATCGCAGTCACCTGATAGAAACGTCAGGCACCCTCCACATTCCTCCCCCATTTCATCTTCCTCAGAATTTTGCATGATTTTCCTGGGCTTTAAATTAGAACCCATCGAGTCGGATGAAGGTGATTAAGGAGAGCGGAAGGCTATACATGTATTCTGTTTATATAATATACATATAAAACTTATTTCAAATAGTGGTTATAAAAAAAATATACATAATGATGTTATCACCATCAATTCCCTAAACCCTATGTAGCTTGATTCTACCTTTATGTTGGTTCCTTGAGAGAAACCCGCACACACCAGTCATCAGCTCTTACAGTGGTGGTTTATGGAACAGTTCTTTTATATGATGAGGCTGCCAACCACAAGTTCAGCTGTACACTCACAAGCAATTTATACATGTCAAAAGCAAATATAAAATGGTAAAATTTACATATTGCTACTTACTCCAATTCGAGTGATTTAATACACAGATTTGATGCAAAGAAATCCATACTTTGTCAGACAACTGTTTAAGTTACCGTCGTCCTCATATGCGTTAGTTGTCTAACTTGATACACTTGAGTATGGTTTCTAGGACCTAGGGCATTAAGTATTAATGCTGGAGTTTGCTAATTCTTTTAATTTTAAAAGTGCTCCCAGTTCTTTCGCCTGTTCTGTAGTGGAATTCTAATTTTTTCTTTTTATTCTGGCTGTCTACGATTTCTCCTTGACCAAGATTGAATACAATGTAGAACTGTTTAAATGCTTTAGGTTTTAAGCGGAATTTCGGACCCTGCACACATGCCTCACCGGACCTTCTATTGATTTAGATCCAGTCATAATAATATACAAATGTTGCTTCGTGAGGTTCATGGTGGGTGAAACCCGATGAAATTTTGCTTCATTCCTAACCTTAAATAACCCCCACGGTCAGAAGTTTGATTTTGGAAAGGGTTTCCCCATCCTCCTCATCTGAACATTATCATCTAACTATATAAGGTTTTACCCCTATAAAAGTAATAATTACCAAAATCTGCCTATGATTATTGCTACTGATAATGTCTTTCAAGGCTGTACTAATTACATCGTTGTTCATTAGAATGATTAATCTCGGCGGAAGTGTTATATCATTTATCTGCCTTAATTTGAATTTGTATCAAGATTGTTACTCCCCGGACAACATCCCTGGCCCGAAAATATTTCCCATAGTCCAAACTTTTCCACTTGTCATGTCCAGACAGAGCGGAAGAATAAGCCTTGTATTTGTGCAGTCATGCTTGTAAAATTAACTCTTTACTATAAAATGTCATCTGTTGTCCTATTATCAGACTCGTTCCCCATGTGATTTTCCATCAAGCTATTAAGACTATCAGACACATTGCGGTCTACCCGGAAGGCGTTACGTGATCTGACAGGCGATAGTCCACTTAATACGTCCACTACTGGTGTCCAAAATAAAAATAAACTTCACAGCGAACAAACAGAGGTCAATGCGTCATTTTCCACTAGCCTTCGCATAAGCGCCGATGAAGGTAACCAGGTCCGGAGTGTCCTTACGAAGTTTAAGATTATTATCAGTCAATATTTATTTAGAAGTCACTAGATGCTGTGAAAAAATGATGCTCACATGAATAATGGCAGAGAGAAGTGGAGTGGAGACAGGAGAATTGGAATACAGGATGGAACGTTCTTTACGTTACATAAATGTACACTTCAATATTCAACAATAATATGGTTAAATAGATGTACGTCTGTTTCTAGCTGTTGTATTATTATTTTGGTGAATCTTGTATGAACCTTGCATGTAAATGTTGGAAATTGCACGCTTTAACATTGAATACTTCTATACTTAATGTGTTTAAATATCTGAGTATTGTAAAGTTTAAGTGGTGTATTATTCTATACTTTTTTTATAGCAGTGTATGTATTGACCTATTGATGATTTTTGAAAAGGTAAAAACACAAAGGAAACTTACTATTCATATTAGAAGGAAGGAATCTGTATTCATTGTGCATGTTATGAGAAGAAGAAAGTTGGTATACATGGTGACAACAGAAAAGATTGAGAAATAGAGAAACAGGACGACAAATAGAAAAGATACAGGACAATTAGACATCATGTCATGGCAAGAAGTCAACATCAGAGTTGATAGAGAGTACTAGAGGCCACAAGTTATGGAGAAACAAGATCACTTACGACATCAAGCATGGTGCTTGAAGAAGAAAAACTATTTGACATGTGTACACACGTTTGTACTGTCATATTAAATGTTTGAAATGTATATGCTTAATTATCTCTTCGGAATCTTCTTTGCCTTACTCTTGAAACATGCATTCAGAGATGCAACTGAAGGAATATGCCTTCACACTAGGTCAGATGGCCGTCTGTTTAATCTTTCAAGGCTGAAGGCAAAAACAAAAATCAGAAGGGTCACTATAAGAGACTTGTTGTTCGCTGATGATGCTGCAGTCGTCACTCAAACCCAACAGGAGCTTCAGAGCTTGATGAATCGCTTCACTAAAGCATGCAAGGACTTTGGCCTCACAATAAGTCTAAAGAAAACGAATGTGCTGAGACAGGATGTGGGTGCTGAACCAGTTATCACTATCGATAACTATGAATTGGCAGTGGTGCACCACTTCACATACCTAGGGTCTACCATCAATGACAAACTCTCACTGGATACAGAAATCGACAGCCGCATTGGCAAAGCTGCAGCTACCTTTGCCCGCCTCACATCACGTGTTTGGGGAAACTCTAAACTCACAATGAAGACCAAAGCTGCGGTATATAATGCCTGCGTCACCAGCACACTCCTATATGGCAGCGAGACCTGGACGACCTATGCTAAGCAAGAAAGAAGGCTCAATACCTTCCATTTGCGGTGTCTACGCCGCATCCTCGGCATCTCGTGGAAAGATACAGTGACAAATGTCGAGGTGTTGTCACGTGCTGGCCTTCAAAGTATGTATACGCTTCTTAGACAGCGCAGACTTCGCTGGCTTGGCCATGTTCGCCGCATGGAAGATGGTCGCATCCCAAAAGATATCTTCTACGGACAATTAGCAGATGGCAAGAGAACAGTTGGGCGACCACAGCTGAAGTTCAAAGATGTGTGCAAGAGAGATATGAAGGCACTGGACATGGATCCAGCAACATGGGAGGATGAAGCTGCCGATCGCACTAAGTGGCGATGCTATTTACGGCGCCACCTCAGATTGGGCGAAGAGAGGCTCACACAAGAAGCAGAGGTGAGGAGAAAACGTCGAAAGGAGCACCAGGAAAATAAGCAGCTGAGGGCTGTCACCTCAGGGGCGCATTTCCATGGTCAGTTATGACTGAAGGGGCTATTATTATAATTACCTTATTAGTGTCTACTTAAGTTGTTTGTATATATTTCTGCTTATCTAAAATATTAAAATATTGTACGTTCAGCCGTATTTTCTTAATTCTTTGCTTGAAGTGTACAATGCATTTTATGAGACGCCAGTTAAAATTAAATAAGTGGAAGTTATTTAATGAGATGCCAATTAAAATGAGATAAGTGGCAGGGTGTTTTTTTCAGACGTCGATCAAATAGGACATAAGTCAAAAGTTATTTTATTAGACGTGGATGAAATATGAGATTATTTGTAAAGGAATTTTACGAGACAACTATTAAATATGAGATAAGTGGGAAGATATTTTATGAGACACCGTTTAAATATGAGATAAGTTGGAAGAAATTTTATGAAAGCTGGTGAGGTAAATAAAACTAGACTGTAAGAGAGATTGGGAAAAGTATGTTTTGTTCTAAATAAAGTTAGCTGAGTCTGGAGAACATATTAACGAATAAATATCTAACAGAATAAACGACAAAAATGATCATGTAATGTTATACAGAACCAATGCTATGGATGGTAATAATTAGTAGTCAACAAATAACCAGCAACAGCAACATCAGCGATAGAACTGCTTTGCCTGAAAAACATGATGTTAAAAAATTAAATTAGAAATTTAAAAAAATGAAACACGAATACAGTAACAATACAAATCAGATTGGGTGATGAAAACTGACTGACAAGTGGGGAGACATTGAAACAAACGAACACAAAGTATTACAGAGGTTGAAGATCTTGTCAAAATGATAAAATAATTAAAAATCACCGAATATTTAAAGTAAGGGATTGTTCTAAAATCTGTTCTGGGTGAGGGTTGAATACGTAATTAAACGTTAATGCAGTCATTGAGGACACAGGCCAATATAATTTATTTTTTTACCATTATGTAGTGTTTGAGTGTTTCACATTTAATTATGTTTAGATAACATATTTCCGTATTGGAGTTGGAATAATAAACATATGAATGTTTTATATTTAACTGTTTTTTTTCAGTTTGTAAGTCTATTTGCTTTGACTTGGAATAATAAACATATGAATATTTTATATTTAACTTTTTTTCAGTTTGTATATCTATTTGCTTTGACTTGGAATAATAAACATATGAATGTTTTATATTTAACTGTTTTTTCAGTTTGTATATCTATTTGCTTTTACTTGGCAGACGCAACTTTCTGTTTCGTTTGGTTATAACGGCCAACTTCACTGCACACGGACAACTTCTTCAGTGTTCCGATCTGCTCCCTTAGATCACACAAGGTAGATCTAAGCATAGTGCACGAACTCCGCAGCACCGCCAAAGATCCCAATATGTGTATATAGAAATCAGGCATTTTATGAAAGTGTTTATGTGGTCGGTAGGTTTCCTAATTTTTAAAGTTTGCCTGGGCAGTAGCCATATGGTCTACTTTTTACGACTTCCAACTGTCAAGGTATTTTTAACGTGCGCAAATTGCACATTGTACCTCCTTATTTTCGCCCTAATCCAAGAAGGCTAAACATTCAACATCACTACCCAGTAGATAAGGGAGGAGTGTGTCATCATTAGGAATCACTACTTATGAAAAAAATTCCATCAAATATATTCCTTGTACTAAGAGTGACAACAGAGGGCAGTTCAAGAGGAATAAGATGGACTACATTTTCTACATTGGAAGATCTGGAATATGCAGATGGCATTGCACTACTAGCACATTCACATCAACACATCCAAGAAAAAACGGATAGACTTAATAAGTTTAGGCAGCAGGTGGGATTGAACATCAATTTAAAGAAGTCAGAGGTCATGACGCTCAATGTGAACAACCCTGAGCCCATATCAGTAAGGAATCAGCAACTGGTACAGACAGACACCTTCACATACCTACGATGCATTGTAACACCAGACGGTGGGGCAGGCAAAGACATCAACATCAGAATGAATAAGGCAAGAACAGCCTTTTTTAGCCTTAACAACATCTGGAAGTCCTCTCAATACAGCACAAGCACAAAATTAAGATTATATCGAAGCTGTGTGCTTTCTGTGCTTCTTTATGGTGCGGAATGCTGGAGAGTTACAGAGAAGGAAATGTCAAAATTGTCCTCTTTTCACACAACTTGCCTAAGAAAAATTCTCCGAATCTTTTGGCCCTATACCATCACCAACCAAGATCTGCTTGCTCGGAGCAAGCAAGAGGACATTCACACCATCATAGCTGGCAGACGCTGGAACTGGGTTGGTCATGTCCTCAGAAGAGACCCCGATGCCATCACAAGAACAGCTATGCATTGGACCCCTGAAGGAAAACGAAAGAGAGGCCGACCAAAAACAACCTGGCGGAGGACTGTGGAGGCTGAGATGCAAAGAATGAACCAGAGTTGGGGCAGTGTGCGAAGGATGGCCACCAACCGAGCAAAATGGAATCAATTTGTTGTTGCCCTACAAGATGCAACTAGGCGTGATGGCCACTGACTGCTTTGACTGTCGATGGCTAAGGATCAAAGAAGAAGACTGAGAGTGAACCCTGGACCCTCAGAATGAGATACGGATGACATACCTATTGCCACTCCGCTCCACTCTGATATTTTAAAAAGCTAGAACTAGTTACAATAAAATGTTTGAAAGTTAGCATAACATTTCCTGACAATATGTAGTTCTATCAATATTTGATAATGTCCACATATTATTGTGCTGTAATCGCCTATAATTAATTAATACAATGAAAACAATACAGACGGGAAAGAGCAGCCAGAAAATTCAAAGAAATGTGACGTCACACAAAATATACGAGTCACACTCGCTTCTTTCATAAATGAGATTTCTAATTTTATCCCCAATTTGTTTCTTTTCTTTTTTCTTTGATCTTTAGCCGCCGACCGTCAAAGCAGTCAGTAAACCTCACGCCTAGTGGCGTCTTGTAGTTCAGCAAAAAACTGCTTCCACTTTGTTCAGTCGGCGGCTGTCCTTCCTACAGTGTCCCAACAGAATCCGGAAGTCCGTCCCGCATCAAAGTTCTTTACATGTGTTGCTGTTTCCGTAACGCTTCACATTTTTTACATAGAACAGGGGTGTCGGCCCTGTGCTTTAAACCCACAACCTGGATGATCAGTGAAGCAGCTTTTGTCTGACCCCTACCCACGCAGACCTGTCCAGCTGGATTGAACCTACCAGGTGTAAAACTCCCGCTGGCAAAGCTCTGGTGGTTGTCTGGATACGCAAGCTGCCATACTGCTACGAGGTACAGGTACCATTGATGGAGTTACATTTTGTCCGCAATAGTTCACTTTTATCTGCAATTGTGAATAACTCCCTTGTGGACGACGTATATGAATATTATTACCTCAGCTGAAATATCTGATAATTTATCGGATAATAACAACTGGTTTAAATTGTTCTTAATTACATTTTTTCGTAAATAATATAATACGCAATTAAAAAAAGAAAAAAAAAGTGCAGACTAAATTAACTGTACTGTGTAGAATTAGATTTTAAAAAGAAAAGTAACAAATTATCCTCTTCGGGACAACAGTCTGATGAGATCAAAGGCACACATTTTTAGCAAGTTGAACCAACCGGTGTAAACATGTACAATCTGTGTGTGTGTGTGAGTGTGTGTGGTGTGTGTGCGTACATGCGTGTGTGAGCTGATGGAAAGTATAAAATAAAAATGCATTTAGTTGGGTGTGGCAACATTTGAACTCTGCCTCGTGCTGGGACAAAGCACATGAATGGGAACGTTTGATTAATTAATCACTATATGCTTGAAAGATTATTTGTCTGCACTAATTAACGCACAGCTAACGATTTTACCCAAGAACTGGCTCTTCTGGACACAAATGTAATTAGATGAGAGACATCATGCAAATATTTAATGAGAAATCACAGCTAGTGGATGTGAAAATACACTGGGAGAAAACAAAGATAATGCGAATAAATGAAGGAAACGATAACAATATTTCATATAAACAAACACCACTATAAAATGCTGGCTTAAATATACATTAGAAGCAATATAGACGGTTTGAGGAACAGAAGTATTGTACACCGTGAGGAAAAGAAATCCATGACCTTTAAATATTTTTAGAATCTAATCCGAAAATGACCCTATTATTATAAAACTCGGTGACAATTATGATAACAATATCCCTTTTCGAATTTCGAGTCTCAAATTTCGAATTTCAACTTTCGCGCACCGAATTTTACGCCTTGCAGGTGGCGCTGCATACAACTGTAATTCCTCTGCTGCAAAATTGCATTCTCTGAAAAAGAAAAAACGGCTATCAATTTTGTTCGACAAAACAAAAATTATGGTGCGAAACGACTTCTTAAGGAGTTTCCAAACAAAGGATGGACTTTAGGTGGACTGACATTTCTTTTGCAAAAGATAGACCCAACCGGCTCTGTTGAACGTCGTAAATGCACTGGCCGAACACGCACTGCGCTCACCGATGACAACATCAATACTGTTAACGAGATTGTGCAAATTCAAGAAGGACGTCCTCAAACACATCTTTCCCAGCGTCAAATTGCTCGTCAAATAGGCGCTTCTCAAAGATCCGTGGGCAGAATGATCAAAAAGGAACTTCAGTTAAAATGTTTGAAGAAACATCGGGCGACAGAGTTGACTGAACGCAACAAAGAGTCACGGCTTTCCCGGTGCCAACATCTTTTGCGTCGCTTCCCAGAGCATAAACTGAGTTTCATATTTTTCACGGATGAAACACTTGTTACTGTTGCTCGGCCCACCAATAGTCAGAACGATCGGGTGTATGCACCGGTTGTCACCAGAAAAAGAAACATATCTGCTAATCGGTTGCTGCGAGCAAAACCAACGTTCAGCAAATCATTAATGGTTTATGTTGGTGTCTCATCACTGGGGCGCACTGGAATTCATTTTGTTCAACCTGGTATCAAGATAGATGGCGATTACTACCGCAACGACCTGTTGATGAAGTACTTCTTCCTGACATGAGGGAAATGTCAGAATTCTTCATCTTCCAGCGCGCCGCCTGCTCACCGTGCTAGGGATACAGTTGCGCTGCTCACTCAGGAGACACTTGAATTCATCGAACCGAATTTTTTGGCCACCAAATAGTCCAGATCTTAACCCTTGTTGACTATTGGATTTGTGGCGTTTTGCAAGAGAATGTCTATTGAAAGAAAACTGGCAACGTGGATGAGCTAAGAGAGCGGATAAAGCAGGCATGGGATGAGCTAGAATAGTGCACAATTGATGCGTCAGTGAGAAAGTGGCGCACCCGACTTCGCGCATGTGTTGCAGCTGGTGCCGGACATTCTGAGCACCAACTGAAATAAGCAAAATGTAGGTAAACATTTTCTCACCATTTGTACCAAATTTCAAATTAATCGGGTCATTTTCGGCTGAGTTTTTCAAAATATTTAAAGGTCATGGATTTCTTTGACTCACGGTGTAGACAGTTGGAGGAACAGACGCATTACAGACAGTTGGAGGAACAGAAGCATTATAGACAGTTGGAGGAACAGAAGCATTATAGACAGTTGGAGGAACAGAAGCATTATAGACAGTTGGAGGAACAGAAGCATTATAGACAGTTGGAGGAACAAACGCATTATAGACAGTTGGAGGAACAGAAGCATTATAGACAGTTGGAGGAACAGAAGCATTATAGACAGTTGGAGGAACAAAAGCATTATAGACAGTTCGAGGAACAGAAGCATTATAGACAGTTGGAGGAACAAAAGCATTATAGACAGTTCGAGGAACAGAAGCATTATAGACAGTTGGAGGAACAGAAGCATTATAGACAGTTGGAGGAACAGAAGCATTATAGACAGTTGGAGGAGCAAAAGCATTATAGACAGTTGGAGGAACAGAAGCATTATAGACAGTTGGAGGAACAGAAGCATTATAAACAGTTGGAGGAACAGAAGCATTATAGACAGTTGGAGGAGCAAAAGCATTATAGACAGTTGGAGGAACAGAAGCATTGTGGACAGTTGGAGGAACAAAAGCATTATAGACAGTTCGAGGAACAGAAGCATTATAGACAGTTGGAGGAACAAAAGCATTATAGACAGTTCGAGGAACAGAAGCATTATAGACAGTTGGAGGAACAGAAGCATTATAGACAGTTGGAGGAACAGAAGCATTATAGACAGTTGGAGGAGCAAAAGCATTATAGACAGTTGGAGGAACAGAAGCATTATAGACAGTTGGAGGAACAGAAGCATTATAAACAGTTGGAGGAACAGAAGCATTATAGACAGTTGGAGGAGCAAAAGCATTATAGACAGTTGGAGGAACAGAAGCATTGTGGACAGTTGGAGGAACAGAAGCATTATAGTCAGTTGGAGGAACAGAAGCATTATAGACAGTTGGAGGAACAGAAGCATTATAGACAGTTGGAGGAACAAAAGCATTATAGACAGTTGGAGGAACTAAAGCATTATAGACAGTTGGAGGAACAAAAGCATTATAGACAGTTGGAGGAGCAAAAGCATTATAGACAGTTGGAGGAACAGTAGCATTATAGACAGTTGGAGGAACAGTAGCATTATAGACAGTTGGAGGAACAAAAGCATTATAGACAGTTGGAGGAACAAAAGCATTATAGACAGTTGGAGGAACAAAAGCATTATAGACAGTTGGAGGAGCAAAAGCATTATATACAGTTGGAGGAACAAAAGCATTATAGACAGTTGGAGGAACGAAAGCATTATAGACAGTTGGAGAAACAGTAGCATTATAGACAGTTGGAGGAGCAAAAGCATTATAGACAGTTGGAGGAACAGTAGCATTATAGACAGTTGGAGGAACAGATAATTATTACAAAATAAGAATACAGAAGACTAGAGGAGCTTTCATTGTACTAGGAAATAAATTCGACATCAAAAGAAGTCCAGTCCAAGATAATAATCAATATCTTCAATTCAGATGTCAAGTGAGTCCTTTTAAATGGCTGTGACATATGGAGTGTATAAAAATCAACATCCAGAAAGCTTGAGCTTTCTTTCATATTAACAATAACAAAGCTACAACACGGAAAAGTGCAGGTGAACTCTGGCGCAAAATATCTTGATTCATTTGGGAGGTACATAGTAGCAAGTACAAAATACAATGTACATACAGTGTATGCGCTTCTTTCCTTCTTTTTCTCTTCATGCCTCCACCTGATTTCATCATTCTATTACCGTATATAAGAATGGTTTTATCCCTCCTTGACGTTACTATGTTACATCTCAACTCATCAAAGTTCCTTACAGGTGATCAATCTCCTTCAGCTTAAGGTCGAAGAGTATTAACGCTAATTGTTCCGGTTGCGCACTGGTTGTATACACGCCGGATGCACCCTCTCATACGTCCATCACTGCTGCTGTTACGTCTGATGCCAAATTCCAGCAGTCTTAGCCTTGATGATTCATCGATTGTAGTGTCATTCTCTAATAGACAATCATGAATTGCCCTCAGTATTTCTCTCTTATCTATTTCCAGTTCACTTACTATAGGTGTTCGAGAAGCTAGTCTGTCGGCTCTTTCATTGCCGCGCACCCCTGTACGACCACGACAGTAGATCCATATCAGTTCTTGAAGATTCGATGTTTCTATGGAGGTTTTCCATTCATGCCGGAGTCATCCATGTTGGACCTACGAAGCATGGATTATGAGTCTGTTACAATAACTGCCTTTATTAGTAAAGTCTCAGACAGCCTTACTAAGGTAACAGTAGCTTTATTCTCATGATGGAAGTTGTTATCATGCAAGCCCCGCTATGTTCAGCGACGGTTCTGCCCTTTAATCTAGCAGAGAAGCCATACCCTGACTTATTATCACGGAGTACAAATCCATCGGTGTACACATTCTCACGATGGAAGTTGTTATCATGTAAGCCCCGCTATGTTCAGCGACGGGTCTGCCCTTTAATCTAGCAGAGAAGCCATACACTGACTTATTATCACGGAGTACAAATCCATCGGTATACACATTCTCACGATGGAAGTTGTTATCATGTAAGCCCCGCTATGTTCAGCGACGGGTCTGCCCTTTAATCTAGCAGAGAAGCCATACCCTGACTTATTATCACGGAGTACAAATCCATCGGTGTACACATTCTCATGATGGAAGTTGTTATCATGTAGGCCCCGCTATGTTCAGCCACGGGTATGACCTTTAATCTAGCAGAGAAGCCATACCCTGCCATATTATCACGGAGTACAAATCCATCGGTGTACACATGCTCATGATGGAAGTTGTTATCATGTAAGCCCCGCTATGTTCAGCCACGGGTCTGACCTTTAATCTAACAGAGAAGCCATACCGTGCCATATTATCACGGATTACAAATCCATCGGTGTACACATCCTCATGATGGAAGTTGTTATCATGTAAGCCCCGCTATGTTCAGCCACGGGTCTGCCCTTTAATCTAATAGAGAAGCCATACCCTGACATATTATCACGTAGTACAAATCCATCGGTGTACACATCCTCATGATGGAAGTTGTTATCATGTAAGCCCCGCTATGTTTAGCGACGGGTCTGCCCTTTAATCTAACAGAGAAGCCATACTCTGACTTATTATCACGGAGTACAAATCCATCGGTGTACACATCCTCATGATGGAAGTTGTTATCATGTAAGCCCCGCTATGTTCAGCGACGGGTCTGCCATTTAATCTAACAGAGAAGCCATACCCTGACTTATTATCACGGAGTACAAATCCATCGGTGTACACATTCTCATGATGGAAGTTGTTATCATGTAAGCGCCGTGTGGTGAAATACATTGATACAGCGATAAAATCCTCCATTATAAATATAAAAGTTAAATTAAAATGTAGGGATAAAATATAGTTAAGATACGCTGCTGCTTCTTCGCCCACGCCACAGGCGCGTTGATTGTGGTAGACCGTACCATCGTTTTCTAGTGTCATTGAAAAAAAACTATTTATAACAAGGGGACGCGAAAGGCCTATTCGTTCAGACGGAGTAAGAAAAGGAGGGAAGAAAAAAAATGATGCCGTCTGCACGCTTTTGAATCTATGCCAAACATACGCGCGAACTTGTAGTTAATGTTTAAAATACGATGTAAATTAAGAACATGTAGCCACTTTAGTCACGAAAACAGGCTTAGCTCTTATTGCGAATGACGTAAATTCTCACGTACTACGAGAGACTTTCGTAATTAGCTTGAAAGTACATGGAAAAGAAGTGAACGAGTGGTAGTAAAGATTTCAAGACTAACATGGAAAAAATATGGAATTCCTTATTAATAAGTTTAGAATCACAAAAATTAGATAGTTTAAGAGCGTAACTTTTCCTGATAAATAATATGCTTTCAAATAAAAGGACGGACAGATAACTCGGAAGTTATTGACAAAAGACTGATTTGTTCGATGCAGACTAGCAAACAGATGTTAGTTTTGCATTCACTAAAGTTACATTTGATGCGTCCTTGAGACGAAGGCAGAAAAAAAATTACATGTAAACAAGGGGGAGACAAGGCGGATAGAATCTAAAAATATCTTCGCAGTAGAAATCTAAGAAGTGAATGAGAGAAAATGTGAATAGTTTTTTTAGTGTTAGGCCAAAAATAAGTCAATTTTTGGGAAAAGACAAGTTCGGACAGACCGACCGACAGAAATACACTACACATTGGACCAAATTTGGACCTTAGTGTAAAATTTTAAATTTAAAAAGATTGGCTTTCCAATTTGATTTGTCAGCACAGTTAAGATTATTAGAAAATTGGACGGCTCGTTGCCATTTTGTTGAAGACTGTCCACACAAGCAGATCGTTGAGGCTAAGAAGTTTGTCGTTGTTACGCACAGATTCTTTCGTAGGCAATATATATATAGGAAAATATCTACCTGTCTGGTGGAACACTTCATTTGATAGTCTAATGTACACAACTCTTGATTAAGGTGATGTTACATTTTATAATGTTGGTTACCTTCTCTTGGGTCTTAACCTGGCGGATGAACATTAGATTTACGTCGGGTTGTTTCCTTGTTTGGACAGAACAGATCGGTCTTTCTTGGAACGTTTATGTTGAGTTGATGTTTATTCCCTGACCATTTAAGGCGATTTGGTCTTGTATCTATGTTGGGTTGTGTCCAACATCGGCCCATCTTGAGTTGAACTCTGGGGTCATGCGCTTCTGCGCATGTGTCATTTTTAGGTTGTTGAAGGGACTTTCGTGATTATGGGATCCTGAGTTGCTGCGCGGACAGAGAGGTCCGAAGTTTTGTCTCTGTGGTTAATTTTTGGGAATGAGATATCCTATCTGTATGACTATCATGTCAGTGATTCTCCCCAATGTTCATTCCTTACGCCAAGGGATGGCATGTGCTATTTGCTAGTGTGATTTTTCTAGGACAATAAGGTAAAAAAGACATTTACTGAACTTTTCCTATGCCTAGATGTGCAGACGTGCTATCGTCTGCCCATATGAGTGATTGACTATGTTAAGACGACATTTTTCCTAGCAGCACTATGTATTTGATGTACGCAGCACCAATTATAGGATATGCAGAGTCCAATATATTTATATCATGAACAGAGCCCTTTACTTGTGCTCCATTCTACATCTTCGCTGGTGAGTGCAGCTCACCGAAGATAGGACTATTTTTGGATCCCGCCTTTGTCTAGCGGAATATTGATCAGAGAACAGGGATGCCTTACTATTTAGAGAACAGGGATGCCTTATTATCTGATTATGATACAGAGACCTGCCTACTATGGAAATCCACTACTGGTGGTTTAAGATTGTCGTCAAACAAGCCAGCTAATTGCAGCCGGTAATTCTGCAACAGAAGAGGTTCTGTCAGGGAACCATTGTTTATGTATACTTATATTTGGAAGCATTAACTGACGCGATCAGTCAGTTAGGCCTGAGATTAAATACAACTAGAACCCTGTGTGACTGTCTACTAACGTTCTGTTGTATCCACATTCAATACAAATGCATATTTGATGTCGTAGACCATTTTCAAGCATGCAATGTTTTGCCAACCTGTTCAAGTGACTGTATCTGTGATGTTAGAGTGTGTCCATTATTAAATGTATGAAACGTCATCAGTAGTCTACACTTTATTGACTTCCAGCTATGATTGAGTGAGTGACCTGTCAACTTAACAGAACTGTACACCCATTCGCGTAAATTACATCTACACTCTCACTCTATGTCAACACTGTCCCTTGTCAGCGCCTCAACACTTGACGAACAAGGTGACCTAAATACCAAACACTGTGCCGGAACGAGTTGACCATTCTACTGTGTGCCCAGCTCTAACAGTGGCATACATGTAACATTGGGATTGACACACAACACCACAATTCATTCATTCTACATCAAGAGAGCATTCATCTATGTGTCCAGTATAACCTTATGAAAGCACTTATCAATACAAAAGCTCTTTATCAATGTGGTGTCCACAAATCTAACCTTATCAATGTGGTAGGCCAGATTTCTGGGTCTAACCTGCACAGTGGACATTGCATAGAAGTCAGCTACTGATACCAGATTGTTTCCCGTCGCCTCATACGACACGTACACCTTACAGCAGTACAAGTCTACAGTCGATGTCAGCTACTGAGCACTTTTGTCACGTGACCTGTCAAGCGTATGCAGTAACTAGGTCAGCGCTTGTTGACATCTTACATTGAACAGACATTGCTACACATCAGTGAGGGATCTTCTGGTCCTAACGGTTGTTGCTAGTCTACGCCAAAGTCCACTCGATTGTCGTTGTTGCAGTTGTCTTCAACGGTGGATCTTCTTGTTGCTACCGTGTGTTGAACTTTACAGTACTTAAGGCCAGGAATTTCGTTAAGATAAATGGCAGTTGGTGTCTTGGACTGTAACATTATATCATTTAACTGAGCCTTTCTTTCAACACATTATATTTACATGCTATATGTTTACATTTATGTATTTTGTTGTCTCGTTGTGTTTGCATAGCGGGTCTAGGTTGGGAGGTGTCTTAAAATAGAAAATCCCACGTCACAGAGGGTCTACTTTAAGCGTGTCTATAGGGACTTATCGCGAATTTCCCATAGCGGAAATAGCAAGCGACTTTGTGTTGCTTTTGCGATATTTTGTTTAGTTGTGAGGAAAGTGTACCTTTCGTTGTTTTTGTTGTATTTTTTCTGTTCTTTAGTTTTGATTTGTTTTGTTTGTATAGTTTGCCTCTTCTTTCTTTCATTCATTTCTTTACACCTTTATGTTTATACACTGTGACGTCATTTGTTTTGTTTATTTTTTTCGCAGTTGTCATCACAGGCTCTGTGATATTTTTCTTTAGTTTTTCTATTCGATTTATTTGATTTCTGCGAATGGTTTCGTATTGTCTTTTATGATTGTCCTTTGCTTATGTTGTTGGTTGACATATACTATTTATGGATATATTTGATAATGCACTATTAGCTGTGTAGTGCACTTGTGGTATAGAATCAACTGGTGGTGTATTATTAGTATTATTATTATTATATAGTTGATTATACAAGACCTTATTAAAGGCTTGTTTCCCACAGAGATTGGGATAAAGTGAGCTGTTTATTCAAGTTTATTAAAAACTTGCTTCCATTTACTTTGAAATAAATTACATTATTATTTCAGGTAACTAGTCTCATATTGTTAAACATTATGTCGACTTTAGACTACTTTATTACGCAAGGGAAAGCCCTTAAAGTACCTCCTGAGGAGTTGAGAGTTTATGCTATTGCTGAGTACACCAAAGCACTGAAGTCGGAAGATAAAAGACAGAAAATGGAAAAATGAAAGACAGAAAATGGAAAATGAAAGACAGAAAATAGAAGCTGAACAAAAGAAAATAGATGCTGAGAATATAAGATTGCAGATGCAGGCAGATGAAAGGAAATTTATGTTGGAAATGGAAAAACAAAAATTAGAAAAACAAGCTGAGGAGAAAAGATTAGACAGAGAATTTGAGGAAAAAAGTTGCAAATGCAGCTAGACAAAGAGGCTGAAAATAAAAGACTAGAGGCTGAGGCTGAAAATAAAGGACTAGAGGCTGAGAAGAGAAAAGCAAAAATGGAACATGTGGAAAAACTCATAGCATTTGAGTTAGAAAAAATAAAATTGATAAATGTGAGTAATGCTAATCAGTCATCTGGTAGTAATGGTAAGCCTTTTACTTATAAGGTCAAGCTACCAGCCTTCAATCCATCCAGTGACGATATAACATTTTACCTGGATAGGTTTGAACGTGCTTGTCGAACTCATAATGTGGATAGATCACAATATGCTAATCAGTTATCGGAGATATTGAAAGGTCATTCTCTGACTAGTTTAAGCTTGGTAGAGGAGGCTGACAAGAATAATTATGATGTTATCAGGGCAGCCTTGATAAAAAATATCAATTGACAGAAGAAGGTTACCGTCTTTTGTTTAAGACAATGGTACCTGAAACAGGGGTAGAATTATCAGAATTCATTGCAAAAGCACGTCTTACATTTACACGATGGATTGCGCTGTCTAAAACAGAAAAAACATATGAAGCCCTTATGGACTTATTGCTCAGAGACAAGATTATGTCATGTGTAAATAAACCATTCCTTGAATTTCTACATAAGCGTAAACCCACAACACTAAAACAAATGGAAGAATATTGTTGCAAATACGTCACTGCACACCCTGACGTAACTCTTGGCAACACTAAGATTAAGGAGATTATGCCAGTTGCTTCAGCAACACCATACAGTCCTAATTACTCACACAAATTTCAAGGAGCTCAAAATAGATTTGATAAAAAGGGTAACCGAAATAGTTATCAAAATCAAGGTAATCAATCATACCAGGGTTCTTCTTCGAAGAACTGGAGACAAGCTGACAGCCCTCGATACAGTGGTTTCCACAATTATAGAAATTTCCGCAGGGGCAGTCATAATATGAACTACCCAAGTTGTCCAACATGGAGACAAAAAAACCAAATTTATAGAGATTCTCATTATAGTGAGCATGATAATGGTAACCATGAAAACTATGATTCAAACCCAAATAGGGTTACAATAGAGGAAACAATAATAATTGTAGAAGCAATAATAACCGAGGTAGATCTCGATACAAAGGCTATAAATCACATTATCAGACAAACTCTGCACAGCAAGAGTCCCATGAAGCCTGTAATCAGACTAATGATAATAAAGACTCTAATAATATGGCATGTTCTGCTTTTGATTTTGGGAGAGCATCTCAATGCCCCCAATGCAAAACATTATTCGAACCAACTACGGTGTCTACTTTGAGTTGTGGTCACCCTCTTCCCGCTCTTCCTGCGTCAGTCGCGCATGATGGAAGAGGATCTCTTGTCTTGCATAAAGGTTTAGTAAATGATAATCCAGTCTCAGTTCTTTTTTATTCTGGATGCACCACCATTGGTGTTAGGCAGTCACTCATAGATCCTTCCCGTGCCACAGGCAAAGTAGTCAAATGTGTAACAATTGGCGGCTCCTTAGAGAAGTACTCTACTGCTATCATTAATATTGCTACTCCTTTCTTTATGGGAGATGTGCACGCATGTCTTCTACCGAATCCTATCGCTGATCTTATCATCGGTCGTATTCACGGAGTCAAGGAATGCACTCCGCAACAAATTGCTGTTTGGGAAAAGCAAAATATGCAAACTGCTAATGCAGTAGTCACAAGAGCGCAAGTTCTTAATATGCCTGAGACTTCATCTACTGAAGATAATGAAGTGCATAACCAAGATGATCCCTTGGTAATCTCTCGTGACTCATTTATAAAACAACAAGAAGATGATCCCTCTTTAAGGAAATTCTTCACTCTGGCAACAAAAGGTGATCCAAATAAAGATACAAATCGAAAATCTTGGATTACAATGAAGAATGGCGTACTTGTACGTATGGTTCAAGACTCCACTAAAGCCATGCATTCTCAGATTCTTGTGCCCAAGAATATGAGAGTTAAGATTTTGCAGCGCGCTCATGACTCTCAGTGTTCTGGACATATGGGTTTTTCCCGTACTAAGTCAAGAGTTCTGGCGGCTTTCTTTTGGCCTTTCGTAAACAAAGACATACGGATTTATTGCCGATCTTGCAAAGTATGTCAAGAAGTCAAAGCTAATGGCTCACGAGATGCGGCACCTATTCAGGCTGCAGACATTCCTATTCGGCCGTTTCAGAAAATGGCGATAGACATAATCGGTCCGTTTAAGATCAAGTCTGCTAGAGGACATCAGTTTATTTTAACGTGTGTTGACATGTGCACACGTTGGCCAGAGGCTATCCGTCTGAAGAGCATTTCCACTGCTGATATTGCAGACGCTCTTTGGCTCATATTTTCTCGTCTGGGATTTCCCGGAGAAATATTACCAGACCATGGCACCCAACTAATATCGGATACCATGTCTCAAGTAATGTCTACTCTGCAGATAGAAAGATCTTTGAGTAGTATCTATCACCCAATGTCTAATGGGATGGTCGAACGTCTAAATAGAACACTCAAAAACTTACTTGGGAAAATAACTGAAGATCATCCTCAAGATTGGGACAGGGTTTTGCCTGCGGCCCTCTTTGTTTATAGAGAGGTCCCCAATGAACATACAGGATTTTCTCCCTTTGAACTTGTTTTTGGCGCGCGACTGCGCGGACCTATGTCTTTGCTTCATGATCTTATCACCGCTGATAATATTAACGATGACACAAAATCTTCTTATGAATATGTCATCGCTCTTAGACAAAAGATTATCGAAGCATGCAAATTAGCAACTTCTTCTTCTGAACTTGCTAAACAGAAGGCAAGGCAATTTGCCAATAAGAAGAGATACTTACGACAACTTTTTCCTGGTGACAAAGCATTTGTTTTGCTACCTTGTAGGGAAAACAGACTTCTTATCTCATGGAAAGGTCCGTACGATATAATCTCGAAAATGTCCGATGTTGACTATATTGTCGATATTGACGGGAAGCATAAAACCTTCCACATCAACATGCTTACGGAGTTCCATGAACGTCCAGATTATTTGCAGCCTATTTTCCAGGTAACGGACGACTCTCCAGACCCACATGGTCATTACTCATCCCTGTCAGTAATACAGGATGAGGAAACAAGTTTCTCGGATGTAAATCTTCCTCTTCCGGTGATTCCACTTCATTCTAGTGAATCATAGAAAAACGTTACTGTTTCTCATAATTTATCTCTAGAGGAACAGCGACAAGACTCTGCTATGTTACAAACATTTCAGGATGTCCTTACTGACATTCCTGGACACACCCATGTCATACAACATGACATTATTCTAACTGACCATAATCCTATTAGGGTCAGACCGTATCCTATCTCTATCCATTTTCAAGCACAGGTCGAGAAAGAGATGGATGAGATGATAGAATTGAAAATAATTGAACCATCCACATCAGCATACTCTTCGCCGATGGTTATTGTTCGAAAAAAAGACAATAACATACGTCTTTGCGTTGATTATCACAAATTGAATCAGATTACGAAGTTCGATGCTGAGCCTATGCCGTTATTAGAAGAGCTACTTACTAGGCTTTCTAAATCTCATTTTTTCACTAAACTTGACTTTTCTAAAGGTTACTGGCAAGTTCCTGTAACTGAACGCGCCAAACCTCTTACTGCTTTTTCTACACCTAAGGGTTTGTTTCAATGGAATTTTATGCCATGCTAGTGGCCATTGCCTATCAAACAGGGAACAGATTGTCAAGCGAGCAGAGGAAAGGTTCACCCTATATTCTACGGCCAAGATAAGTTCTCGTTCGGCACCTGAGAGCTCAACTACAGAACTTTAAAAGAACGATCTAATGACAGTGAATAAAACTGGGACAAATATTTAATAGTTCCACAAGTGACAAAATAGAAACGAACATTTCCAAAAGGACATGATTTAAAACAACAACCTAGTAATACTACCAGTATTACCTTAAAGTAGGAGAACACTACAAACATATATTAGAAAAATATTATATATATGGACAAAGGATCTATTGTGCTATTTGACTGATGTAACTGATTATTTGATTTCACTTTTAAATTGTCAGTACTGATTACAAATAAATTTGAATCAGGATAGTAAAACTGTAAAAATCTTATTTACACATAATTCAACCACAGTCTTAAATAAGATAGCCTTTTAGAGTGTCGTTTGTATGTTATTGTTGTAGTACTGTGTGCTGTTGTGAATAATAAACTATTTGTTTGTATGTTTGTTGATTATTGTGCATCACACTCTACATTCATAACCCTAGACACAACACGAATTCATTTAATATACTAATATAAATACATTTTGAATGAGATAAAAAGGTGGTAGTGGAAAGGTACCCTGAAAAGTTCACAATATTATTGGGTATATTCAGGGACCTTCATAGCTAATCTCATTTAATACAAATATAATAATACCTACAACAATTCATAACATCAAATCCACCACATATATTGGGGGCTCGTCCGGGATTTGAAACCTCTCCCACCACTTATATTGGGGTCTCGCTCTTGGGGATTGAATTTCTTATAACACCAGCTATATTGGGTAGTTTGATTCTGGGATTTTAAATTCTTAAAATATTATCAATTAAATTAGGAATCTCAGAGAGTATAAATCTAAAAGCATTCCTTTTGGAGAAATTGAATAGTAGTTGAGCTATCAGTGCCTGTGGTTGTTCTTGGTTATCATTAGAAATTTTTAGCCATAATTAGAGATTTGTATAGTTAGAAATTTTAAAAGGTTGCATAGTACAAATGGCTGATCTGGCAAAGTTTCGATCTGCTGCTGTGCAGACTAAGAAAGAAATGAACATGGAGGGTCAGACTTTGATCCAATATGTAACTTCAGAATGTGACAAGTATATTGAAAGGGAAGATAGGAAGATAGCTGAAGAGAAGAGGTTACAAATTGAGGCTGACAAAGAAATTAAGAGGTTGCAGATTGAGGCTGACAAGGAGGCTAGGGCTTTGGATGCAGATAGGGAGGCAGAGATAAAAAGGCTCCAATTAGAAGAAAAAAAGGCTGAAAGAGAAGCAGAAGAAAAGAGATTGGCAGCTGAAAGAGAAGAAAAGAGACTAGCTGTAGAAAGAGAAGAAAAGAGACTAGCTGTGGAAAGAGAAGAAAAGAGACTAGCTGTGGAAAGAGAGGAAAGAAGACAGGCTGCTGAGAGGGAAGCAGAAGATAAAAGATTGCAGAGGGAGCATGAGTTACGACTAAGGGAGTTGGAGATTCAAGGTCATGCTCCTGAAAATGGTGCCAGCCCCTTTGCCTCAGATGCCACTGCCAGTCAGGGAGCCTCTACCTCAGCTAGGGGTTTTCATGTAGATCATTTTGTTGAGAAAGAAGATGACATCGAAGGGTATTTAAGTAGATTTGAACTTTTAGCTACTACATATGGGTTAGAGAGAGAGAGAGGTGGAGCCTCAAGTTATCACAAGGGCTTAGAGGAACGGCTTATGAAGTTTTTTGCCAAGATGAGCAGAGATGACCAAGACAATTATGACATGCTAAAGCAGCTCTTTTATTAAGATACGAAAAGAACGGAGAATTTTATAGAAAATAATTTAGGAATGCCAAACTACTGTCGGGTGAGACTTATCACCAGTTCTCTGCACGGTTAGAGACCTACTTGGAGAAATGGACTGCTCTGGGGAAAACCCAAGATCTTAAGGAGATGAGCCTTATTGAGCAGCAAAGAGAGTCCATGGCTCCAGACCTGAGAAAGTTTCTCATGGAACAAGGTGCAGAGAGGCTGGGTGAGTTACTCAATGTCGCTGAGAGGTATCGGCAGCCCAGGCAGAGGTAGTTGGTAATAAAAAGAAACAGGTAGACAATTTTAAGGCACCTCAAAACTTTAATAAGTTTGACTATAGAGACCAGAACAAAGGTAAGCAATATTTTGATAGGCCACGCAATGACTATAAAAATAAAACCTTACGATTCAATGAAAGGAAAAATGATGAAAGAAAACCTTTTCATCAAAGTAAATTATATTGTAGTCGGTGTAGGATGGACAACCATAACACCGAAAATTGTAGAAGGAAACCTGTATATATGGTAACGCTTAAGGTCAGGTCGACTCCTAAACAAGAGTAGGAACCACCAAAAAATTATGTCTCGTAACGAGCGTAGGAAGGCACAGGTTAAAGATAGATCACTGAAGCCATGTTTTGACAAACTCCAAAAACTCCATACCCCTCCTAGAAAAGGAGAATTCTATTTGGATGATGGAGTGCTTTACAGGACGGATAAAGCAGGATCATACGAGTGTGCACAGTTGGTAGTGCTCTCGAAATATAGGGAACGAGTTATGAGACAAACACATGTTCAAGACGGTGGACACCTGAGGATGGGTCGCACCTGTTCAAGGACATCTATATCTTATTACTGGCCAGGAGTGGTTGAAGACATAAGAAAATTTGTCGAGGCTTGCGACCAGTGCAATAAGAAAAATTCCACAGGGTGGAAAAATAATAACCAAATGCGAGAGAAGCATTATGGAAAACCTGGGCCAGAACCTAAACAGGGAACACCCACAAGTGGGAAAATTGATCAGGACCTAGAAACGCCACGGGGCAAACTTAGGCCTGACAATGGAAAGAAAAATAAAATTAATAATGTAGACAAAGTGGAATGGGAGCCCCCTTTTCACAGTCAGTCTTCACTTGAATGTTTTACTATGGCCACTGTGCAGCGAGTACAAAGAGAAGTCTTACCCCAGAATAAGCCGAAAATCCCTCAGTCGGACTTATGTGAACTGGAGGAAGATAAAAGAGAGAGAAGACCTCTCACAGGGAATTTAAAGTGGGAAGAAAACCCCAAGAAAAAAATTGGTAGCGGTCGATTTGTGAATGATGACAAGAGGAAGAAATGTCCTCAAAACAATGCTTCCAATGGAAGAGACAACACCGGTGCATGGAAAAATAGGTCAACGAATTTAAAGGTCCATATGTAACATTGTTAAGGACCTGGACCGATGAAAAGGCAGAAGAAAATATTACCTCATCATATCAATGTGTGAACGAGCTGACCACACGTCTTAAAACTGGCTGGAAACTTGCCAATGAAAATTTGAGACAAGCCAGGAAAAAGCATGCTGCCTATTACAATAAGAAAGCGAAGGATCGAGAATTAGCTGTGGGAGAGAAGGTGCTCCTTCTACTGCCCGGCAGCCAGAATAAATTGCAAATTGGATGGCAAGGTCCATATACAGTTCTAGAGAAGGTGTCTAGAACCAATTATAAGATAGATAAGAAAGGGAAAGAGAAAATCTATCATGTGAATCTCCTGAAGAAATATCTGGACAGAGAAAACCAGGAAGAGACACACCTACTGACCTTGTCTGTTGCAATGGAGATGAAAAAGGAACCACTCAGTTCTCATGAATATCCTTTACATCCCTGTGAAACCGCTGCACAGGTAAAAATCAGCACACACTTAACGGAAAATCAGAGGGAGAGGGTTCAACAGGTTTGAATAATCATACAGATGTGTTAACGGACCGTCCGGGGCATACAAATTTATTGGAGTATGATATGAAACTCATAGACCCAACACCAATCTGTATGAAAGCCTATTCGATTCCGTTCGCTAAGGAAAAAGCTTTAAGGGAGGAGATAGATTATCTGTTGAGAGAAGGGATTATCTCGCACAGTGAATCTCCCTACAGTTCCAGTGTGGTTCTGTTAAGAAAACCCTCTGGTGAACACAGGCTGTGTATAGATTACAGGAAACTGAATGCTGTTACAGAAGGTCAGGTGGATCCATTACCTGATACAAATCAGCTGTTTGCCAGGCTGAATAGAGCTAAATATTTCTCTAAAGTGGATCTGAGCAAAGCTATTATCAGATTCCAGTAAAGCCGGAAGTCAAACCTTATTTAGCCTTTAGCACCTCGGAAGGACATTACGAATTTAATATGTTGCCATTCGGGCTGAAAAATGCACCGAGTGTGTTTTCGAGGATGATGAGAAAGTTACTGGATCCCCTGAAGAATACATGCATCACCAACTTCATGGATGATATTCTCATAGCAACAGAAACATTTGAGGAACACATTAACTCTCTGAATATGTTGTTTGATCGATTGAGAGAGACCAATTTGACAGCTAGACCGACGAAATGCTGTGTTGGATGTAAAGAGCTAGAATTCTTGGGCCACACCGTACATCAGGAAAACATGACCCCTGACCCCAAGAACCTGGAGAAGTTAAAAAAAGCACCAAGACCACAAACAAAAAAAGATGTGCGATCTTTTGTCATATTATGTGGTTTTTACCAAAAGTATATTAAAAACTTTAACTCCATATGTGCTCCATTGACTGATTTAACGCGCAAAGGAAATCCTGATAGAATTAATTGGACAGCGCAATGTGAATTAGCATACCAAGAATTGAAAGAAAAGCTCACAAGCAGGCCTATTTTGAAATTACCTGACTTGAGTCAAGAATTCATTCTGAGAACGGATACTAGTAATATCGGTTTGGGTACAGATCTATTACAACGGTCAAATTCACTTGATGGGGAATTAACCCCAGTAGCTTATGCTAGCCGTAAGTTGAACACAGCAGAACAAAAATATTCAACAAGTGAAAAAGAATGTCTGCAGTCATATGGGCTATAAAAAAGTTCCAGATTTATCTTTATGGAAAATCATTTAAGATCTAGACAGATCATAAACCACTCGTGTGTCTGTCACAAGCAAGGCATGAAAATGCTAGATTATTACGCTGGTTTTTGCTCTTACAGCCATTCCAGTTAACCATAGAGTACATTCCCGGAAAAACTAATGTGGGAGCTGATTTTTTAAGCAGAATTTTCTGCTAGAACGGTTGGTATCGCCTACGCCTTCAGATTATTATTTGCTAACGAATAGCTGGACAAAACGGTACCAAATTTTTCAAATTCGTCCTTGACATAAACACCCACTTTTCCTAGTTCTAAGAAAATATTTGCCTAAAATGCATTGTGGAACGAGGGAGGGAAAGGAAAGATGAAATGCTAATTCGTTTCGCATTGATTTTAAACCAAAAGCCAACACTAGCACAGGGGCAAGTCTTGCCTTAGGGGTTTCCCCAAATACAATGAAAAAAGTTAGAATTGTGGACACTACGTCATGTAAACATGTTAAGCTCTTATTAAGAATGACCTAAGCTCTCGTAATTATCTCGTAAGTACATGAGAAAAGAAGTGAACAGGAGGTAGTTTAAAAATAAACAACCAACATAGAAAAAAAGATAGAAATTTTGAACCAAACCACATAGCCCCTTAAAAATTGTAGATCCGTGTACCTAAAGACTTGCTGACCAAGAATATGTTATTAGTTATATAAATAGTCCCTTAACTAATTAAATATTGATAAAACAATACATAGAGATCAGAGATACTGTCAGTTCAAGTCATACCTGCTTAGATTGGATCGCATATTTTTTGGGAAAAAAGTAGGTGACAGATAGGCTAGGATAGTACAGTGAATCTGATTGGGTGGCATTTGTAGTGAGACTAAATATTATTGGCTGACCTTTGAATAAACATAAATAGCCTAAGTAACGTAGGAAAAGTTTGAATGATATTTTTTTGAAAAACTGTTTACCCTTGTAAAATTAATAGCGATTGCCTAACTGAATCGATATTGTCAGAATAAGCGTTAGGGGGACGCCATTTCTAAGAAACTTTTCAACAGTGATAGATGAGAGCAGGCTGTGCTTTAAAATACAAGTTATAAGCAGCCTGGGCAATAAAACAGATCGAAACTGTGTCAGTCATCGTCCCTGTGTATATTTCATTGAAAATTGTGGTAAGATTGACATTTATTAACCTGTATTTTATGTAAAAACTGAATGTGAAATAATAATATATGTCTGGGCATGAGTGGGTCTATAGCGAACATGAGGCAAAGCCTAAAGATTGATCCACCATGTGATAGACTGTCAGAGAGGTGTAAAATACAAGAATATGTATGATTGTCATAAAGGAGCATAACACCTATCCTATTATATGGAAGAGATTACAGCTGGAATTGCAGTGGCGTTGTAACTATTAGGGAAAGGAATACTGGTGTACATTGTCACATCAAAAGAAAATGGTGGCATAGGTTTGTATAAGGATATGATCCTTTTGTTTGTTTGTAATGTACATGTCCTTAACTGTGGACTATTAGTGTATGCTAGATATTACGAAGGATGCATACCTTCACATTTCAGAGGTCCTGGGTACTGACGTTAATGTGGTACCAAACGCTTGAAAATTGATTGATTCAGGACTCTGCCTGTTTACTGAGAGCCCATGCTAGTGGCCATTGCCTATCAAACAGGGAACAGATTGTCAAGTGAGCAGAGGAAAGGTTCACCCTATATTCTACGGCCAAGATAAGTTCTCGTTCGGCACCTGAGAGCTCAACTACAGAACTTTAAAAGAACGATCTAATGACAGTGAATAAAACTGGGACAAATATTTAATAGTTCCACAAGTGACAAAATAGAAAAAAACATTTCCAAAAGGACATGATTTAAATTAACAACCTAGTAGTACTACCAGTATTACCTTAAAGTAGGAGAACACTACAAACATATATTAGAAAAATAGTATATATATATATATATATATATATATATATATATATATATATATATATATATATATATATATATATATGGACAAAGGATCTATTGTGCTATTTGACTGATGTAATTGATTATTTGATTTCACTTTTAAATTGTCAGTCCTGATTACAAATAAATTTGAATCAGGATAATAAAACTGTAAAAATCTTATTTACACAAAATTCAACCACAGTCTTAAATAAGATAGCCTTTTAGAGTGTCGTTTGTATGTTATTGTTGTAGTACTGTGTGCTGTTGTGAATAATAAACTATTTGTTTGTATGTTTGTTGATTATTGTACATCACACTCTACATTCATAACCCTAGACACAACACGAAGTCATTTAATATACTAATATAAATACATTTTGAATGATATAAAAAGGTGGTAGTGGAAAGGTACCCTGAAAAGTTCACAATATTATTAGGTATATTCAGGGACCTTCATAGCTAATCTCATGTAATACAAATATAATAATACCTACAACAATTCATAACATCAAATCCACTACAGTTGTCTCTTGTAAAGTCAGTTAATTAGTCATTGTCTCTCGTAATATCAGTTTATTGTTCATTGTCTCTTTTAACGTCAGTTTCTTGCTCATTGTCTCTTGTAATGTCAGTTTATTGGTCATTGTTTCTTGTAACGTCAGTTTCTTAGACATTGCCTCTTGTAATGTCAGTGCATTTGTCATAGTCTCGTGTAATGTCAGTTTATTGTTTATTATCGCTAGTAATGTCAGTTTATCCATACGGTCTCTTGTAATGTCAGTTTATTGACAAGTTTCTCTTGTAATGTAAGTTTGTTGACCATTGTCTCATGTAATGTCAGTTTATTGACCATTGTCTCTTGTAATGTCAGTTTATTGACCATTTTCTCTTCTAATGTCAGTTTATTGACCATTGTCTTTTGTAATGTCAGTTTATTGACCACTGTCTCTTGTAATGTTAGTTTACTGACCCCTGTCTCTTGTAATGTCAGTTTATTGAGCACTGTCTCTTGCAATGTCAGTTTATTGACCATTGTCTCTTGTAATGTCAGTTTATTGACCATTGTCTTTTGTAATGTTAGTTTATTGACCACTGTCTCTTGTAATGTTAGTTTACTGACCCCTGTCTCTTGTAAGGTCAGTTTATTGACCACTGTCTCTTGTAATGTCAGTTTATTGACCATTGTCTCTTGTAATGTAAGTTTGTTGACCACCGTCTCTTGTAATTTCAGTTTATTGGTCATTGTCTCTTGTAATGTCAGTTTTTTAGTCATTGTCTCTTGTAATGTCAGTTTATTGACCATTGTCTCTTCTAATGTCAGTTTATTGATCATTGTCTCTTGTAATGTCAGTTTTTTTTTAACCATTGTGTCTTGTAATGTCAGTTTATTGACCATTGTCTCTTGTCACGTCAGTTTATTGACCATTGTCTCTTGTTATGTCAGTGTATTGACCATTGTCTTTTGTAATGTCAGTTTATTGACCACTGTCTCTTGTAATGTCAGTTTATTGACCACTGTCTCTTGTAATGTAAGTTAGTTGACCACCGTCTCTTGTAATTTCAGTTTATTGGTCATTGTCTCTTGTAATGTCAGTTTTTTTCGTCATTGTCTCTTGTAATGTTAGTTTATTGATTATTGTCTCTTCTAATGTCAGTTTATTAATCATTGTCTCATGTAATGTCAGTTTTTTTACCATTGTCTCTTGTAATGTCAGTTTATATACCACTGTCTCTTGTAATGTCAATTTTTTTACCCCTGTCTCTTGTAATGTCAGTTTATTGACCATTGTCTCTTGTAATGTCAGTTTATATACCACTGTCTCTTGTAATGTCAGTTTATATACCACTGTCTCTTGTAACGTCAGTTTATAGACCACTGTCTCTCTTGATGTTATTTTATTGACCATTGTAACTATGTTAGATACCAACCATGATGGGCAGCAGACATTACTTGTTGTCTCTTGTAATAATATTTTATTTACTATTGTCACTGTGTCGGCGTCTGTGGCCTAAAAAATATGAACGCAGTTTCATAATCCAGATATACCAGGTTCGAAAAATGCTGCAGGCGGTTTAGTAGCAGATCGCTTTGTGTGGATTTTTAACAATGGCATAAGCGCCTTATCGTTCAGAAAGCAATGGCAAACTACTTGTCAGACCTAATTTATGCTGTGGATTTTAATACTATTAATAGCTTTATACCTGGCTCGCCTCGCTAGGAGACGACCACAACATATAATGGTTGACACAGAAAAAAAAACTCCTCTTTAACAGGTAATTCCCTTTAATGAATGAATGTACACAGAATACAGGCCTCACACAGCCAACACAACGTATGGAATACAATGTAATAAAGCCAAAGAAGCTTGCCTTAATTAATATAGCTAATTACTCTCATGCATGGCAGAATGACTGCACTATACAAACTCGGTACTCAAAATCGCTCACTTTGGCGCCCAAAGCTATGATAAAGATAACCACAATTCATAACTAACTGGTAATCTGCGGCCTGAATATAACAATCGGTGGACATTACAGTAATCCAGAATAACCTCGAAATATACACTAGGACCGACTATGGCAATCTCACTGACTAGTATTCCATACTGAAACCCCCCAGCACTTTTCTGGCAAACAGGAAGCAAACATACGTCCGCCCATGGACGTTGCTAGAAACTCACTCCCTCGTTCGCGCCCAAACTCTTCTGGCCTCCAAGTGGTCACCTGACCGAGCCAGTTTTAAGTTATATCAGCGTTGTCACTCTCAACGTAACCAGTCTGATATTTCGGCGAAATAGCGCCGTGACACTACTGAACGTAAAAATTGCCTAGAAAAATCACAAAACAGCCAATAAAAGCTGGGGTATATTGCCATGTCCTGTAAAGGATAAGCAACCACCATTTTTATTGTCACTGTATGTTTGATACCAACCATAACGGGCAGCAAACATTTTTGGTGTCTATTGTAATGTCAGTTCACTTACTGATGTCACTGTATGTTCGATATCAACAATAACGGGCGGCAGACATTTTGTAGTTGTCTCTTGTAGCGTCAGTTTATTTACCATTGTCATTGTATGTTTGATACCAACCATGACGGGCGGCCGACATTGCTTTTTGTCTCTTATAATGTCAGTTTATTTACCATTGTCACTGTATGTTTGATACCAACCATGACGGGCGGCATTCATTGCTTGTTGTCTCTTATAATGTCAGTTTATTTACCATTGTCACTGTATGTTTGATAGCAACCATGACGGGCGGCAGACATTGCTTGTTGTCTCTTATAATGTCAGTTTATTTACCATTGTCACTATGTTAGATGCCAATCATGACGGGCGGGAGACATTTTGTTGTTGTTACTTGTAATGTCAGTTAATTTGTAACGTCAGTTTCTTAGACATTGCCTCTTGTAATGGCAGTGCATTTGTCATAGTCTCGTGTAATGTCAGTTTATTGTTTATTATCGCTAGTAATGTCAGTTTATCCATACGGTCTCTTGTAATGTCAGTTTATTGACAAGTTTCTCTTGTAATGTAAGTTTGTTGACCAGTGTCTCATGTAATGTCAGTTTATAGACCATTGTCTCTTGTAATGTCAGTGTATTGACCATTGTATCTTGTAATGTCAGTTTATTGACCATTGTCTTTTGTAATGTCAGATTATTGACCACTGTCTCTTGTAATGTTAGTTTACTGACCCCTGTCTCTTGTAATGTCAGTTTATTGAGCACTGTCTCTTGCAATGTCAGTTTATTGACCATTGTCTCTTGTAATGTCAGTTTATTGACCATTGTCTTTTGTTATTTCAGTTTATTGACCACTGTCTCTTGTAATGTTAGTTTACTGACCCCTGTCTCTTGTAATGTCAGTTTTTTTACCACTGTCTCTTGTAATGTCAGTTTATTGACCATTGTCTCTTGTAATGTAAGTTTGTTGACCACCGTCTCTTGTAATTTCAGTTTATTGGTCATTGTCTCTTGTAATGTCAGTTTTTTCGTCATTGTCTCTTGTAATGTCAGTTTATTGACCATTGTCTCTTCTAATGTCAGTTTATTGATCATTGTCTCTTGTAATGTCAGTTTTTTTTACCATTGTCTCTTGTAATGTCAGTTTATTGACCTTTGTCTCTTGTCACGTCAGTTTATTGACCATTGTCTCTTGTTATGTCAGTGTATTGACCATTGTCTTTTGCATGTCAATTTATTGACCACTGCCTCTTGTACTGTCAGTTTATTAACCATTGTCTCTTGTATTGTCAGTTAGTTGACCACCGTCTCTTGTAATTTAAGTTTATTGGTCATTGTCTCTTGTAATGTCAGTTTATATACCACTGTCTCTTGTAATGTCAGTTTATTGACCATTGTCTCTTGTAATGTCAGTTTCTATACCACTGTCTCTTGTAATGTCAGTTTATATACCACTGTCTCTTGTAATGTCAGTTTATAGACCACTGTCTCTCTTGATGTTATTTTATTGACCATTGTAACTATGTTAGATACCAACCATGACGGGCAGCAGACATTACTTGTTGTCTCTTGTAATGCTATTTTATTTATTATTGTCACTGTGTCGGCGTCTGTGGCCTAATAAATATGAACGCAGTTTCATAATCCAGATATACCAGGTTCGAAACCTGCTGCAGGCGGTTTAGTAGCAGATCGCTTTGTGTGGATTTTTAACAATGGCATAAGCGCCGTATCGTTCAGAAAGCAATGGCAAACTACTTGTCAGACCTAATTTATGCTGTGGATTTTAATACTATTAATAGCTTTATACTTGGCTCGCCTCGCTAGGAGACGACCACAACATATAATGGTTAACACAGAAAAAATAACACCTCTTTAACAGGTAATTCCCTTTAATGAATGAATGTACACAGAATACAGGCCTCACACAGCCAACACAACGTATGGAATACAATGTAATAAAGCCAAAGAAGCTTGCCTTAATTAATATAGCTAATTACTCTCATGCATGGCAGAATGACCGCACTATACAAACTCGGTACTCAAAATCGCTCACTTTGGCGCCCAAAGCTATGATAGAGATAACCACAATTCATAACCAACTGGTAATCTGCGGCCTGAATATAACAATCGGTGGACATTACAGTTTTCCAGAATAACCTCGAAATATACACTAGGACCGACTATGGCAATCTCACTGACTAGTATTCCATACTGAAACCCCCCAGCACTTTGCTGGCAAACAGGGAAGCAAACATACGTCCGCCCATGGACGTGGCTAGAAACTCACTCCCTCGTTCGCGCCCAAACTCTTCTGGCCTCTAAGTGGTCAACTGACCGAGCCGGTTTTAAGTTGTATCAGCGTTGTCACTCTCAACGTAACCAGTCTGATATTTCGGCGAAATAGCGCCGTGACACTACTGAACGTAAAAATTGCCTAGAAAAATCACAAAACAGCCAATAAAAGCTGGGGTATACTGCCATGTCCTGTAAAGGATAAGCAACCACCATTTTTATTGTCACTGTATGTTTGATACCAACCATAACGGGCAGCAAACATTTTTTGGTGTCTATTATAATGTCAGTTCACTTACTGTATGTTCGATATCAACAATAACGGGCGGCAGACATTTTGTCGTTGTCTCTTGTAGCGTCAGTTTATTTACCATTGTCATTGTATGTTTGATACCAACCATGACGGGCGGCAGACATTGCTTTTTGTCTCTTATAATGTCAGTTTATTTACCATTGTCACTGTATGTTTGATACCAACCATGACGGGCGGCATTCATTGCTTGTTGTCTCTTATAATGTCAGTTTATTTACCATTGTCACTGTATGTTTGATAGCAACCATGACGGGCGGCAGACACTGCTTGTTGTCTCTTATAATGTCAGTTTATTTACCATTGTCACTATGTTAGATGCCAATCATGACGGGCGGGAGACATTTTGTTGTTGTTACTTGTAATGTCAGTTAATTAGTCATTGTCTCTCGTAATATCAGTTTATTGTTCATTGCCTCTTTTAACGTCAGTTTCTTGCTCATTGTCTCTTGTAATGTCAGTTTGTTGGTCATTGTTTCTTGTAGCGTCAGTTTCTTAGACATTGGCTCTTGTAATGTCAGTGCATTTGTCATAGTCTCGTGTAATGTCAGTTTATTGTTTATTATCGCTAGTAATGTCAGTTTATCCATATGGTCTCTTGTAATGTCAGTTTATTGACAAGTTTCTTGTAATGTAAGTTTGTTGACCATTGCCTCATGTAATGTCAGTTTATTGACCACTGTCTTTTGAAATGTCAGTTTATTGACCACTGTCTCTTGTAATGTTAGTTTACTGACCCCTGTCTCTTGTAATGTCAGTTTATTGAGCACTGTCTCTTGCAATGTCAGTTTATTGACCATTGTCTCTTGTAATGTCAGTTTATTGACCATTGTCTTTTGTAATGTCAGTTTATTGACCACTGTCTCTTGTAATGTTAGTTTACTGACCCCTGTCTCTTGTAATGTCAGTTTTTTGACCACTGTCTCTTGTAATGTCAGTTTATTGACCATTGTCTCTTGTAATGTAAGTTTGTTGACCATCGTCTCTTGAAATTTCAGTTTATTGGTCATTGTCTCTTGTAATGTCAGTTTTTTCGTCATTGTCTCTTGTAATGTCAGTTTATTGACCATTGTCTCTTCTAATGTCAGTTTATTGATCATTGTCTCTTGTAATGTCAGTTTATTTACCATTGTCTCTAGTAATGTCAGTTTATTGACCTTTGTCTCTTGTCACGTCAGTTTATTGACCATTGTCTCTTGTTATGTCAGTGTATTGACCATTGTATTTTGTAATGTCAGTTTATTGACCACTTTCTCTTGTACTGTCAGTTTATTGACCATTGTCTCTTGTATTGTAAGTTAGTTGACCACCGTCTCTTGTAATTTAAGTTTATTGGTCATTGTCTCTTGTAATGTCAGTTTTTTCGTCATTGTCTCTTGTAATGTCAGTTTATTGACTATTGTCTCTTCTAATGTCAGTTTATTGATCATTGTCTCTTGTAATGTCAGTTTTTTTACCATTGTCTCTTTTAATGTCAGTTTATTGACCATTGTCTCTTGTCTCGTCAGTTTATTGACCATTGTCTCTTGTTATGTCAGTGTATTGACCATTGTCTCTTGTCATGTCAGTTTATTGACCACTGTCTCTTGTAGTGTCAATATGTTGACCATTGTCTCTTGTAATGTCAGTTTATATACCACTGTCTCTTGTAATGTCAATTTTTTTACCCCTGTCTCTTGTAATGTCAGTTTATTGACCATTGTCTTTTGTAATGTCAAATCATTGACTACTGTCTCTTGTAATGTTAGGTTACCGACCCCTGTCTCTTGTAATGTCAGTTTATTGAGCAATGTCTCTTGCTATGTCAGTTTATTGACCATTGTCTTTTGTAATGTCAGTTTATTGACCATTGTCTTTTGTAATGTCAGTTTATTGACCACTGTCTCTTGTAATGTTAGTTTACTGACCCAAGTCTCTTGTAATGTCAGTTTATTGACCACTGTCTCTTGTAATTTCAGTTTATTGACCATTGTCTCTTGTAATGTAAGTTTGTTGACCACCGTCTCTTGCAATGTCAGTTTTTTCACCATTGTCTCTTGTAATGTCAGTTTATTGACCATTGTCTCTTGTCACGTCAGTTTATTGACCATTGTCTCTTGTTATGTCAGTGTATTGACCATTGTCTTTTGTAATGTCAGTTTATTGACCACTGTCTCTTGTAATGTCAGTTTATTGACCACTGTCTCTTGTAATGTAAGTTAGTTGACCACCGTCTCTTGTAATTTCAGTTTATTGGTCATTGTCTCTCGTAATGTCAGTTTTTTTCGTCATTGTTTCTTGTAATGTCAGTTTATTGACCATTGTCTCTTCTAATGTCAGTTGATTGACCATTGTCTCTTGTAATCGCAGTTTATTGACCACTGTCTCTTGTAATGTCAGTTTATTGACCACTGTCTCTTTAATGTCAGTTTATTGACTATTGTCTCTTGTAATGTCAGTTTATTGACCATTGTCTCTTGTAATGTCAGTTTATATACCACTGTCTCTTGTAATGTTAATTTTTGACCCCTGTCTCTTGTAATGTCAGTTTTTTGACCATTGTCTCTTGTAATGCCAGTTTATATACCACTGTCTCTTGTAATGTCAGTTTATATACCACTGTCTCTTGTAATGTCAGTTTATAGACCACTGTCTCTCTTGATGTTATTTTATTGACCATTGTAACTATGTTAGATATCAACCATGTCGGGCAGCAGACATTGCTTGTTGTCTCTTTTAATGTTATTTTATTTACTATTGTCACTGTGTCGGCGTCTTGGCCTAATAAATATGAACGCAGTTTCATAATCCAGATATACCAGGTTCGAAACCTGCTTCAGGCGGTTTAGTAGCAGATCACTTTGTGTGGACTTTTAACAATGGCATAAGCGCCGTATCGTTCAGAAAGCAATGGCAAACTACTTGTCAGACCTAATTTATGCTGTGGATTTTAATACTATTAATAGCTTTATACCTGGCTCGCCTCGCTAGGAGACGACCACAACATATAATGGTTGACACAGAAAAAAAGCACCTCTTTAACAGGTAATTCCTTTTAATGAATGAATATACACAGAATACAGGCCTCACACAGCCAACACAACGTATGGAATACAATGTAATAAAGCCAAAGAAGCTTGCCTTAATTAATATAGCTAATTACTCTCATGCATGGCAGAATGACTGCACTATACAAACTTGGTACTCAAAATCGCTCACTATGGCGCCCAAAGCTATGATGAGGATAACCACAATTCATAACTAACTGGTAATCTGCGGCCTGAATATAACAATCGGTGGACATTACAGTAATCCAGAATAACCTCGAAATATACACTAGGTCCGACTATGGCAATCTCACTGACTAGTATTCCATACTGAAAACCCCCAGCACTTTGCTGGCAAACAGGGAAGCAAACATACGTCCGCCCATGGACGTGGCTAGAAACTCACTCCCTCGTTCGCGCCCAAACTCTTCCGGCCTCCAAGTGGTCCTCTGACCGAGCCGGTTTTAAGTTGTATCAGCGTTGTCACTCTCAACGTAACCAGTCTGATATTTCGGCGAAATAGCGCCGTGACACTACTGAACGTACAAATTGCCTAGAAAAATCACAAAACAGCCAATAAAAGCTGGGGTATATTGCAATGTCATGTACAGGATAAGCAACCAACATTTTTATTGTCACTGTATGTTTGATACCAACCATAACGGGCAGCAAACATTTTGTCGTTGTCTCTTGTAGCGTCAGTTTATTTACCATTGTCACTGTATGTTTGATACCAACCATGACGGGCGGCAGACATTGCTTGTTGTCTCTTATAATGTCAGTTTATTTACTATTGTCACTGTGTGTTTGATACCAACCATGACGGGCGGAAGACATTGCTTGTTGTCTCTTATAATGTCAGTTTATTTACCATTGTCACTATGTTAGATGCCAATCATGACGGGTGGGAGACATTTTGTGGTTGTCTCTTGTAATGTCAGTTAATTAGTCATTGTCTCTCGTAATATCAGTTTATTGTTTATTGTCTCTTTTAACGTCAGTTTCTTGCTCATTGTCTCTTGTAATGCCAGTTTATTGGTCATTGTTTCTTGTAACGTCAGTTTCTTAGACATTGCCTCTTGTAATGGCAGTGCATTTGTCATAGTCTCATGTAATGTCAGTTTATTGTTTATTATCGCTAGTAATGTCAGTTTATCCATACGGTCTCTTGTAATGTCAGTTTATTGACAAGTTTCTCTTGTAATGTAAGTTTGTTGACCATTGTCTCATGTAATGTCAGTTTATAGACCATTGTCTCTTGTAATGTCAGTTTATTGACCATTGTCTTTTGTAACGTCAGTTTATTGACCATTGTCTTCTGTAATGTCAGTTTATTGACCACTGTCTCTTGTAATGTTAGTTTACTGACCACCGTCTCTTGTAATGTCAGTTTATTGGTCATTGTCTCTTGTAATGTCAGTTTTTCGTCATTATCTCTTGTAATGTCAGGTTATTGACCATCGTCTCTTCTAATGTCAGTTTATTGATCACTGTCTCTTGTAATGTCAGTTTTTTACCATTGTCTCTTGTAATGTCTGTTTATTGACCACTGTCTCTTGTTATGTCAGTGTGTTGACCATTATCTCTTGTCGTGTCAGTTTATTGACGATTGTCTCATGTTATGTCAGTGTATTGACCATTGTCTCTTGTCATGTCAGTTTATTGACCATTGCCTTTTGTAATGTCAGTTTATTGACCACTGTCTCTTGTAATGTTAGTTTACTGACCCCTGTCTCTTGTAATGTCAGTTTATTGACTACTGTCTCTTGCAATGTCAGTTTATTGACCATTGTCTCTTGTAATGTCACTTTATTGACCATTGTCTTTTGTAATGTCAGTTTATTGACCACTGTCTCTTGTAATGTTAGCTTACTGACCCCTGTCTCTTGTAATGTCTGTTTATTGATCACTGTCTCTTGTAATGTCAGTGTATTGACCATTGTCTCTTGTAATGTAAGTTTGATGACCACAGTCTCTTGTAATGTCAGTTTATTGGTCATTGTCTCTTGTAATGTCAGTTTTTTTGTCATTGTCTCTTGTAAAGTCAGTTTATTGACCATTGTCTCTTCTAATGTCAGTTTATTGATCATTGTCTCTTGTAATGTCAGTTTTTTTTACCATTGTCTCTTGTAATGTCAGTTTATTGACCATTGTCTCTTGTCACGTCAGTTTACTGACCATTGTCTCTTGTTATGTCAGTGTATTGACCATTGTCTCTTGTCATGTCAGTTTATTGACTACTGTCTCTTGTAGTGTGAGTTTATTGACCATTATCTTTTCTAATCTCAAGTTATTGGTCATTGTCTCATGTAATGTCAGTTTATTGACCATTCTCTCTTGTAATGTCAGTTTATTGACCACTGTCTTTTGTAATGTCAGTTTATTGGTCATTGTCTCTTGTAAAGTAAGTTTGTTGACTATTGTCTCATGTAGTGTCAGTTTATTGACCATTGTCTCTTGTAATGTCAGTTTATTGACCATTGTCTTTTGTTATGTCAGTTTATTCGTCATTGTCTCTTGTAATGTCAGTTTATTAAAAATTGTCTCTTGTAGAGTCAGTTTATTGGTCATTGTCTCATGTAACGTCAGGTTATTGACCATTGTCTCTTGTAATGTCAGTTTATTGACCATTGGCTCTTGTAATGTCAGTTTATTGACCATCGTCTCTTGTAATGTCAGTTTATTGAACACTGTCTCTTGTAGTGCCAGTTTATTGGTCATTGTCTCATGTAATGTCAGTTTGTTGACCATTGTCTCTTGTAATGTCAGTTTATTGACCATTGGCTCTTGTAATATCAGTTTATTGACCAGAGCCGGTTTTAAGTTGTATCAGCGTTGTCACTCTCAACGTAGCCAGTCTGATATTTCGGCGAAATAGCGCCGTAACACTACTGAACGTACAAATTGCCTAGAAAAATCACAAAACAGCCAATAAAAGCTGGGGTATATTGCCATGTCATGTACAGGATAAGCAACCAACTTTTTTATTGTCACTGAATGTTTGATACCAACCATAACGGGCAGCAAACATTTTTTGGTGTCTATTATAATGTCATTTCACTTACTATTGTCACTGTATGTTCGATATCAACCATAACGGGCGGCAGACATTGCTTGTTGTCTCTTATAATGTCAGTTTATTTACCATTGTCACTGTGTGTTTGATACCAACCATGATGGGCGGCATTCATTGCTTGTTGTCTCTTATAATGTCAGTTTATTTACCATTGTCACTGTATGTTTGATACCAACCATGACGGGCGGCAGACATTGCTTGTTGTCTCTTATAATGTCAGTTTATTTACCATTGTCAATATGTTAGATGCCAATCATGACGGGCGGGAGACATTTTGTTGTTGTCTCTTGTAATGTCGGTTCATTTACCCTCCCTTGTAATGTCAGTTTATTAGTCATTGTCACTGTATGTTTGACACCAAACATGAAGGGCTGTAAACTTTTTTTCCCTTGTAATGTCAGTTTATTGGTCATTGTCACCGTATGTTTGATACCAACCATAACAGGCGGCAGACATAAAGATGGAAGATGACATATAGATGGAAGAACTGAAGGCAGCACTGGAGAAAATCAAGATGGGCAAAGCAGCAGGGCATGATGGTATAACACCAGAAATGGTAAAGTTCATGGGAGCATCAGGCAACCTATTACTCTTAAGGGTTTTACAGGCAGCGTGGTACAACAAGACAATACCAAAGGATTTGGAGATTGCCACCATAACACCAATTTTCAAAAAGGGGGACAATCGACAGTGTGGAAACCATAGTGGCATATCCCTTCTCAGTGTCCCTGGTAAAATCTACTCTAGAATACTAGAGCAGAGATTCCGACGCCTAGCTGAGCCACAATTGGATGAGGTCCAGTGCGGATTCCGAGCAAACCGAAGTACTCAAGACCTAATCTTCACACTCAGACAGCTGAGTGAAAAGGCCCTTGAGTATAAGAGTGAGATGCATCTTTGTTTCATAGATCTGGAAAAGGCGTTTGAATGGTCCCCTGGAGCAAACTTTGGGACTGTTTGGCAAGGAAGAATATTCCAGCACCTATGATTCATGCTATACAGAGCTTCTACAAGTCTTGCAGAAATTATGTGAGGACAGCAAACCATAAGTCAGAAGAGTTCAGGACCACCACTGGTGTAAGACAAGGTGATATCCTATCACCTTACCTCTTCATACTCCTTATGGACGATGTCATCAAGGCATGTAAGGAGAGAACAAGAAAGTATTCAGTGGGGTACTGGAAGATGAGACAGGTCTATATTTCGGAGCTGGCATTTGCTGATGACGTTGCTAAATCAGAGGCACATCTCCAATACAACTTGCAAGTCTAGAAGGAAGAGCTGGAGAAGAGAGGGATGGTCATAAGCAGCTCTATAACAAAATCCATGGTAATATCACGAGAAGAAAGAAAACATCAGATTAAGCTGGGAGAACAGGTCCTGGAGCAGGTCGACCACTTTAAATACCTCGGAGCTATTATAGACCGAATGGGAGGCATCAAAGAAGAGTTGGCCACTCGAAAAGCAGAAGCTGGGAGACTTTTTCAGGCCATAAATCGAGGATTCCTCAGCAAGAGAGAGGTTGGTAAGAAAACGAAGATGGCTGTATACCGCTCCACCTATGTCCCAGTCTTGACATATGGATGCGAGTCGTGGGCAATGACTACAACCCACAAAAGCCAGATCCAAACCTCAGAAATGAGGTATCTGAGGAAAGTGGTTGAAGTAACAAGAAGAGACATGGTACGCAACCAGACGATACGTCAAGGCCTTAAATCCTACCCCCTGCAGACCCAAGTAGAACAGTCTCAATTAAGATGGTTTGGCCATGTCTGCAGAATTGGAGAAGGTCGGATACCTCGACAAACATAGGAAACAAAGAGCCAAGGATCCAGACCCCGAGGACGACCCAGAGTCCGCTGGGAGGACAACATTAGACAATCTTTGAAGGACCGAGGACCAGAATTGAACCAGGCCAGGAGGAAGACAGCCGATAGGATAGTCTGGCGCTCTCTCTTCCAAACCTCTACACCTCACGGTAGAAGGGGAACGACTAAGTAGTCATTGTATGTTTGACACCAAACATGAAGGGCTGTAAACTTTTTTTCCCTTGTAATGTCAGTTTATTGGTCATTGTCACCGTATGTTTGATACTAACCATAACAGGCGGCAGACATTATTTTATGTTTCTTGTAATGTCAGTTTATTGGTCATTGTCACTGTAATTTTGATTTACCAACCATAACATGCGGCAAACATTATTTGATATCTCTTGTAATGTTACATCACAAAGTTGTCACGCCTGGTAGGAGGACAGGTTTCTCCCCCATGGTAGAATAATAGGTCAGTTTCATTCCAGTCCATCTTTGTTAATGTATACACGCCTTCTGTGCATCTACTAGTGACTTAGATGGAGGAATTTAATCTCATTCGCTCGTTCAACTTAAAACTAAGTTAATTCACTATTTCATAAAAGTGTCCTTCTTCATTTCGACGAGTAATTCCAGTTATCAATCAATATTTTCGTCAGAATAATTCATCATCATATCATCATTTTGTCATTATTCATATCATACACGCTGTATGATATGAATAAAAGTCAATCTTTTTCAGTAACGTAACGAGGGTGAGGCAGATGGAGCCCATTCCCTCTGCACTAAATTTGAGGGAAGGAAGCCAATTTTGTGGTTTAAAAAAAAAAAAATTAAACACTCCAGTGCTCATTTATGATAATCCCATTTATCCTACTTCATATTTATATTTCCTTATCCTTAATGTTAGTGAAAAAAGTCAGATGATGGAGTGCTACAGAGAAGATCATTAGCACGATTTGAAATGTTGTTTGGAAGGGTGAGGTTGAAGGAAGTAAGTAGTTTTAAGAACATAGGGTTGCATGTACCAGCAAAAGAAGGAACTGAAGTAAAGATCAACTGTAGATAAGATGTAACGACGAATGTTTTAGGAGCATTGGAAGGTTTTCCACATGCTGGGCTTTGGGAATGAAGGCCAAGAGAAGGTTGTATATTCCTTCCTGAGACGTCACAATTAGGTTTGCCCGCCATTAGCGTCATTTATTTCCCTGGCGGATACTGCGTAGTTCAATTCATTACAATGTGTGCTATTGAAGTATTCGACGCTGTCGTAGTGACGTTTTTAGCTTACTCTCGCACATAATTTTCCTGTGTAATTTTTGTTTGTTTGCTGGATTTAGTTATTTTACTGTTTTATTCGTGTTCAATTTTGTTTTCTATTCCAGAAAGTGTTACCATGCCACGAATATTACCAACCCAAAATGAAGAAGCTGAGTGGAGTAGAAGGCAGGAAGAAAATGAAAATACACAAAATAGGTAAAACGTCAAGTGGCTTTATGATGTCATTTGTTGAAAAGCAAGAAACTGTTACTTCATCATCATCATTAAGTGCGACAGATATGAGTGTTGACCAGCTCACGACTACGTATTTCTATAGGAGAATTAAATGTCATCCAAGAACCAGAAATATTTTTTCACAAGCCAACAGATACTGAGAGCAATGAAGAGTTAGAACAACAGAAAAAAACAATACCAGATGTGATTCAGTATATCATGACGTAGGCGTCTTGAAGTTTGAAAACACTTCATCAAGTCATTTTGTCAGATGTGATTCAGTATATCATGATGTAGGCGTCTTGACGTTTGAAAACACTTCATAAAGTCATTTTGTCAGATGTGATTCAGTATATCATGATGTAGGCGTCTTGAAGTTTGAAAACACTTCATCAAGTCATTTTGTCAGATGTGATTCAGTCCAATGACGTAGGCGTCTTGAAGTTTGAAAACACTTCATGAAGTCATTTTGTCAGATGCGATTCAGTATCATGACGTAGTCGTCTTGAAGTTTGAAAACACTTCATGAAGTCACTTTGTCAGATGTGATTCATTATATCATGACGTAGGCGTCTTGAAGTTTGAAAACACTTCATGAAGTCATTTTGTCAGATGTGATTCAGTATATCATGACGTAGGCGTCTTAAAGTTTGAAAACACTTCATGAAGTCATTTTGTCAGATGTGATTCAGTATATCATGATGTAGGCGTCTTGAAGTTTGAAAACACTTCATGAAGTCATTTTGTCAGATCTGATTCAGTTTATCATGATGTAGGCGTCTTGACGTTTGAAAACACTTCATCAAGTCATTTTGTCAGATGTGATTCAGTATCATGACGTAGGCGTCTTGAAGTTTGAAAGCACTTCATGAAATCATTTTGTCACATGCGATTCAGTATCATGACGTAAGCGTCTTGAAGTTTGAAAACACTTCATCAAGTCATTTTGTCAGATGCGTAGCGTAAACCCTACGCAAAGAGAAGTCCTATTTTTAATAGTACAATGTATGTGTTGCAACCCAATCGCGTACATCTCCCCCCCCCCTCCTCTCTACTGGGTACGCTATGTGCGACCACTCACCTGTTAGTGATGATCTCCACTGTTCATTGCCGCTACAAGTATCTGTTTTGTCTCGTCCTCGACAGCATAGCATGTAACATCTGCATAGTAAGTTGTAGTGCATGCAAGCTACTGTCCGTAGAAACTTGATCCGTGCTCTGGTCATCACACTCACCCCCTTCTCTCCATTGTGCCATGCGATCATATTTCTTAAAATGCCGAGCCTACCTGAAGTAGCACTATGCCTATGGATCTTTCCCTCCAGATGTCGTCCCCGATTACTAGACGCTGATTGCAACGATACTCAGCCAGTCGTCATCGATAGTGTATATGTCTAACGTCCCAAAGACCCCATCTACTAACACCTCGATTGATTCCGTTACCTCCCTCCTATGGGACTGTATGCGTCTTTGATACGTGCAGCGCCACGCACATACACATACGCTCACTCCGCACGCTCAACACACCACACAGATATACGCTTGCTCACATGCGAGCAGCTATAAGGAGAAACAGCGTATGCATCACTGTGTCAGTAGTGCACTTTGAACCTTACACTACTAGATACCCTATACCTCCGAATTTGTCCCCAAGAAGACGAGAGCTCATGTCCTGTTGTGTCAGAAGACGTAATCAAGTTGCCCAGTCCTCATGATTCGAATGCACTTGAGCGGCGCATGCCCCCGTCTGTGTCTCGCGCGCCCACGTACCGAGCCTCCCCATCAGATGCTGGCACCGTTCCCTCTAGTAACAACGCTTCTAGACGACTTCGAGCATTACCCCCGAAGTGTGTAGTCGTTCAATTTCACCTTCATGCTGTCAGCCCGCGCGTCCTCTCGCAATCTTGCGCTATAAGTCCACCTACTGAATCCATCGAACTAAGCTCTCAAGTCTCCTTGTCCGCAAGTTCCCCATAGTATTACTGTCTATGCTTTCTCCTTCCCCAGTCGTAGTCCGCACCGCATACCCCTCACATGAAGGCCTAACTCGTGCCCTCTGCACGAATATATCTTCTCTCGACATAACTTATACTAACGTCTGACCACATGACACCGTTCTGTTTGTGTCAAGGACCTCACAATGTCGTGACGTATTTTCTGTTCATTGATGACGTGTAGGCGATGACTGTAATATTGAAGAACGATCTTATGATAGACATCATACATACGCTTCACGTGTATATAAGTTTCATCCTAGCGCCCCTTCAGTATCGCGGCACCCCTCTCGTTTTTATGGTGATAGGCGCCTATCTCACAATACCCCAACACTCTACGCCTACGGTATGAACGTTTTGACACAACTCCTATAATGCTGTTGTGCCTTGTACTCTTGACCTCCATCGCTCCGTCCCGCGCCGATTGTTTCATGGTATCCTCTAACGCCCTCCCCCCACTCCGCTCCATAATCAGGAAGGTCGTCACATTGGAAACGTTTCGAAAATAGACCCTCCAATATATGTGTGTGTGGTTTTCTAGCTCCTCTGTGCACCTGTCGAGCACCATTCGCTCCATATTACCAATGTTGAACGCCCTCGTGGGTCTTGAAGTTTGTGGAAAACACTCTCCATAGAGCGAGTCCTATATTTTAAGCCGTCGCTGCAACCCACATACGCTCCACATGCCTCAGTAGACTGGCTCCGTCTCACTTGTGAAGCTGCTCGCTCAAGTTCCCACATCTCCGCACTCGAAGCCCCTAATTTAGCGCGTCCCATTTGTCGCTCACAAGTCACCAGTCTCCGTCTCCCCTCGCCTGCTTCCTAACGCGCCGTCACTGCATCGCTCGCCGCCCGCACAATGAACAACCTTCACTGTCGGCTTCGTCCTGTGTGTTTCAGTTGTCTCGCCATGTGCCCGTGTCCCCCCGTTGCAGTTGAATTCCATGTAGTGGCTCCAGATCTCTTGATCTCATACTCTCTGCGTGTACGAATATACACATCAAAATGTCTGTTCGACCAGACTTTGTTTCCCATTCAGTTCTACTTCTCAACAAGAATGTTTCCCCCACGCTTACACCTTATATATATAGTCCGGCGCATCTGTACAATGTTCCTGACTATACCAGTCACTGACAAAGCTGACATGTGTGACTCACGTATGCGAATACTGTCAGATCAAATTACCAGTCTGAGTGTGCTCGGCCCCGCTCCCTTGCATCATATTTGTGTTGTCCACTACACCTTCCACAGCGGATTGCAGTACCAATGTGACCTACGTCCGCTAAAGCTCGTTTACCTCTGCCTCGATGTGTCCATGATAGACTCCCGCTCCGCTACACCAATACGCCCCGATTAAGTGAATATCACCACTACTCTCTCCTGTTTCCCCCAAAACCCCCCTAACATACAACACCAACCCAAAATCCCAAGTCACATTTAGAGTCTACTGATGTTTGTATCTCCCCCAAGTATATATCATGCATGCGAGTCACCGGACCGCGCCTTGAAACGTTCTGAAAACACATTCCCTCTTAACCAAGTGTCCAACAAGATATGCTTGCGCTCGTACCCCTCCCCCCCCCCGCCCTCCCCCGCCCTCTCCCCTCTCCGCGCTAAGTCTCCTGCATGCACCACTGTGTGGCCCTATGCCTGTCGAGAAACCCGCTCCTTTGTACTAAACACGTACTTTTGTCTGTATCCGCACACGCTCCTTTGTGCATCTAGTTGTTACTATATCGTTCGCCAAATTTTACTCATACACCTCATGTTCACTCCTCGCTCGGCTTCGCTATCCTACGCACATGTAGATTCCGGCCAACTCAAATGTAACACCCCTTTTTCCCTGTCGCCTGAATGTCAATACCGTGACTCTGCAGAGAATTCACGCACAACGCCCCTTCCTACCCAAGGCAAGTCACCAAATATAACCGTTTCTCCGAAGTATCTAGAACTGATACTCGCTGATTCACGGTCCTATGTCCGTCCATAGTCACTACTCTTTTCTATACTCCGTACCACGCCACATTCCGCTCTGTCTAATCTTCGCCACACGTCCTAGCAATGCTAGGTGTGTCTCGCTTGCCTATAGCTATCCGTGTTGGCCAAATGACTTGCACTCCTCTCTCCTGCGCCTCCCAGTCATGTCAACAGTATATCTCACAAGACTTCTCTGTCCTCTGCTACTCACTGCCGAAATAATGTCTGAATTGTTCTCTCCTACTCTACGTACACTTGTAAAGAGACCCTCCATTTATCGTACTCACCTGTAATTAGTTCTCGTCACAAGTATGTATAGTTGATCGACCAGTTTGATACCTCAGTCGCTGAACCGGAATGATCACTATTAGAACACTCTGATTATGACATTATCCCAGATCCTATAGCCCGAAAGTGATCTCGCACTGTCCTCATCACGTAGACAGCTCACAAGCCATAGCCATGTAGCTCCTGCCAACCAAGATTGTCTGTCTGTGTACCGCACTCTTGCTGTGACTATCCCAGAACCAGAAAATACCGGCACTTCCGAACTGAGATAAGATCCCGTTTAGATATGATGAGATATATCGAAATTATGTTAGAATGATAGTAATATAAATGAGACAGTGTCCTCCATGTATCATCCACGCGTGCCGCTACAGAGCCAAGAAACATGGACAACACCACCTAGACTATAGTAGTCCTCAGTCGTCTCCTCACTTTAGTCGTTCTTACCGCACTCACTGTTCCGCGCCAATCAGTCCTTTCTCGCCGTCCTTACTGTGTCTGTGTCGTCTTTGTAACGTCGTCACGTGATTCTGATGACATCACACATGTTCACTCGACTAGTTAGACCTTGAACAGGCCCATTGATTACCGCAACCTTCCGAGAGCTATTCCCTCAAGACTCGTGATATACACCTACTGCTCATGCACACGGCTCCTTCTCCCCTCTCCACATCAGAATTTCTTGCGATACCAACAATCACAATATCCAATCAGTCACCCGAAGTCCTCCCCTTGTCGATATCTCGTCCTATTGACAGAACCACTTCCCTACAAAGGAGATCGACACCTACCTCCTTTGACCACAGATAAAGAAGCACCTCAGTTGCGATACCTCTTACCTAACTATTCGCTCTTTATATACACATATAGACGTGACGTGTCGTCCCTCTAATGTGTCATACACCCGTCGAGTTGGCCAATAGTTCATTGTAACAGGACTCAATCGCAGAGCTAATAAGTCACAGATTACGTCTCTTGTCGCGTGATCCACTATCATCTACGTCTCTGACTCGCCCCGATGTCATGATACAACCTCGCTCTCGCACTCGTCTCACAAATGTGCCGAGTACCAACTACAACATCAATCCTCTGATCGGATATGTCTCCCCCCCCTCCCTATACCCATGCATCAGATATTAGAACAGGCTAGACAACTTCACTTTGATAAAAACTCGAGGTTTACATTGACTCCGCAGATATTAGACACGACGAAGGAGAGGCTCCTGTGGATGTCACATATGTGCCTCAGTGTCCTCTCTATATTTAAGCTTGATTGGCGTAATGTTGAAGTTCACATCAAGACTACGTGTGAGCTGGTACGTTTACGAACTATCTCAGTTACTAGACTCGCATGCTCTTGTTGTGAACCCCTTGCTTTCAATAATCAGAAATATCAAGGCATCACAGAAACATGTGCGAACCAGAAAGCCCTGAGAACTCATTACAACATCTGCCAATGTCCGCAGACATATTAGTTCGTCATGACCTATATGTGTGCTAGCTCCACCCTCCTCCTTGTATACTAGACTCTGTCACCCTTGCCCCGCAGTAGGTATGAGAAGTCGTGTCATATGACCCTCGAATTCCTCACAATTTGCCTCTGACATCCAAACTCTGTTAGCTCCAAGCCCATGACTCACAATTATAGCCTGACAATTGACTGACCCCCATTGCTCGTGCTCTTCCCGTGTTGTTTCTGCCTTCTGTCCGCGCGCTTCTGCCTGTGAGGATCTGCATAATGCATATCTTATTAGAATCTTCAGATAAGCCCGATCCGCAACATCGTGACGGCCTCCAGGAATCTATACCGTGCTCAGTGCCTCTTCACCCGCACAGAGTCGCAGTCCCAACTATCTCTCAGCGACGCAAACAACCTAAAACTCGCACATTCTCTCATAGTGTACTGTATATCCCTGATGATAGAATGCTCGAGTGATCCCTCTAGCGTATACAGTCATCCTAACATGCCACTCGCCCAGCACATCATAAGTGGATATTGCCTACCGAAGTGTCTACCTAGTGACAAAATAATTAGTAGCGACCTTGCTACTCCCCGCTACCGCTAGAACCAGTGCAATTGCCCGTTCAGCCACCTCATTCAATCCCGTGTATGTCTCTCGCGTAACCCCAAATCATTTCCAACCCCCCCCCTAATCCAACTTCACAGGCTACCATATCCCCCTCTTTCCCCCCCCCAATTCAACAGAATGTCCCAGGCCATTTCACATCTCTATAGTCGAGAGCACCTGTGCCTGTATAGAATCACAACCATACACATACAAAAAAAAAACCCAGCAAACAACAACGGCCTCTCCCTCCTCACCCCACCCTCCTATCCTTCCTCGATCCCTCGACCTCGTTAATCTGAAAGACACGACACTACACAACACCCGCAAACTGGCACCAGCGCCTAACAACGCCGCATAGTCTAATAGCTCGCCGAGAAACTGCACCCCACCCTCGCGTCACTTCAGCGACCGCATTACCCCCGACTTCGTGGCGGGCTGACGACTACGCACTGAGATGAACATACGTACAGCGATAGAGATGCGCGTTGAAATGTGTGACGTCTCGCCAGCAGAAGTATCCAATGTCATGTGACGTGTTGTGTACACAGTCTCAAATGTACGACCCCCCCAGATCAGACAGGACTCCCTGAATATAATAAATATTATGGTAAGCTTACAGGGTTCCTTTCTGCTACCACACATTGTGCTCGAGACGCTCGTACTCTCAAGCACTTTACTCTTTGCTAACTAGTCGCCAAAAGTCTCCATTGTGATGATGATCTTACGCGCTTGAGAGCGGATCTCTGCTGAGGTATATCCCCGCCCTACGCATGAAGTGTTGAAATGTTGCTTACCACACAACCCTAACTCATATCTCCAAGTATTCTCCCGTATTATCACAACACAACACAACAGTTACTATCAATTGCTCTTATGTTGTCCACACCACACCTCCAGATCTATCACTACTCCCTGTAGAGAATAGTGAGCCAGGCGATTACTTGATTGAGTAAATGCTTTATGTGTGCTGTTCGAATTTAGTTGTAGCATGCGCTCTCACAGACTGTTAATAAAAGAAGAAACTAAATGTATGTTGGTTGTCGCAATTTATTTCCTGACTCTATTTTGTTTGTATCAGGATTGACAATCCAATGTTCCCCTGTGCAAGAATATTCGCCATCTCATCTTGACCTTTCCCTACCTGTTTGACAGATCGATCCATGATTGTAGGCGCTTACCGCTCGCGAGTCGATCATGTCCCTTATGGATAGCACAGAGATCCTTAAAAGATGTTACTAGCATAATAGTGTCAGAAAGACGGATCCTAGTTTTCTCTCCTCTCTCCTCCGCCCGATAATGTGGAGCCTCCGCGCGCACCTAAGTATATATGCGCTGACCGCGTCTGTCGATTTTGGTGTTACATCTCAGTAGTCACCGGTGTCAATGTCCTCTGCGTCAGTCTATATTCTGTTTCTACTCCCTTCTATCTAGAGATGACCTCTGTACATACCGCAATATGGCACCTCAAAGTAGCCTCCTTCCTTGTTCAACGTCGGAGTTGCCTGTAAGGCGCTGCTTACGTCCCGATGACTCAGCTCTTGTATTATTAGTGTCAGTAACAAGCTGGCGTTGATGATGTGATTTCCGGCTCTCGCCGACAGAACCTCTGATCGGAAACGCGCGCTCCCGTCAGCGTATCTCCGCCGCTCCTCCATCCGCCCCCCCCCCGCCCCCCCCCCCCCCCCCCCCCCCCCCCCCCGCCACCCCCCCCCCCCCCCACACCCCTCCCCCCAGCCCCCCGTATGTTCTACACCGTGTAATTAACGTAGCAGATGCAATAACGACGAACGCCACAAAATCATGAGACAGAGTCATGTCATAAAGGCGACTGCCCGCCCCCCTCCACAGTCAAAAAGACAGAGCGCCAACCCCCCCCCCACCCCCCCTCCCCCCCCCAAACACAATTCCGAAACCAAGTGAGAATTCATGCATACACAAATGATCAGGTAGAGTCCTCATATCGCATGTGATTCATTGGTGCTAGAGATGTAGTTATTGTATGTGACTGCGCACAGGTAACGCACTAGAACACTATAACACAAAGACACACTCGCTCGACACACAGAGTTGTTCTGATCTCCTATTGTCCTGTGTATTAATGAAAGTGCCGTACCTTGTCTCTCTCCTCTATGATCACACAGCTTTGTGGTTTACAGTAATAATTATCATTACTATTGCTTAGAATCGTAAACACTCATAAACTCTGTCTGTGCGGGTCACTGCCTCATTGTCACAGGTTACAGTATGTGTTACTCTGATCTGATGTGTATTAGACCATTGTCCTGCTGAGAGAGGGGGTACGCGACACTCGATCATTAAGTACCTATCTAAGATTGAATCCCTACGCTCCTCGCTTCAGATAGTACAGCACTCGACTGACAAAAAATTCTGTTCACGAGACTGATTATTCTTTCAATAAAAGTAATCTGTACCTTTCTTCCCTTATATGCAATAGATGACGTATGACAGGTGATCTATTGTGCTAGTTCACTGACTTGAGCATCGTGCAGATCGTGTAGGCAATAATATTGTAGTTCCTGCGAACATCACGTCGATTCTGCACTATTCGTGCTTAGATGTACTATACTCGTCTGGTATCAGTCCGCGCCGACGCTAGCGCTTAGTGCACGAGTATCCACAATCTCAATACCACCATCATAATAACATTTGTACCCCATAAGGCGCGAGTGCATCACCTTGCGTGGCTGTCTCAGAGACGTTCCTCCTCGTATCGTCGTATAGTAGTCATGTCAGATCGTGTTGGAGTTCTAAACTGTTCATTGTTATTGTGGGATATTTGAGAGATATTGCATGTTGCAATGTAATATGCCTATAGTATATCTTAAAATATCTGTATTCGAATTAGTCGTATGGAACAAGACCGTCACGTCGCTCATAACCATAATACACTATCATTTCTCGCACATGAGGCTCATCGGCACAGATCTTCTCCACCCATCACCAACCGCCGCCCCACCCCCCTACAACAGTCTGCCACCGTGCTCACTGCACACTCCTCGTCACCTGTCCCCTCGTCTTATACATTGTTTGTATTGTTAGATATTTTTACACTTCTGATCTCATCGTCTCGCGGCAAGATTTTTTAAAGGAAAATGGCGTCTAGCCTAACAATTTTCCTCAATATCAACTATGTGGCCGAATAGGAAGGCTGACAGAAACCGGAATATCTATTTTAAATCGAATCTTGTAGAAAAACATTACAAATTAGACGGTTACTTACTAAAAGTTATTTTTAGTGTTAGCGGTCACCAATCCCCTCTCGCCCTTCCTTTTTAAAAAACTACAGGCCATCTAAAATCTTTGTACCTTTTTTAGTCCTTTTTTCCTATGCTTTTTTTTTTCAAAAATATATTCATGAAAAATTAAGCAGGCGTGATCTTTTTTCTCGTTCAGTCCGTTATTTCATACATGAATAATTATTGCCATTATTTTTGGTTACTTTTTGTACTGTGGGTAATCTGACACCATATTTATTGCTCAGGACATCCATCTTTAAGGCATATCCGAATATATTTAATTTTTTATGGCCCTCTGTATTTTGGTTAATAAATTCCAGAATTTTTTTTTAGTTTTGTATCGTAATGTTGAAACGTGCCCGAAGGCTCTATGTTGCGCGAGTTGGCTTTTTTTTTTTAAATCAACGCGAGACGGCGTTCCTAGGTTCTGTTCTTGCCACAATCCCTCCCCTATTTTATTCTTTTATTCTTTCTCTCTCGTTTTGGCAATCCTACTTGACTTTGCAAAAGTGTTACATTTAATCTGAAGGACGAATTTTTTTCGAAAAGACAGTAAACTTTCATCGGCTATTAGATTTATTAAAATCCGACATTGCGGGGGCGGGCGTAGGAGGAATACTACGCTGGAAATCAATTTTCTTTTCTATCCTATTTTGACTTTATGCTCTACAATATTATCTAATTTAGCTAATTTTTGTATGAGAATATCGTCACATATCTCCCCATTTTGGAAATACGACTACATGATTGTAGTTCATAATCGAAATACTCATAGATAAATTTAATTTCATGATGCCTGGTGAACTACTCTGGATTTCGTCGTGATGGGTGTCTACTTAAAAAAGTTCTGCCTACATTTTCCGAGCCGGGGATATATTTTGATAAATTTGGTATGGCTGTAAGAGCAACGACCAACGGTTAATAAATCTAGCATTTCATGTCATGCTTTGCAGACAGAATTTTAAAGTGGTTTATGATCGGTTTGAATCCTAAATGATCTACCATAGAGATAGATTTGGCACTTTTTTTATCGTCCATATCAAAGCCAGATAATTCCTTTTCACTAGTTGAATACTTTTTGTTCCGCTGTGGTCAGTTTACGGCTATGCATTAAGCTACGGGGGTTAATCCCCTCAAAGTGAATTGGATCTTTGTAATTAGAGGTGCCCTAATCCGACGTTACTCGCGTCGCCCTCACAACAAACTCTTGACTCAAGTCGGGGCAATTTCAATATTGGCTTGCTTGTGAGTTTTTCTTTTAACTCTTTTGCTCTTGGTATGCCGATTCACACTGCGCAAGACAAGTAATTCTATTAGGAATTTTCTTTTGCGCGTAAAATCCGTCAGTGGTGCTCATATCGCGAGTTAAAAAATTTTTAATATATTTTCTGGGTAAAAACCACACCTAACGAGACAAAAGATCTCACCATCTATCTTTTGTCTGTGGCCTCGGAGAGCTTTCTGCAATTTCTCCAAGTTCTTGGGGTCGGGGGTCATTGCTTCCCTGAGATATGTGTTGTTCCCAAGAATTCCAAACTCTTTACATCCATACATACATTTGGTCGGTCTCAGGTCAAGTTTGCCTCCCAGAGTCATCCAAACAAATATTAGGAGAGTTAATGTGTTCCTCAAATGTTTCTTAGCAATAAGAATATCATCAGGGAAATTCGCATGTTACATTGATTATTCAGGGGATCCAACAATTTTCGCATCATTCTAGAAACCACATCGGTGCATTTTTCAACCCAAAGGCAAAAATGTTGAATTCATAATGTTCCATTCCGAGGTGCTAAAAGGCTAAATACGACTAACCTCAGGTTTTACTTGAATCTGATAATAGCCTTTGCTCAGATCCACCTTAGAGAAATAGTTAGCTTTGTCAGCCTAGCAAAACAGATGATTTGTTCAGGTAATGGAATCCACCTGACCTTCTGTGACAGCACCCAGTTTCCTGTAATCTTTACACAGTCCGTGTTTTCCAGAGGGTTTTCTCTAAATCAGAACAACTAGAACTGTACGGGGACTCACTGTGTGAAATAATTCCTTCTTTCATAACAATACTATATCTCTTCCTTCAAAGCTTGTCTCCTTTGCAAAACGGGATCGTATAGGCTCTATACAGATTGGGGTTGGGGTCTACAAGTTTCATATCATATTCCATATAAATTCGTTATGCTCCGGTTTTATCCGTTAACACATCTGCATGATAATCCTAACTCCTTGTTTGGAACTCTCTCCCTTGATTTTTGTTAAGTGTTGTTTACTGATTTTACCTGTGCGGCGTCTCACCAGGGATGTCGGGGGATATTTCATGAGAGTGTGTTGGTTCGTTTTTCATTCCGTTGCGATGGAAAAGGTTAGGAAGTGTGTCTCTCCTGATTTTCTTTTCAGTTATTTTTTCAGGAGATTCACATGATAGATTTTCTCTTTCCCCTTTTTATCTATCTTATAATTTGTTCTTGGACAACATTTCTCTAGAACTGTATATGGACCTTGCCATCCAATCTGCAAACTTATTACTACTGCACTGGTAATAGAAGGAGGACCCTTCTCTCCACAGCTAACTCTCATATACTTCGCCTTCTTATTTATAATGGCAGCATGTTTTTTCCTGTGCTGTCTCAAAACTATTCATGTAGCAGTTTCCAGCCAGTTTTTTAAGACGAGTGGTCAGCTCGTTAACTATGATATGATGAGGGTGATATTTCTCTTCTGCGCTTATCATCAGTCCAGTCCTAAAACAAGGCTCCATATGGACTTTTAATTTTACCTACTTATTTTTACTGGGCACTTGTCAGGATCTTTTACATTGGACAAGCTTATATGTGAGACGTTTTTTTGCCTGTTATCATCAATCACAAATCGTCCACTACAATTCTTTTTAAGTGGGGTTTTCTCTCCACTTTAAATCTTGTGAGAGATCTCTATCTTTTATCTTTACCCCGTTCACATATTCCGGACGAGGGATTGTCGGCTTATTTGGGATACAACCAATTTTGGCCCTCTACCAAGAGTTGCCATGGTTTAATACACTCAAGCGAAAAGACTGTGTGTGAAAAAGGGGTTTCCCATTCCACTTTGTCTAAATTGTTTTAAATTTATTTTTATTTCAGGCCTAAGTTTGCCCCGTGTGCGTGTCTAGGTCATGATTATTATTTTTCCCACTTGCTGGGTGTTCCCCTCATGCAATATGCTACATGCTTCTACAAAATTTTCAATGTCGACATTTACGTGCGGGCCAATAGTAATTTTGAGAACTTTTTTGGCAGATGGTACCTACTGTCTCGTAGGTCCCATCTTTTCCAAACATGTATAGCTCCTTATTACATCTGCCATATATTGCCCTTGGATAGAAACCAACTGTCCGTTGACCAGGAGTGGATCCTGTTCCGGCATTCGTATATAACAAGTTGTTTTTATTATAGAAGTCTCCACTTGCTGGGGTGTATGACATTTGGGCAATTTTCTTGTAAAACAAGGCTTGAGGGGTCTTTATCCTTCGGGCCTGCGCCTTCCTCATCTCATCTGGATGGGTATTTATTGGGTTTTCCTCTCCTTTTTAGACTGTGATCTGGTCCTGCACTGTTGCCAGGATCACTGGTTCCTTCTTGGGATTCCCCAGAAGGTCATATCTACAACCCAATTAAATCAGAGGGGTAGGATTGGTTCATTTATCACGTGCTGCTTTGATGATTCCTTCCACTTATCGCGTTTTTTACATTTATCCTGGCGATGGGGAAGTGTCACATGGTCGGTTCGGGCCTATGGTTGCAGCTCTGGGATCTCCAATGTTTTCTGTGGTGTATTGATTCTGCTTGCACCAGGTTGAGAAACTCACAACTGATTCATAATCCGAATCCAGGTATTCATACAAGCACATTATGGTGACACCATTTACATATTACTTCTTCATCACACTGGGGGATGATTACGGTTCCTGCTGTTTTAGTAGGGTTGGCCTTGGCTCCCTTTCTCCTCCCTGTTTTCATTGCAGCGAAGGAAGGAGGTTTTACTAGTACTCTTTTTCGGGTGTTAGGGTTGTCCATCTTATACCATCTACAATATAATCTACCTTTAAGAAAAGGTTTTTCTTTCCTTCATATTTTGTCATTGGAATTGTGGGTTTTTATATTCTATAATCTATTTCGTGGCTTTTCAGAAATGTTTGCTTACCTTCATTTTTCTTGATCTTTGTTGTCATAAATCTGTTAAAGTTTTTTGAGGAGCCTTATAATTTTCTACCTGTTTCCCTTTTGTGCCCACTTCCTCTGCTTGGGGCTGCCTGATAACTCTCAGTGACATTTGAGTAAATCAACCCAGCATCATTCTGCACACATTGTTCCATGAGAAATTTCGCAAGTCTGGGAGCCATGACTATCTCCACTTGCTCAATAAGGATCATTTCTCTTAAGTTCTTGGGGTTTGGCCCAGGAGCAGTCCATTTCTCCAAGTAGGTCTCTAAACGTGCAAGAGAACTGGTGATAGGTCTCACCCGACAGTAGCCTTGCCATTTCCTACATTTATTCCTGTAAAATTCTCCTCGGGGGTTCTTTATCATAATACCTTAACAAAAGAGACCCCTGCTTTAACATGTAATAATTGCCTTGAATAATCTCAGCTCATTTTGGCAAAAAAAAAAAAACCCTTCATAAGCTGTTCCCCCTAAGCCCCTGGGATAACTTTAGGGCTCCACCTTTCTCTCTTTAAACCATACGTGGTAGACATCAGTTCGAATCTACCCAGAAAACTTTATATGTTCATCGTACATTCTCAACATAATGGTCTAAATGAATTCCCCATAGCTGAGTGTGTCGAGGCTCTCCTGACTTAGCAGTTGGCATCGGAGGTAAACGGGGCTGGGCACCATTTTCAGGAGCTTGGCCTTGTAATTCCTACTCCCTTAGTCGTAACTCCTTGCTTCCCTCTGTAAATCTCCTATCTTCTGGCTTCCCTTTCAGTCTTTTTTTCTTCTCTTTCTGCAGCTAATCTCTTTTCTTCTCTTTCTGTAGCTAATCTCTTTTCTTCTCTTTCTGTAGCCAATCTCTTTTCTTCTCTTTCTGCTTCTAATTTCTTCTCTTCAAATTGGAGCCTTTTAATCTCCGCCTTCCTTTCCGCCTCCAATAGCCCTAGCCTCTGTGTCAGCCTCAATCTGCAACCTCTTAATTTCTTTCTCAGCCTCTAACTTTCTTTCTGCTTCTAATTTCCTGTCTTCCCTATCTCTTTCAATAAATTTGTCACATTCTGAGGTTACATACCGGACCAGCTCTGGTCCGTCCATATTCATTTCTTTAGCAGTCTGCACAGCAGCAGATAGAAACTTGGCCAGATCAGCCATTCTGTACTATGAAACCTTTTAAAATTTCTAATTAGACAAGTATCTAATTATAACTAAGAATTTCTAATATGACTAAGAACAACAACAGGCACCGATAGCTCAACCACTATTTTAATTCCACAAAGAATACTTTTAATTTTATTTGGCAGGTAATTAAAATTTCCGGGACCTTATACCTTATAAGAATTTTAAAATCCCGGAATCGAGCTACCCAATATATGTTGTGGGGTACCAGGAAAAATTTAATCCCAGACGAGCGTCCCAATATATGTGGTGGATTTGATGTTAAGAAATGTTGTGGTTATGTACTCTTAGTGTACTGAATGAGGTCAGCTTTGAAGGTCCCTGAATATAATAAATATTATGGTAAGTTACAGGGTACCTTTCTGCTACCACCTTTGTGATCTCACTCAGACTTATTCTTTGACTAGAATGTATGATGATAATGACTACGTTTGGTGTCTAGGGTTATGTATAAGTAGTGTAATGTGCATTAACCAACTAAACATATACACAAGTATTTTATTATCCAACACAACACAACAGTACTACAACAATCACATACACACTACACTTTAAAAGACTATCTTAAGTAAGTCAGTGGTTGAATTTTGTGTAACGTTAATAATTTGTTTCAATTTATTTTCCTGACTCTATTTTGTTTGAATCGGGATTGACAATCAAAAGTGAAATCAATGAAATTATTTACAATATTCAATTTATACAATGGATCTTCTGTCCATAATACAAGTATTAATATAATAAAAGTGTGTAGGTTTAGTTTTCTAAATAGGATAATACTGGTATAAGTATAATGGTAGGTTGTTGGTTATCGTCACTCCCTATCGTTCATTTTCTTTTTATTTTGTCACAGGTGGAATTTTTTTTTATTTGATAATGTCAGTTTTTTATTGTTAATAACTGAAGTTCATAGAGGTTGATACTTTCGGTGCCGAACGGGCACTTAACTTCGAAGGAGAACCCTGGTAAGTTTTGTCCTAGGCTCGATGGACCATCTGGTTCACTTCATAAAAGGCAATGGCCTCCAGTACGTGCCAGAATTATGCAACAATGTCAGGAATCAATCAGTTCCCACGAGCCTGGTTTTATGTGACTGTCAGGGCCACATAAACCCCTGAAATAAGAAGGTTATGCATCCTTCTTTATAATAAGTATAAAATAATATTCCACAGTTAATTACAGGTACAGTACAAACAAACGCATAGGGTCAGCTCTTTATGACAACCTATTGTACCATTATATTTTGAAGTGACAATGTATTCCCAGTATTCCTCTCCCCTAATGGTTACAAAGCCTCTGCAATTCCAACAGTAATCTTTTTCTATACAATAAGATAGGTGTTATGCTCCTTGATGAGAATCATATATAATTTTGTAGTTCTACACCTCTCTGATAGGCTGTCATATGATGGATCAATCTCTAGGCTTTGCCTAAGTCTGCCATCGACTCACTTACTTACAGTCGTATGTTAGTATCTCACATTCAAACTTTATTTTATATAAAATGGTTAATGAATTCAATCTTACCACAATTTCAATGAATATTACACACAAACAACGATGACTGGCAGATCTGGCCCCAGTTTATCACTGCCCTGTCCAGAAGTTTATAATATTTGTATTTAGAATTTTACTTCTGATCTCATCGTCTCGCGGCAAGATTTTTTAAAGAAATGGCGTCCTAGCCTAACATTTTTTCCTCAATATCAACTAAGCTGGCCAATAGAAGCAGACGACTATGAATTTTAAATCGAACTTTCAAAAAACAATTCCCAAAATACTACGGTTACTACTACAAGTATATTTTTAGTGTTAGGTTAACCAATCCCCTCTCGCCTTCCTTTAAACTACAGCCAATCAAAATCTTGGTACCTTTCAGTCCTATTTACCCAAAGCTTTTTTTTTTCAAAATATGTTATGAAAAAATTAAGCAGGCGTGATCTTTTTTCTCGTCAGTCCGTCTTATCATACATAATATTATTGCCATTATTTTGGTTATTTTTGTACTAGTGGGTAACTGACACCATATTATTGCTCATGACATCATAAGGCATCCGAATATATAATTTTTATGGCCCTATGTATTTTGGTTCATAATTCCATTTTTTTTTTTTTTAGTTTTGTATCGTAGTTTGAAACGTGCCCAAGGCTATGTTGCTCGAGTTGGCTTTTTTTTTTTTTTTAAATCAACGAGAGACAGCGTTCCCTAGGTTCTGTCTTTCCATCCCTCCCCTATTTTATTCTTTTATTCTTTCACTCTCGTCTTGGCAATCCGACTTGATCTTGCAAAATTGTTACATTTAATCTGAAGGACGAATATTTTTTCGAAAAGACAGTATCTTTCATTCGGCTATTAGGTTTATCAAAATCGACATGCGGGCGGGCGTAGGAGAATACTACGCTGGACTCAATTTTTATTTTCTATCCTATTTTTTACTTTATGCTCTACAATATTATCAAATTTAGCTATTGTATTGAGAATATCGTCACACCGATTTTAGCCAAAAGCCAAATAACTAGGCATAACGAATTATTATCAGAGATAATCGACTGTGATTGTCCCAAGGTTGTTTACTCATTAATTCGGTCGCTCCCCTGCATTTGTCTGGTCTGACAAGAAACGTGTTAGACATTAGTAAATCACACTTCTCTCTACAGATCCCACGTGTCAATATGGGTTCAAACGAAAGTGATTGATTATCATAATCAGCAAAATATGGTGGCTGAAGTCTTGACATGACAAGAATTGAGGGAAGGGTAGAGTGTAAACAATAATCAAGTACAGAAAAATGAGACATAGCGCAATAATGTCGGCGATAAACGTGAATGCTAGGAAACGAGAACAAACAAGTTCATTATTGTGGAACTGGTGACACAAATCATAAACATGACATGAGGAGAAGACGCTGAAAACTGACAGGTCACACAATGTGGAACTGATTACACAAATCATGAACAAGAAATGAGAACAAAACGCTGAAACTGACAGGCCGCACACTGTGGATCTGATGACACAGATCATGCAACAGCCAGAAGAACAAGACATGTGAAGAAAACGCTGAAGACTGACACGTCATACAATGTCGAACTGATGACACAAATCAAGCAACTGCCAGAAGAACAAAACATGTGAAGAAAACGCTGAAGACTGACATGTCATACAATGTCGAACTGATGACACAAATCAAGCAACTGCCAGAAGAACAGGACATGAGAAGAAAACGCTGAAGACTGACACGTCATACAATGTCGAACTGATGACACAAATCAACCACTTGCCAGAAGGACAAGACATGAGAAGAAAACGCTGAAGACTGACACGTCACACAATGTGGAACTGATGACACAAATCAGGCAACTGCCAGAAGAACATGAGAAGAAAACGCTGAAGACAAACAAGATCATTAATGTGCAACTGTTGACACAAATGAGGCAACTGCCGGAGGAGCAAGAATTGAGAAGAAAACACTAAAGACAGACATGTCACACAAAGAGCAAAACATGTGAAGAAAACGCTGAAGACTGACATGTCATACAATGTCGAACTGATGACACAAATCAAGCAACTGCCAGAAGAACAGGACATGAGAAGAAAACGCTGAAGACTGACACGTCATACAATGTCGAACTGATGACACAAATCAACCACTTGCCAGAAGGACAAGACATGAGAAGAAAACGCTGAAGACTGACACGTCACACAATGTGGAACTGATGACACAAATCAGGCAACTGCCAGAAGAACATGAGAAGAAAACGCTGAAGACAAACAAGATCATTAATGTGCAACTGTTGACACAAATGAGGCAACTGCCGGAGGAGCAAGAATTGAGAAGAAAACACTAAAGACAGGCATGTCACACAAAGAGCAAGACTTGATAAGAAAACGATTAAGACAAACAGGTCACACAAAGAACAAGGCATGAGATCAAAATGCTGAAGACAGGTCACACAAATAACAAGACATGATAAGAAAACGCTGAAGACAGACAGGTCACACAAAGAACAAGACATGAGAAGAAAACGCTGAAGACAGACAGGTCACCCAAAGAACAATACATGATAAGAAAATGCTGAAGACAGACAGATCAGACAATGAGCAAACGTGCTCGTAGCTTTACCAGGCAGTCCTGGAATATCCAGGGTAAGGGAGGCAGCAGAAGATTAATGAATGTACGGAGAAGAGAACTGAAAAGAGACATTAAGAAGATGACAAAAATATGTAAAGTCCTTGAGTTGATGGCACGTGACAGGAAGACTAGGCATCAAGTATATGCTCCTTGGGGAGTTCAAAAGTGACGATGATGATGATGAAAAAGATGATGATGATGATGATGATGATGATGATGACTAGTTAACTAACTTACATTCGATTACGTTGTTTTTCTGTTTAAAAAAATAGGGAGAATAAAGGCGGACGGGGAGGGGGGGAGAAAGAGAGATTTGTGGTCACGTAAATAAAAAAAGGGGGGGGGGGGGCCGCCGCGGGCTGGTTATTGTAACGAAATGGGACAAGTGGTGAAATAAAACAGCAAACGTTGCGTGACGTCATATGTGGACGACCTCAAAATTGCTCTTCAACTCCACAATAATTTGACTCCACAATAATTTAACTCCACAATAATTTAACTCCACAATAATGTAACTCCACAATTTGTACTTACTTCCGTTGCGGATAAATCGTTATTTCTTATTATTGGTGTTCGAGCACTTCAGTATCAGCTAATAAATGAACATTAACTCTGTGTATATAATTGACAATGAACATGAGTAGTGTCCCCTAGTATGTTGTGTAAAGTCACGATTATCGTGTATAAATAAGAGAAATGTACACAATCATATTACATCTACTAAAACAAATAAAGATAACTACCCCTTTATTGTGAATAATTCTCTCAACCCCATCACCCTCCCACGCGATGTGCGTGAGGATGCGGGTCATCAGAAGCCCGGAATACACGAGACTCGTGTGAATGGAGCTAACGAACGTATAGGAAATTATGGGATAGGCTCCATCGTCATTTATGTTCGTTTGAATGTACTAATATTACGGCAAGTGTACACTATAACACAAGTCACGTGACTAAAACACATTTGCAATATAAATACGCTTATTTTGGTTATCCTTGTACTTATGTAATACATTAAATGTGTTAACATATTATAAGAATAACATAGGCCTAGTCACAGACAGATTCTGTATCAATTTCCATCGCAGACGGATGTGCCGTTCCTAAAGATCCTGGCTGATTGTCTGTGTCGTCCACGAAAAGAGGCTAACAATTGAGGCTAAATATTATTCGCGGTATTTCAACATAATTATTGGACGATTTCAATCGGAACCTCTGAGAATGAAATGCATACCGGTAACTCTGAGTTTACTGGAACAACTGTTGAGAAACACTGTCAAGAGAATCAATTTCCAGATTAAAAATGGCGGCTGTTGCTTTTGCTTCCATCGTGATGAAAGAAACATTAACGGAATGTTATGAAATATTTAATGAAAGCTTTCTGCAGCATACGTCGTGGAGAAAAGCTAGATTCGTTTAATAATATAGTCCAGCATATTCAAATGATTGATGAAGAGCGCTTGTCTGCGTTGACGGAAGATGTTGGTGTACAATTCTAGAGCACCCACGTAAAAATAAAGTACATGTAAAATATATTTTTTTTAATGGTAACGGAAAGGACCAACAAAAGAAAGAACATACTTCAGTTCGTAACATTTGATTATGATTTTTTTTTTTTGTATTCACAATCTCAGTAATTATTAGGTGGCTGGACTTGTCTGGTAATACGTGAGGATTGGAAACGTGTTCGACAACAAACAAAGCTCCTCCTCTAAACCTCCCCTGATATCTTCTCCCTAGCTTCTCACACCATTAACCTGTACATCCAGAACACATCGAGCACTACTCTGAGCTTTAAGCTAGAGACAATACCGTTACGCCTGCAGCCCTTGATGGTGTCAACAGTCTGCCAACTATGGAGGAGCTGGATGCCGAACCAACATTAGAGGAACTCAGCAAGGCCATTGATAGCTTGGCCTCTGCCAAAGCACTAGGCAGTGATGGGATTCCTCCTGATTTAATCAAATGCTGTAAGAGCACGCTATTACATCCCCTGCATAGAATGCTGTGCCAGTGCTGGGAAGAGACAACTATTCCTCAAGACATGCGAGATGCCAAGATTGTAACACTGTATAAAAAATAAAGGAGACAGAAGTGATTGCAATAACTACAGAGGCATCTCTCTTCTTAGTATTGTTGGTAAGGTTTTTGCCAAAGTCATCTTAATGCGACTACACAAGTTAGCTGAGCGCATATATCCAGAGTCACAGTGTGGATTCCGAGCTGGCAGATCAACAACAGACATGATCTTCTCTCTCCGCCAGCTTCAGGAAAAATCAAGAGAGCAGAAAAGACCATTATATATCGCCTTTATTGACCTCACAAAAGCATTCGACCTGGTTAGTAGAGATGGACTCTTTAAAATCCTCCTGAAAATAGGCTGCCCTTCTAAAATGCTGGAAATGATAAAGTCATTCCATGACGGCATGAAGGGAACAGTCCAATATGCTGGAAGCACGTCACAGCCCTTTGATATACGAAGTGGCGTTAAACAAGGCTGTGTTCTGGCTCCGACCCTCTTCGGAATCTTCTTTGCCTTACTCTTGAAACATGCATTCAGAGATGCAACTGAAGGAATATGCCTTCACACTAGGTCAGATGGCGGTCTGTTTAATCTTTCAAGGCTGAAGGCAAAAACAAAAATCAGAAGGATCACTATAAGAGACTTGTTGTTCGCTGATGATGCTGCAGTCGTCACTCAAAGCCAACAGGAGCTTCAGAGCTTGATGAATCGCTTCACTAAAGCATGCAAGGACTTTGGCCTCACAATAAGTCTAAAGAAAACGAATGTGCTGAGTCAGGATGTGGGTGCTGCACCAGTTATCACTATCGATAACTATGAATTGGCAGTGGTGCACCACTTCACATACCTAGGGTCTACCATCAATGACAAACTCTCACTGGATACAGAAATCAACAGCCGCATTGGCAAAGCTGCAGCTACCTTTGCCTGCCTCACATCGCGTGTTTGGGGAAACTCTAAACTCACAATGAAGACCAAAGCTGCGGTATATAATGCCTGCGTCACCAGCACACTCCTATATGGCAGCGAGACCTGGACGACCTATGCTAAGCAAGAAAGAAGGCTCAATACCTTCCATTTGCGGTGTCTACGCCGCATCCTCGGCATCTCGTGGAAAGATAAAGTGACAAATGTCGAGGTGTTGTCACGTGCTGGCCTTCAAAGTATGTATACGCTTCTTAGACAGCGCAGACTTTGCTGGCTTGGCCATGTTCGCCGCATGGAAGATGGTCGCATCCCAAAAGATATCTTCTACGGACAATTAGCAGATGGCAAGAGAACAGTTGGGCGACCACAGCTGAGGTTCAAAGATGTGTGCAAGAGAGATATGAGGGCACTGGACATTGATCCAGCAACATGGGAGGATGAAGCTTCCGATCGCACTAAGTGGCGATGCTATTTACGGCGGCACCTCAGATTGGGCGAAGAGAGGCTCACACAAGAAGCAGAGGTGAGGAGAAAATGTCGGAAGGAGCACCAGGAAAATAAGCAGCTGAGGGCTGTCACCTCAGGGGCGCATTCCCATAGTCAGTTATGACTGAAGGGGCTATTATTATTATTATTATTATTATTATTAGAATACTTTTTACGATATTCAACAGCTCTGTCCTCGGAGACTGCATTATTCCAAACTCACATCTGCAGAGTCCCGTGCTTTCTCCCAACTCCGCCGTATAAATATTTTAAACACATAAGGAAGGGAAACACGAGGCAAGTAAACAGTAAATAAATATTAGACAAACATTAAGGTATTCTCCCCGGATAGTGTGATTCACTTGCATAGCTAGGCGTGGTTGTCGCACGGAAGGTCCTAGGTTCGAGTCCCGGTTAAGCCACTCACGTCTGTTGTTTTTCTGTTATCTAGTTTTCTACTTCTTTATTTCTCACGAGTGCATGCAAACATACTTTAATGTTTGTCTAATATTTATTCGCCGTAGAAATACATCGTCACCAAGCCTGCTGATATGTGAGGAGCCATTGTTGTCTAGCGCTCGGACTTGAACCTGCGAGAAAGGATTAATCAGCTGATCTATGGATCTTTCTACAAACCTCACACTAATAATGTCATGGTCTCTAACTATCGCCATGTACACAACATCCTCAAACATCTGATCATCAGTAAGTCTCTACTCTCCAAAGCATTTCATCTCTGGATTCACGAACATCCATAACTGACAACCCTGGGGTCTTAATACCCAACATTCTTTGCCTGAGGCTACCTTTTCAATTTTTAATCTATGACCTCTCGTCATGTTATTATTGCTTTATTCCATCTCCACATTTGGCTCCAGTGATGCAGCCTGTCTCCAGGACCACCACTTAGAGGCGGAGTAGGGTCTTGGTCAGCTCTGGTTCGCCGACCCTGACGCAAGCAGTCTAGCCATGGGTCGCTAACTGCATTCCTCACTGCTGACGGGTCTAAGGTAGACTGGACTGTGGTGTACCGAAAAATGGCACATACAGCTAAAAATAAACAAGCGTGGAACGTCCTTTTTATACATTGTATTTGTATTACCATGCAAGCAATTTTCTATCATTATGATTAGAAACTAGAGGAATATGTTTTAAAAATAGTTTGCTTCTGCTCTTCATGAAACTCCCAGCAGTCACTCACGCACAATTTTTTAGTTGTGCAAAACACTATGGTTTTTCTAAGAAAGCTGTAGCGGGAACAGTCTTTGAGCCATGGGAGGCTTTACTTTGTAATTTCAATTTACCTGACAACTGTGCTTGATCATCTCGAAACAGATAAGAAAATGAACACAGCATGTACTTAATATCCTTCACGGCGGAGGTGTCCTGAAAGTGGTTGGCACCCAGGGCGGATCCTACCTATGGCACCCTCCGCCATAAAGAAATACACTTGCAAGCATATGTTTAACAGTAAGTAAGCCTACTGTCATAATTTTGTCTGATGGTACTCCATTACAGGCTGTCACCTGGTGTGGACTGTCCCCCTCGTACCCCCCTTAGTACGTCAGTGCAGCCCAGACGATTACTGTTTCTGAGATACGTCCTTAATAGGGTATTATGACGAACAAAAATTGATATCTGATTATTATGTTTAAAAAGCGTGTAGGTTATGATTACAATTCATAATGATTATGTATGTATTTAAGTTCGGTCGACAGAGCTCCATTTCTGATATTTGTATACGGAAATACTCACTAGTAAAGGAAATGACGTCATACCGATATGGTACAGTAGCAGACGCGAATTTGAAGCAGAAGTTTGGGTGATCGTATGCTAGAGAGAGATGCAGTTTGTGTTTTAATGTGAGCGGATGCATGTTCTTGAGCTCCTGCCGTCTACTGTGTTTTTCCTGCGTTTTACCATCACTAGGGCATCAATATACTATGTTGAGGTGTTCCTAGTTTACTCTCAGTTAGGAATTATATTATGACGACGATGTCTATTTTATAAATATATTAAAAATTGTGAGAATGCCAGGACAGTGTCTCCTTTGCGAACGGACTGCCTGATGACTTTATGAATACTGCATATTACTTCATTTGCTTTTGGGCTAGAATAGATTTCATGGAGCTGTTTAACAAATGCCATTACGTTGTGAATCGTCAATTGTTCAAGAGGTGTTGTCAACTAATTGATTTTATATTGATCCGTGTCTGTCGAGTACCCATACGTTCACTTTGGCCACAGATGTTTATCCGAACAATATATTTTATTAATAGACGGCACGCATCAATGGTAACATCAAAAATGTCACTCTGGACACGTTCAATTTTGAAGGACATGTTGGCATCAGTTGTCATAAACTGACCCACTTGGCGAAAAATACAGAACAGGCGGTACATTTCGTTGTACAATTTGATGGAAGATGTGTAACACATTTACTGATGCAGCTGAGTGCATATTAGAAAACATTTTTTAAAGTGACATGTCAAATGTATTAAAACATAAAACAATTATCAATTATACAATCGATTTTTATTGTCAGAAAAAAAAAACATTATTGGAAAACTCTACCTTCTGATTCCAAACTATATTACCGTTAACGTAATTTGCTTTAAACTAAAGTACCACATTGCTGACAAGGCAGAAAAAAAGGAAGCAGATTTGTAAACTCTTGGTGGTCATAAAGATGAAGTAAGTGCACAATATAATGTTTCGTTAACAAATTTTTCTCCTTTTTCTCACTTTCCCTTTTTAGCACGACAGGTACATTTCGAGATGCAATATCTCAAGAAAGAATTTTTGGAATGCTCTGAAACTTTGCAGAGTGTTTCCTAACAACCTAAACCGTGCCCTGAGCAAATTGTGTTTTGCCTTCTCAATTCGTTTTATTTTTACAGATGTTTTGCATACTAATGAGGTTCGACAAATTTCCAATTTTATTTTTTTTTTTACAAATGGTCACACATAGGACATGCTATATTTTTTTATATCCCAAATATTTTTGGTTTAGGACATAGTGCATTCATTTGTGGACTTGTATGCAGAATTTCAACTCTAAATGTTGAGAAATAATTATGTTATGTGGGTTTAAATTAACCATCATATTTTTATACTGCGGCGGCTATTTTGAATAGCTAATTAGCACAATTATGCAATCGCTCATATGGTTCGATTTGTCTCTTACCAAGGAATACTTTGACATGTATATGCAAAATGTACTATGTAGTTTTGTATATTGTATTTGACCCATTCACTAAAATTTAAGAAAAGTGAAATAATTGTTTCTTCTCGTATTAAGCCAATTCTCTGAACACAGAGGAGGTACGGACAGCGTTGGCGTCGCTGGCAGTCTTTTTCAGGGCTTCATCTCGCTAGCAGATAGATAATGTTAGTTCTTTTTTAGGACCTGGTGTCTGTCAACCCTAGTCGAGGCTAATTCATGCTAGCTGATGCATGCTTTTTTTTTTTTTTTTGAAAAGGTGATGGGTGTAGAGAGGGCACTTAACAGCTGACCATTATTGCCTCTGCTCGTCCACCATCTTGGTCTACCCTGTTCATCCTAAGATTTGGTTATAATTAGGCCTAGTTTATTTAGAGTCATTTTATTTTCAATTTTATATTAAATTTAGATACCTATTGTCTTTTGCGATTGTTGGTTTTAATTTATATTTGTATTTGTTGCTTTTAATTTGGTGTTTTTTTTCCTTGTCTTTCCTTACCCTAATTTTGCTTTTTTTAAAAATTATTTTTTAATTTTTGTTGATTAAATTCCTATTTGGTTGAATTTCTTTTCTCAAGTCTGACTGCCACCAGGTAGTCATCCTCACAGATGCACTGTCTGTCCTGCAAGCTCTCAAGGGTGGTAAACTCCCGCATCTGAGAAATGAACTAAACAAGGTAGCTGCCAAAAAGAGAACCATACTTCAGTGGGTACCATCTCATTGTGGTGTACCCGGAAATGAAAAGGCAGATAAACTTGCAAAAAAGGGAGGAGAATGTGAACAAGAAGATAATGAAGTCACATACTTTGAGAAAAAGAGAGCTATCCAGACTATCAGAAGAGAACAGAACCAACCCAAAGACGACTATCATACTCTCGACCGGCAGGGACAGATAACTATTTTTCGCCTCAGGACAGGGCATAACAAACTGAATAAACACATGCACAAGCTACGATTGTCTGCTTCACCACTGTGCACATGTGGATTAAACGAACAAACTGCTGATCATGTTCTACAGGATTGTCCTCTGTATGACCAGTTAAGAAAGATATACTGGCCCAATGACTCAACACTAAACTCAAAGCTATATGGAGCTAAAGAGGAACTTCAAACAACAGTCGAATTCATCATGAGAACTCGTCTGACGGTGTAAACATCAAAGATGCGATCGCAAGAAGAAGAAGATTATTGTTATTATTAGTAATAGTTTTGTCACTGTTATTGACCTTAGGCCCATATGTTTTCCTTTGTTTTGTGTATATATCGTATGGATGCTAGTAGTCCTTTCCCGGGATTATATTTCATCAACCTAGCTCTTCTGTTAACAAAGTTCACTTATTTTTGAATGGCGATTGGCGAATTGCATTCGGATATAACCAACGGATTTTAGTCCAAGTTAAAATTAACATGCCTCACCCTTAGAAGGCAAAACCTAAAGCAACAACTAGGCCTACATTATTTTTAAAAGTCCATATGTTATACATAAAAACGTGACATTGGCTGAGGAATCTTGTGAAATGCTATAAATTGTTATTTGGTGTGAAAAAGTAGGTCCTATCAGTCAAGTCTTGTGAGTGTAGACCTGACTGAAAAAAACAAATTAATAAATAAAAGAGCCTCCCGAAGTAAAATAAAAAGGAAAATTGTGAACTTACACATATATAATTGGCAATAAAATGTTCAGAATTTCAGTGCACATTTATTTTGAAACTTATCTACACATTTTTATCACAGTCTGTTCAAAGGTGTAATTTTATTTATTTAAAAAATAAAAAATTTTTTCAAAACTACTTATTTATGTAAAAACAGGCACCCACAATTGGTGTGGAATTTCTCTTTGTTGATGTTTTAAAAACAAGCAGTAGATACATATGTTCTTTCAGTAGATACTTTTGGTTTAAATAAAAAATATAGAAAATTGAATGAAAAAATCTTGTGAAATGCTTTAAATCATTATTTCATAAGAAAGTATGTGTGTTATTCATTGTGAAATGCAGATGTAATAAAAATATAATTAAAAAAAATTAAAATAAATTGTATCCTTCACTTAAATATTTCAGGTCCAGTTTAATCTATGGCCATAAAATGTTCAGAATATCAATACACATTTAGTTTGAAACATATCTACACATTTGTATCATTATCACACACATATATAATTTTGTTTTAAAAAGAAGCACATTTTTGTTTAAACACTCACCTAAATGTTTAGAACACAGGCAGTAAAAATATAGGACCTACATTGAATCAGTAGTTGCATGTGCTATGACACAAAAAATGTGAAAAGGGCTTTTAAATCCCATGAAGTATTTTTAAGCTATTTTGTTATGTGAAAAAGTGTCTGTGTCTAATGAAGTGTAGATCTGATTAAAAACAACCTTAAAAAAAGATTAAGTAAATGTGTATCCATTTTAAAACACATCATCCCTTTTCTGTCACAATCACTTCACAGATATAATGTTTAGGACTCTTTTTTCCAAAACCACATATTTCTGTAAAAGCTAAAGATGAAACTACTATAACTAATATCATTTACATATACCAAATCATATTTTATGTTTTGCAGAATAATTTTGCCACAATTCATATGCTTTCATGGTAGTCATAAATACATTGTGGCTAGTTTTGACACCCAGTGCAATAATGATTGGTGTGCTGATGGCAGACAGGTGTGCTGCAGAGGACACAGTTCTTATCTGTTTTTGTATAACATATAAGATGTCTTCTGTCACAAAAGTTCTTCAAGGCTGAGGCTGCTTAAGGTCTAAAAAAATCAGTAGCTACATTTTCTTGGATACTTAATGTACTCGAAGCAGCAGAATCATCAGTTAGTTGGTGAAGCAGATTTCTCTTGAACTACAGCATAATGAAAACAGTATAACATTGAAGCACTGACCTCTGCTTCCAGCAATCAGAAGAAAATTTTTCTTCAAATTATTTGTGGTTATGGTCTCTACTTAGGCTTGAGAAAACACATGGAAAACTGATGCCTTGGTCTTTTTATCTCTAAAGGCTGTACACAACATCTTGCTTGTTTGTGTCATGTACCATCTATATTCAAGATAACTAAGGTGCAGAGTCTTCCATTTCAATTGAAAATTTCTTAAGATAATGTTGGGAGTGCCAGTGTAGTATTGCTTCTTCTTCAGTAAGATGTCATGAGTACTCTTGAGGTATAATTCCTCTCAATAAATTAATGATAGTCTGTACCCAAAGGCTGTAATGGGTCTGAAAAATCTTTAGAGCTTGGCCACTGTTTCAATCCACTTCTAGATCATATGATGTATCTGAACCAAAATATGTGAACATTTTCACCACATATCAAGTTGCTGAATTGCATAAACCAAAGACTTTTATGTAATATGTGCTTGGTTCATGTGGATTGAATTGCCATCTGCTTTTGTACCCTAAGTATGTTTCATCCAAACTGCTGAGGTTTTAGAATGAGTGAAATGCATTCTGAAATTTTTGTTACAAAATGCTCATAAATGGTTCAATCTTTTCTTGTCCTTGTGAGTGTCATTAGAGACATGAAGCATTTTGTGATATAATGCTTCATTTCTATTTCTTAAAAACATATGACTAGGCCAAGTGTATACAATTCTGCAGATGTACACCAGTAGGCATGAATGAATGGTTTCTTCTGAATCACAATATTTATTAGGACAGCAGTAAATTTATCCAGTTCGGGGTATGTGACGTTGGTCCATCGAGCAATGCGTTCCTTGACAACTGAGGCATCAATAAAACCTCCAAGATCTTCCTTCATGAAGGCTTTCCTGACTCAATTGTTTCAACAATTCTGTTTACTACATGGAATTGAGCATCTAATGAGAGCCCCATTTCATCCAGCTTCAAATGGAGAGGCAGAACGCTTTGTCCACACCTTCATAACCTCAGTGGCAAAGATTTACTGGGGAGGAAAGACACGACATCGAGCTCTGGATGAACTACTGTTCACCTACCAGACAACACCAAATTCTATCACTGGTAACTCCCCTGTTGAGTTGTTACATAGGCATCAGCCAAGAACACAATTGTCATTGCTAATGCCTCAGCAAGAACAAAGAAGTACAACAGCTGGAGTTAAAGGCTCAAGATTCAGAATTGAAGACCCTGTGTAGGTAAGGAACTACTCCTCGAAAGGTGATCCTTGGATGCATGGTCACATCAGAAGAACTATCAGTTGCATGATGTATACAGTTCATCTGAGTAACAGCATGAATGTAAGGAAGCATCAAAACCAGTTAAGACCGGGAAGTCTCATGAAGATCAGACCACCCACCTACGATAGCTATGATGACATTTTACTCCACAAAGCCATCATGGATCAAGTTACCAAGGCAGCACCTAATCTACAGCTTGACACACCAGAGCCTATCACAGAAGTGTGGTGGATGTTGCAGTGCCTCTATGAAGATCTCAAAGACAATGAAGACCAGTTGTCAGATTCAATCCTAGCTCTTAATTGCTGGGGAGTAACAGTTAAAGTTTAGAATGAAACACCAGCTTCATTCCTGTTATATCGGCTTTGTTTGGTGATATGCGATGACCGTACGAACCGGATGTTGTTGGGTGACCAGCGGAAGAGACTCACGTTTTTTTTCCACTGTATGGTGCTGGATGGCAATCAGCTAGGAACATACATTCCTTATCATGTTTTCATTGTGTACATATTCATCTTGGCTGTCAGTATGTGTGTTCTGTTGAAGTAATTAAATTGTGGGTTCTTTATACAAGGCCTTATTTATTATTGGGTGAATGGAATACACAACACTGACTACAAGGTACACAACAGTTTGTGATTGCAGTAGCATCCTTCAAACGCTTATCTTAGAAAGCAGGGCCTTGCCGTCAATGTCTGTGACATAAAACTTGCCAAATCTGTGCAATTCTGACGGATCTCTTAAGCACTATTTATCTTGATAAGAGTATCACTCTTGAGAAGGAATTCAAATTCCGTGTTTATATTCTTCAGTTGACTGAATGGTGTTGAAATTTCCTGCTGTAGTCTGTCTAGGATGCAGCTTATCACTCGCACAATCTTATCTTCATCCGTAAGTTTAAAGTTATTTGCTAGTTCACTGGGCATCACATGTTGACCTTCAACTTTGATGTGTTGCACCTCTTTTTGCACGCCACAAAGCATCCATTATCTGGGAACTTTGCGGTGCTCAAAAGGTCATTGCTTAGCATGCTGTTACGAGTAAGAATTATTATGACATGAGATGGTGATGCTTATTCATTGTGTCCTAAATAATTCATTCTAATATTCAGGATCTTGTATGTATATGAAGTAAGAAATATGGCTCTGCTGAGACTTTATTGGCTATGTCATAAATATAATAATTATTATTGCGTAATTCACGGACTAAGTCAGACTATGTTCAAATAAGTGCAATGTTCAGAGGACAAACTTTAATTGTTGGCCCAATATAGTTTGCCTTATGGACTTCATGTCAATTGTAATCTGTGTGGATTTTCAGAGTGAAAAGTGGAAGATGTCTAATAAATATTGTACTGTCCTATTTTTCACATTTGGTATTTACATTTAAAACTGCTTCTTTGCAAACAATGTCACTGGTTTTGTTAAGTTCTCTTTCGAGAGATTCCAAATCTATGATGCTCCTTCATGGGTCTTTTAATCGTTTTTGTATGTGGTCAATGTTTTCCAAGAATTTGATACCAGAAATAAAGCAAAGCTTTAATGTGAAATTAAAAACATTTTGATGAAGCTTCTCAAGTAGATCTGCCAATTCATCAACTCTTTTATAAATGACTTTATGTGTTCTGCTCTCAAATTCCAATGGAGTTGCTTCTGCGCAACATGGGCTTTGGGAACAAATATATAGCGTCTAGGTTGTCTACCTAGAGAGGACATACGGCAGCTCACTAACGTTAGTTGTGATCATGCAGCCAAAGAAGAGGAATACTTTGGATTTGAAGTCAAAAATGACATTGACAGAATCTAATGAAACAGAACAGATTTGAATTGTTTTATTAGGACACATGCGTTTGCAGAGAAACGACCTGAATTTTTAGTGTCACTCCCTCTGGGCCAGTATGACCTCCACCCCTGCCCTCCCTTCACTATGCCACTGGTGTGGGGGCCTTGCTTCTGTATGTCTTGGCTTAAAATCTGAACAGAAGACATGAATATGCAAGATCATGTGCATTATGTAGACAATTAAATCTAAAACTGCAGATACTAAATACTTTATATCTCAATTATAACTTATTATGGACAATGTTGAAGTGTTATGTATGTTTGATGATTGTATGTCTGTGATGTCATTATTCAACAATCTGGCAATGTTGAAGAGTTATGTATGTTTGATGATTGTATGTCTGTGATGTCATTTTCAACAATCTGGCAATGTGAGGTTATGTATGTTTGATGACTTGTATGTCTGTGATGTCATACTTCAACAATCGTTCCCCTGAAGAGTTATGTAGTTGAAGATGTTTTTCATGGATTGGACAGAATTTTTGTTGTGATTGTATGTCCTGTGATTTTTTATGTTTTGATTGTATGTCATTTTTTTTCAACAATCTGGCAATGTTGAAGAGTTATGTATGTTTGATGATTGTATGTCTGTGATGTCATTTTCAACAATCTGGCAATGTTGAAGAGTTATGTATGTTTGATGATTGTATGTCTGTGATGTCATTTTCAACAATCTGGCAATGTTGAAGAGTTATGTATGTTTGATGATTGTATGTCTGTGATGTCATTTTCAACAATCTGACAATGTTGAAGAGTTATGTATGTTTGATGATTGTATGTCTGTGATGTCATTTTCAACAATCTGGCAATGTTGAAGAGTTATGTATGTTTGATGATTGTATGTCTGTGATGTCATTTTCAACAATCTGGCAATGTTGAAGAGTTATGTATGTTTGATGATTGTATGTCTGTGATGTCATTTTCAACAATCTGGCAATGTTGAAGAGTTATGTATGTTTGATGATTGTATGTCTGTGATGTCATTTTCAACAATCTGGCAATGTTGAAGAGTTATGTATGTCTGTGATGATTGTATGTCTGTGATGTCATTTTCAACAATCTGGCAATGTTGAAGAGTTATGTATGTTTGATGATTGTATGTCTGTGATGTCATTTTCAACAATCTGACAATGTTGAAGAGTTATGCATGTTTGATGATTGTATGTCTGTGATGTCATTTTCAACAATCTTAGTCATAGAGCTAAATCAATTTTCAAAGTGTTTCTCTGAACCAATGCTTCTTAATTTTTCTAGAAGTCCCCCCACCCCTTTACAGCATCTTAAGAAATCATGTGCCTTATTACCTTCTAGCTCACAAAAGATGCTAGAAATGCAAAACAGAGGTAAAAATATGTCTTCTTGTATTAAATGCAAAGAACAATTTTAATTGTATTTGTACTTTGTGCAGTAGTGTGCCAGTAAAATTAGGAAACTGTTCTAAAACATGAGTGCTTTTATGATTAATGTCTAGCATTATTTCATACAGCTGTGAACATATTAAAATTAATTTTAAAATATAATTTGCACAAATATTCAAGGTTAATGCATGAAGTCTGATATATACATTAAATTCACACTATTAGTATTATTTTTCACAAAATACATTCAAGTTCTGTATACTATACTACTGGCTTTGTAAGTATTTGCTGTCTAAAATATCTGACATGTCTCCCACCCCCAGAAGTTGGGTCTTCCAACAAATAACAGAATACACCAGACTCACCAAGCACATACACTAATTAAACCTCAACACTTAAACCTAACTGCCACTACTATTAATAAACATCTGTATGACAAATCAACTGGCTATAGGGGGGAGCATATTTCTACATACAAGAATGCATAGAGCAAAATGGTTATGACCAAACCATAAATAAGAAGTATAGATCATGATTACCTGAAGTAAAGGTATACAGAAGAGCAGCTGCAGAATCAGATCAACATCTTTTGTTAGCAAAAACAAAAATAAAACTCAAAAAATTGTGAATAGTGTGGATTATCTAAGACATCAAGAAATAAGAGACAAAGTTTTAATCACAGTATCCAAAACATACTTATAACTCCAACAACTAGATGATGAAGCAGATACGGAAGACCACTAGCAACAAGTAAAAAATATATGGAACAAGACATGTGGAGAAGTACTTGGAAAAAGAGAACATCAGCACAAGGCATTGATAAAAACAGAAACCAAAAACAAGATAGAAGACAGGACAAACAAGAAAGCAGATACAAATCTTCAACTCAAATGTCAAGTCAGTCCTATTGTATGGCTCTGTAAGATAGAGAACAACAACAAAAAGTTACAGATTTTCATAAATGGAAGCTTGCATAGAATATAAGGTTTGACATGGTATTACAAAGTCACAAATGTGGAACTGATGACAAAAACTAGACAAGTTCCAGTGAAACAAGAAATGATAAAAAGATGCTGCCAATGGATAGGACACACAGTGAAGAAACCTGTTGATAGCATTACAAGGGGGTCCTTGTTTTGAAATCCCCAGGGAAAGAAAGGCAGAGGTAGACTAAATACACGTGAAGTGAGCTGGAGACAAATGAAACATGTAACAGGAGAACTTGGCATGTATTTGTTGAAGGCCTATGTTAACATATGACAGGAGAACTTGGCATGTATTTGTTGAAGGCCTTTGTTGAAGGCCTATGTTAACATATGACAGGAGAACTTGGCATGTATTTGTTGAAGGCCTATGTTAACATGTAACATGAGAACTTGGCATGTATTTGTTGATGGCCTATGTTAACATTTGACATGAGAACTTGGCATGTATTTGTTGAAGGCCTATGCTCCTTGGGGGAGTGAAAGGGTATATTGATTATTCACCACCAATCACACACACTTTAATCAATACTATTTAGCAGCCTCAAAACACATACACACACTTTAATCAATACCATTTAGTAGCCTCAGAACACACTCTTTAATCAATACCATTTAGCAGCCTCAGAACACACACACTTTAATCAATACCATTTAGCAGCCTCAGAACACATACACATTCTTCAACTTGGCATTAGCTGCAAAAGGGTGACAAGCTCATCAACCCTTATTTGTCAACAACAACCTCCTCTTGTTAAGAAGAAATAGTCTAAACTTTCAAATTTTCTTCTTGTGAGTTCATTTTTATGCCAGTAAGCATTTTACTGAGTTTATGCAACTGTAGACAGTACTGTTTTTATTTTTTTTTTCAAACATTCTTGTACTTTATAATAGCCATAAATGATTATCAAAACACATTTAAAAATCTGTCAAAATATATGTAATAATTAAAATATATCATTTACTGTAATCAAAATTCAGGTTCTGATGAATATAAACAAGAGTATAATGAAAGCTTCCAGAATCATAATGCTAATACTGAGGTGGGATGTTGTATGTATTGTTGTTTAAACAAACTATATCAGACAGTTAATTAACTTTAAATGTTGAATGTACCAATGTTTAGACAAACTATATCAGAAAGTTAATTAACCCTATATGTGTATGTACCGTTGTTTAGACAAACTATATCAGACAGTTAATTAACTTAAATGTTGAATGTACTGATGTTTAGACAAACTATATCAGACAGTTAATTAACCTTATATGTTGAATGTACAGATGTTTAGACAAACTATATCAGACAGTTAATTAACCTTATATGTTGTGTGTACCGTTGTTTGGACAGACTATATCAAACAGTTGGTTTGGTTTTTAAGGACTTTTTTCATTGCACACAGACATGGCCATCAGTGCTCTGATCTCCTCCCTTAGATCACACAAGGAGAATCTCAGCACAGTTCACAAACTTCATAGCACCGGCAAGAATGCCAGTATGTGTATATAATGTATAGGAATCACACATTCTATAAATATTTTTTTTTGTGGTGGGTAGGTTTCCTAATATTTAAATTTTGCCAGGGCAGCGGCCTGATAAGCCATGCGATTTCCAACTGCTGTAGGATTTTTAACCTGCACAACTTCCACATGGTACCTCCTATTTTTTGCCCTTATTCGAGAAGGCTAGGCATCTGATCTCACTACCCATGAAACCAGGGGGGAGTATGACATAATTAGGACCATTGATTCTGAAAAAAAAAAATTTCAATAAATTATAACCCCTCAACTTTAATTCAAACAGGGTACCTCTTGAATACGAGGTGGATGCCATACCTCAGAGCCACTCTGACCCCTAATCAGACAGTTAATTAACCTTATATGTTGTTTGTACCATTGTTTAGACAAATATCAGACAGTTAATTAACCTTATATGTTGTATATATCATTGTTAAGACAAGCTTTATCAGACAGTTAATTAACATTATATGTTGTATGTACCATTGTTTAGACAAACTATATCAGACAGTTAATTAACCTTATATGTTGTATGTACCATTGTTTAGACAAACTATATCAGACAGTTAATTAACCTTATATGTTGTATGTACCATTGTTTAAACAAACTATCAGACAGTTAATTAACCTTATATGTTGTATGTACCATTGTTTATACAAACAGACAGGTCATTGACCTTATATGTCATCATTGTCCTGGTCACCCCCTATGGAGGATAGAACCACTACTACAGGAAGCTAACACTAAACATTCACAAGCTCGTATTGTGATGGTATCTGTAGCTATTTGTTTGATATGATGTTGCCAGCCTCATGATCAGCCTTATAGTGCTGTGTACAACATCCTGAGGGAGCAATATTTCTTTGTCTCATCAGAGATCCTAGAAACTACAAGAGGTCTTATAGTAGTGCCTTGTACAACATCCTGAGGGAGCAATATTTCTTTGTCTCATCAGAGATCCTAGAAACTACAAGAGGTCTTATAATAGTGCCTTGTACAACATCCTGAGTGAGCAATATTCCCACTCTTTCTTTGTCTCATCAGAGATCCAAGACACTACAAGAGGTCTTATAATAGTGTCTTGTACAACATCCTGAGGGAGCAATATTTCTTTGTCTCATCAGAGATCCCAGAAACTACAAGAGGTCTTATAGTAGTGCTTTGTACAACATCCTGAGGGAGCAATATTTCTTTGTCTCATCAGAGATCCTAGAAACTACACGAGGTCTTATAATAGTGCCTTGTACAACATACTGAGTGAGCAATATTCCCACTCTTTCTTTGTCTCATCAGACATCCAAGACACTACAAGGGGCATTATTAGACATGCTTGTTTGTTATTTCAGTGTTTTTGTTATTTATTTGTTTTTGACACCAAATGGTGTTTTGTGTTTGAAGATTCACTCTGACCTTATAGGGTCTTATTTCATGTAAAAAAAAAAAATTGTCCTATGTATATTTGTATATGTGTGTGTTTATAAGTATGTACATGAGCATTTGTCTGTGCATGTAAACATAAGTGTATGTGTTTGTTTGTGTATGTGCATGTGAGTATGTCTTTGTATGTATGCATGAGTGATAGCAATAATGAGAAAATGATTACAGAGGTAGACCAAAAAACACATGGAGAAGAGAACTGGAAACAGAGATGAAAATGATGAGGAAAACATGGAAAGAACTTGAGCGGATGGCACAGGATAGGAAGACTTGGCCATGTGTTTGTTGAAGGCCTATGCTCCTTGGGGAGCTAAAGGGTATTGATTGATGGATTACAGAAAATCATCTCTCCCCTACATTTTAATATTGTGTATTACAAGTGTCACAAATACAAAGAGAAATCAAGTCCATTACAAACATATCAGTCTTCAACTCCAGTGTTAAGGCCGTTCAATTATATAGCTCTAATCAGTCATGGAGACACCTTGAGCTGATAGTATACAAGAGGAGTTGGCATACATTTGTTGATGACCTAGGCTGTTTCGGGAGCTAGAAGTGATAATGATGATGTGTGATAAATGCCTGGATTGATCAAAATTTGTTTCAGGTTCATTGTGACAACAGCTGTATTAAAATTGAGATACAGTACACTGACTTCTTGGACATTCCAGAAAGTCAACAACGGTTATGCTTATCTGGAGATGAGAAAGGTATCTATAACAGCAATGTTATTATTTTTAATTCATATTTTGGCTAGATAAGTGTACATGATTTAAATATCTGCACAGTATAACATTTAATACAAATCAGCGAGTGGGCCTTTCTTAGATAATTAAATCAATTTACAAATTTTAATTAAACTTACTTAATATATACATGATGGAGATAGAAGCGGTTACTGCAGTAACCAGGGTTGTTATTGTGTCACACTCAGTCCATGCTTTTAAAGGTTCAAAATGGATGTCTGTTGCATGAGTAGAAAACATTTATAGAGGCCTTGAATCTTCAGAAGCTGGTGTGAATCGACTGTACAAGTCATTCAGGTGTAAAAATAATAATAGCCCCTTCAGTCATAACTGACTATGGGAATGCGCCCCTGAGGTGACAGCCCTCAGCTGCTTATTTTCCTGGTGCTCCTTTCAACGTTTTCTCCCCTCCTCTGCTTGTTGTGTGAGCCTCTCTTCGCCCAATCTGAGGTGGCGCCGTAAATAGCATCGCCATTTAGTGCGATCGGCAGCTTCATCCTCCCATGTTGCTGGATCCATGTCCAGTGCCCTCATATCTCTCTTGCACACATCTTTGAACCTCAGCTGTGGTCGCCCAACTGTTCTCTTGCCATCTGCTAATTGTCCGTAGAAGATATCTTTTGAGATGCGACCATCTTCCATGCGGCGAACATGGCCAAGCCAGCGAAGTCTGCGCTGTCTAAGCAGTGTATACATACTTTGAAGGCCAGCACGTGACAACACCTCGACATTTGTCACTTTATCTTTCCACGAGATGCCGAGGATGCGGCGTAGACACCGTAAATGGAAGGTATTGAGCCTTCTTTCTTGCTTAGCATAGGTCGTCCAGGTCTCGCTGCCATATAGGACTGTGCTGGTGACGCAGGCATTATATACCGCAGCTTTGGTCTTCATTGTGAGTTTGGAGTTTCCCCAAACACGCGATGTGAGGCGGGCAAAGGTAGCTGCAGCTTTGCCAATGCGGCTGTCGATTTCTGTATCCAGTGAGAGTTTGTCATTGATGGTAGACCCTAGGTATGTGAAGTGGTGCACCACTGCCAATTCGTAGTTATCGATAGTGATAACTGGTGCAGCACCCGCATCCTGACTCAGCACATTCGTTTTCTTTAGACTTATTGTGAGGCCAAAGTCCTTGCACGCTTTAGTGAAGCGATTCATCAAGTTCTGAAGCTCCTGTTGGCTTTGAGTGACAACTGCAGCATCATCAGCGAACAACAAGTCTCTTATAGTGACCCTTCTGATTTTTGTTTTTACCTTCAGCCTTGAAAGATTAAACAGACGGCCATCTGACCTAGTGTGAAGGCATATTCCTTCAGTTGCATCTCTGAATGCATGTTTCAAGAGTAAGGCAAAGAAGATCCCGAAGAGGGTCAGAGCCAGAACACAGCCTTGTTTAACGCCACTTCGTATATCAAAGGGCTGTGACGTGCTTCCAGCATATTGGACTGTTCCCTTCATGTCGTCATGGAATGACTTTATCATTTCCAGCATTTTAGAAGGGCAGCCTATTTTCAGGAGGATTTTGAAAAGTCCATCTCTACTAACCAGGTCAAATGCTTTTGTGAGGTCTATAAAGGCGATATATAAAGGCCTTTTCTGCTCTCTTGATTTTTCCTGAAGCTGGCGGACAGAGAAGATCATGTCTGTTGTTGATCTACCAGCTCGGAATCCACACTGTGACTCTGGATATATGCGCTCTGCTAACTTGTGTAGTCGCATTAGGATGACTTTGGCAAAAACCTTACCAACAACACTAAGAAGAGAGATGCCTCTGTAGTTATTGCAATCACTTCTGTCTCCTTTATTTTTGTAGTGTTACAATCTTGGCATCTCGCATGTCTTGAGGAATAGTTGTCTCTTCCCAGCACTGGCACAGCATCCTATGCAGGGGATGTAATAGCGTGCTCTTACAGCATTTGATTAAATCAGGAGGAATCCCATCACTGCCTGGTGCTTTGCCAGAGGCCAAGCTATCAATGGCCTTGCTGAGTTCCTCTAATGTTGGTTCGGCATCCAGCTCCTCCATAGTTGGCAGACTATTGACAGCATCAAGGGCTGCAGGCGTAACGGTATTTTCTCTAGCATAAAGCTCAGAGTAGTGCTCGACCCACCTCTCCATCTGCTTACCCTTATCGGTTAGCTTCTCTTCGCTGATGGTTTTTAGTGGTGCCGTCTTACTTTTTTGGGGGCCAAGTGCTTTCTTTATACCGTCATACATTTGTTTGATGTTGCCTGTTTGCGCTGCGATCTGGATGCTCTCACTGAGCTGGAGCCAATAGTCATTTGCACAGCGTCGAGCAGTTTGTTGAACTTTGCTTCTCGTAGCCTTCAGGATCTGTAGGGTTCTAGCACTCGGTGAACGTTTGTATTCATTCATAGCACTGCGCTTAGCTTCAATGACAGGTGCCATCACATCTGATGAAGCATCAAACCAGTCATTTGACTTTGCCATTTTCTTACCAAAGGTGGCAAGTGCAGTACTTTGAATGGTGTTCCGTAGATGCTCCCAGTTCTCTGTAATAGTATCACCATTCAGGTGTATGGCATGGCAATAAGAGTGCTGACAGACTAACTTCATGCGCACGCATAGCTGGGACACTGGTCCTGCACAAGGGAGAGATACTGAGGACAGTTAATGATCATCTATTAGAAAACAACATGGCAATAGATGAATCAACAAGGCTAAGATAGCTGGAATGTAGCATCAAACATAAGACTAGCTGGTATAATGTATGCGAGGATACATCCGACATGTATACAATCAGGATGCTACAGTACAGTAAGCATTCATACACTTCAACATTTGCTGAGGAAGAATTAGCACCAATTGGTTTGCCTGGAGTGCAATGATGTTTATCCTGAATAACAGTCACATAATTATCAGAAGTTGGTGCTAATTTGTTTTTTTACTACATTTTGCTAACAAATTTTAACTTAACATATAAGACATGCAATTCATTTTTTATCTTTGCTCATTATTTTTATTATTACAGGTGTCTATTCTTGTCACATGTGCAACACTCATTTCTTCCAACTTGATGTCCTGGATGAGCATATGAAAGCAGTACACAGAAATGGACACTGGGAGTTTGATAATAAATGCAGTAATCTTCAGAATGTGTTACCACAGGACAGTGGAGATAACATGAATGAAGCAGTGAATAAGATTGAAGATGCCACTTTTACTGATGTAGCAAGAGAAGATAGCATCAACCTGAGACTTACTTGTAATGAAGCTTCAGTGAACCTCATCAACAGTCAGGAAAGGACTGTTAAAATGTTTGACAACCTATATAGTAATACATCAGTTTGCAAAAATCAAGTCTGACAACCTATATAGCACTCAGTCTCATGAGAATATAGAGGAAGACAAGTCCTACAAGTGTGACATTAATGGTGCATCATTTTTTGTGAAAGATAACCTACAGCAACATGAAAGAATACATACAGGAGAGAAGCCTTACAAGTGTGATGTTTGTGGAGAAGCATTTACTCAGAGAGGAAAACTACAAAGTCATAAGAGAATACATACAGGAGAGAAGCCTTACAAGTGTGATGTTTGTGGAGCAGCATTTACTGAGAGTGATTATCTACAAAAACATAAAAGAATACATACTGGAGATAAGCCTTACAAGTGTGATTGTTACGTACATTTATTACCTAAGGGGGTAGTCTTCGGTCCTGCCAAATGTACGCACCAGTTTTATGTAGTTATATTATTTGTGCGTTCGATTGATTCACGCACTGACGTGCACAATGCTGTGTGAGTTGCTTTGGACGCACGTGTAACCTAGTTGAGTAGTTTGTGACGTCAGGTTTTGAAGTGGAAACATGGAACTGGCTTGTGTCCATGATTGTAATTTTATATTGTGTATCCAATGGCATGTTGAAGGAAGCCATTTATTATTGTGATTTGTATTGGTCTTCAGGTCGAAGCCAATCGCAGTTATGTCACGTAAGTTATCGCCCACTTCTTATTTTAATGCTGCATAAAAAGGCCGCTCTACTACTAATCTAGCGGGAATTTTATCATTCCTAGAATGGATCTACAGAGTCGCTTGCCTTTTAAGATTTTGGATCGTAGACGGAGAATTCCTACGAGTAGAAGAAGTTATATTGTTTACCTTATGCACATGTTTTAAATGCCGTACATGCTTCAATGCCAAAGTCGTGGCATGGATATAAAGAGAGGTTAGCCAACTGAAAGCCTTTAACTGATAGGATTATCGTATATGACTGTGTGTGAAATTATATGATGTACAACGCTATGTAGGATGAACGTCTGGGAATTTTAACAAATGTAATATGGAAGATTTCATCCCAGAGTATGAATACGTTACCATGATAGACGTCCTTGAAAGAAGGTCAACGGTCGTGACTGAGAAGGATATTATATGGTAACAGTTTTGTAATCCTTAGTCTATGGACAGAGGTCTTTACTAGAAGAGAATCTTCAGGAACTTTAGCAGCAATAATTAATATGTTGTCGTGTGATCTTTGCGCCTGTGACGATGTCCGTCTTGTCCACTTCGTGTCCTGGTGAATAAAATCTATGTAAAGTTACCAACGACTTGTGTGCTGCCAATACTTGACCAGTTCACCCAATTCAAGATACTTGTTGGTTTTCGTTTGAAAAAACATTGTTGACATTTATTCCGTTGTAACCATTCGCGTTTCAATTCATCACTATGAAAACGACACCAACAATAACTGGTAGGCCAGTGCGGTCTGGAAGTGATTTCAAAGGAACGTACCCATCCAATTGATCGTTTGAAAAGAAGAATGTTTACTTTCAAGGCGACATCATCTCAATTTGGATCCTAGCGGAATATGAATCAAAATCAACTCAAATGCTCAAGGTCTTCAATCAACCTCCACGTCAAGTTTCACAGTGACTGATTACTTGGAGATCATCTCTTCATCATTATTACGTGCGAGCTAGTTTGATATACGCAGAGCGAAGTATTGCATCCTCTAACGTACATACACGGGGACAAGGCACTTTGATTTTTACCTGCACGCGAGCTAAGTATAACTTGTATCCGTTATACACTTTATTACTATTAGCTGTGCCTTATTTGATTATGTCCACTTTCATATTTTCCGTGTTATGTGTTATATGTTGTGTATTCTTTGCGGGAGGTTGGGAGGTAGATCTGACGAACGAGATCCATCTCGAAGCCAATTCGGGCTCTTCGTCAGACGTTCTGTAGGACATTATTTTGCAGACTTCCCGCAGTGGAATGTTCCTACGCGTGAGCGTAGAAGGATTCTAGGTCCACTGTGTCTGGTGGTCTGTGACACCTGTCTGTTTTAGCTGTAGTGTCACGTTTACTTGTTGTTTTTGGTAGCTATTTTTACTTGTACCTTGGTTTTATGATGAATTGTGTTTGTATTTCGCGTCCATCTCACCTTTCCTGTCGTTTAGTTTTTTACAAAACCTATGTTTTTTACACTGTGTTGTCAATTGTCTTGTGCATTATTTAATCGCAGTTATCATCGTAATTCTTTACGACATTCCATTTTAGTTTCTCATTTTATTTTAATTGGATTTCTGCGAACGTCTTCGTTTGTTTTGAATATCTTGTCGTGTCATTATTGTGCTATTGTCTGTCACATTACTGCTTTCACACCATTACATGTTATAAATTACATTATTAATTATTAATATTATTGCCTATTAGATAAATTGATTTTACCGTTCTAGAACAGGAACGAAGAACACTAGTTGTAGTAACACTTTTAAGTAGTATTATTACATAATAATATTGAAATGGCTACCTTAGACTATTTCATTAAGCAAGCAAAAGCTTTGCAAATACCTGCTGAAGAGGTAAGACAATTCGCTATGTCAGAATATAAGAAAGCTCAAGAAATAGAAGCTGATCAGAGAAGATTGGAAACTTTACGTTTGGAAAATTTGAAATTTGAGGCAGATCAAAAACGGATTGAGGCTGAGGAACAAGAGAAGAAGATGAAATTTGAGGCAGATCAAAAAAGGATTGAGGCTGAGGAGAATGAAAAGAAGAGGAAATTTATAGCTGAGGAAGATGAGAAAAAAATGAGATTAGCCGCTGAATTGGAAGAGAAACGATTTCAGCGAGAAGCAGAACAGAAGCAAAAGGAGTCTGAAGAAAGACTTAAAAAAGAAATGGAACAGAAACAAAAGGAAATGGAAGAGAGAAGATTGATAGCGGAACAAAATGTAAAACGACTTCAGCTTGAGATGGAAGAGAATGAGAAAAAACGACAGCATGAACTGAAATTAGCAGAGTCAGAATATGAGAGAATTAGGTTAACTCAGGAAGCTAATTCTCAGAGAACTTTTGAAAGCCAAACTTCATCCAGACATGATAATTTTAAGGAAATTCACCTTAAATTACCAAAATTTAATCCCCCGTCTGATGACGTAATATTCTTCCTGGATAGGTTTGAGGCCACTTGTGGGTCTTATAACGTGGATAAAGCTCTATACTGTACATATTTATCCAGATTACTTACAGGAGATGCATTAGCAGTTTATCATACCACCAGCATTGGTGAGAAAAATGACTACAATGCTCTTAGAGCAGCACTTCTGCAAAAATTCCAAATGACAGAAAACGAATATCGTTTGAGATTTCACACATTACTACCTCAATCTGCCAGAAATTTTAGTGATTTTCTGTCACAGATACGACTAACATTAGAAAGATGGATCGAATTATCCAAAATTGAAAAGTCGTATGAAGGTCTCTTTGATTTACTGATGCGCGATAAGGTACTTTCGTCGGTAAACCCTACATTTCTCGCATTTTTACACGAACGGAAACCTTTATCTATGAAAAATTTAGAAGAACATGCAAAAAATTTTTGCACTGCTCACCCAAACATGGATCTAAGTAACGCGCAGATTAAGAGTGAATTGCCTGTTGCTTTTGCAGCACAACAAAACAATTTTTCACGCAATCGTTCTTTTAGTGCTGATAGGTATGTCAATAAGGGAAATAATCATAATTTCAACAATGATAACTTTTACAAAGGGAAGCAATTTCAACAATCTGCTCCATTTAATGTTTCTTGGAACCAAACTCACAGATCGCGAGATTTTGGTAACAATTATTTTAAAAATAATCAAGGACATTATAATAAACAAAACTGGAGATCAAGGTCTCAGGGTCTGCAAAACAGACAATTTTTTGGAAATAAACCATTTAACCAACATCATAACGATCATTCTACAAATTATCGGACTAATCCAAATTTTAACTCTAGCAGAAACGACAATTATGGCAATTTTAATGACAAAAATCACAATCGATCGCGCCGACGAGATAGATCGTCGAGTAATATGGGTAAACATTCTAATGTTGCTTTTAATGATACACAGGCTAACATTGAACAGGGTAAAGTAGCTGAAACTCACAATGCTATGTCTTGTTCTCTAGATTGTTCCCAGGTGAAAGACTGTCCAGAATGCTCGACTCTTTTCCAGCCTAAGGCGATCACGACGCTGCGTTGCGGACATACCTTGCCTAGCCTGCCTACAGTCTGTACAGCCACTGCTGCGTCAGTACACCAGGGATAGGGCTCTCTTAGGTTTCACAAGGGATTTGTCAATAATATTTCATGCTCTCTCCTATTTGACTCAGGTTGTACAACAATCGGTGTCCGGACTTCGCTGATCAACCCAAGTTGTGCCACGGGCCGGGTTGTCAAATGTGTAACATTTGGTGGCACTATTGAAACATTTCCCACTGCTATTATTGATCTTCATACTCCTTTCTTTACAGGAAAGATCCAAGCATGTCTTCTGCCTAACCCAATTTGTGATGTAATACTGGGTCGCATACATGGTATTAAAGAGTGTACACCTCAGCAAATAGCTGAATGGGAAGAGCGACATATTCAAACTGCAAATGCAGTAGTGACTAGAGCGCAAGCTACTAATATGTCGCATGATACACCTATTGAACCTACAGTTCATACCACTTGTGATGATGATGCTCCTATTTCACGGGAGTTGTTTGCAACATTGCAAAAGAATGATAATTCATTAAAAAAATTCTTTCAGTATGTTAACAAAAAGAATACAAGCAACAAACTTGCAAAATCTAGACATGACTTTATACTTAAAAATGGGATTTTGGTTAGAGTAATACGGGAAAAGGATTTATCCTTATGTTCTCAGATTCTTGTCCCATCCTGTATGAGATCTCGTATATTACGACATGCTCATGACTCGCAATGTGCGGGCCATGTGGGTTTTTCGCGTACCAAATCCAGAGTGCTTTCGGCATTCTACTGGCCAGGCGTCCATAGAGATGTTACTCTCTATTGTCGGTCCTGTTTGATATGTCAAGAAGTTAAGGTACGGGGTCCATTTCATGCGGCTCCTATTCAAGCTGCGGACATCCCGATTAGACCATTTGATAAAATGGCCATTGACATTATTGGTCCAATTCTTCCATCTGCTAGAGGGCATACGCATATTCTTACGTGCATTGATATGTGCACTCGTTGGCCTGAGGCCATCCCTCTCAAGAACACTTCATCTGCTAGTGTAGCAGAGGCATTGATGTTAATCTTCTCACGCATTGGTTTTCCACGGAAAATCTTGTCGGATCATGGGGTTCAGTTCATTTCTGAATCCATGTCTCAAGTTATGAAGACATTAGGTATAGACAGATCTCTTAGTTCTATTTATCATCCGATGTCAAATGGGTTAATTGAGCGTCTCAATAGGACACTCAAGCAGTTGTTGGGTAAGATGACTCAAGACCATCCCCAAGACTGGGATCGGGTCCTACCCGCTTGTCTCTTTGCGTATCGCGAGGTACAAAATCAAGCAACGGGGTTTTCTCCGTTCCAGCTTGTTTTTGGCATGCAACCACGCGGTCCGATGTCGTTAATCCACGACTTATTGGTGGATGAGAATATTGAAGAGGAAACTCAATCCTCTTATGAGTATGTGATCTCTCTTAGAAAGAAAATCATAGATGCTTGTAGACTAGCTACTGCATCATCCGAACATGCCAAAGAAAAAGCTCGTCTATCTGCAAACAAATATAGACGTCTTCGCCAGCTCATACCTGGTGATGAAGCTTTTGTATTACTCCCTGCGCATAACAATCGTCTTTTAATTACCTGGAGAGGTCCTTTCAGGATCATCTCAAGAATATCCGATGTCGACTACATCGTTGATGTTAATGGCAAACATAAAACCTTCCACATTAACATGTTGAAGGAATATTACTCACGTCCTGATTACTTACAGTCAGTGTTTCAGGCAACTGACGATCCTACACCTCCTATTCAACACTATTCTAGTTTGTCAGTCATCCAAGAAGAGGAATCTTCTTTCGATGATGTACAACTACCAATACCAGTTGTACCACTCCATTCCACTGAGAAATGGAATGATGTTACTATCTCATCTACTCTTACTGATGATCAACGTCAGCAAGTCTCTAAAATTCTACACACGTATGAGGATGTCCTCACTGACATCCCAGGTCATACGTCAGTCATCCAACATGACATTATTCTGACTGACGATACACCGATTCGAGTTCGCCCATATCCTATTCCTTTACACTTTCGTGATAAGGTTGATAAGGAATTGGATGATATGCTCCAATTAAATATAATTGAACCATCTTCATCACCATATTCTTCTTCTATGGTAATCATTAGGAAGAAAGACAACAATATACGTCTTTGCGTAGATTACAGGAAGTTAAACAAAGTTACAAAATTCGATGCGGAACCATTACCTCTTTTAGATGACTTATTGGAGAGATTATCTCATGCTACATTCTTTTCGAAATTTGACCTTTCAAAGGGTTATTGGCAAGTGCCACTCACTACGAAAGCAAAGCCATTCACCGCTTTCTCGACACCACGGGGTCTTTTTCAATGGAATTTTATGCCTTTCGGGTTAATGAATGCGCCAGCTACCTTTGTACGCATGATGCGCCGCATATTGTCTCATCGTCCCGATGTCATTACTTATATAGATGACATCTGTCTTTTTAGTGACTCTTGGGATGAACATATTCAGGGTTTAAAATCTTTACTTTCTACCTTACAGGATTATAACTTAACAGCGAAACCTTCAAAGGCTTTTGTCAGTTTTCATGACATCTCATTTCTTGGTCACCGTATAGGTCGCGGTTTAATGTATACAGAAGACAGTAACGTCTCTAAAATTTTAAACATCTCAGCACCTAAGACAAAAAAAACAAGTGAGGTCACTCTTAGGACTAATACAGTTCTATTCTAAATTCATCCCTCATTTGTCTACTATAACTGCACCTCTTTCGTCTTTACTGAAGAAGGGCACACCTAATGTAATAAAGTGGTCGCAGGATCACCAAACGGCGTTAGACTATATAAAACAAATTTTTTCAAATAAGCCTTTTTTAAAGTTGCCTAACAAAGATCTCACCTTTGTTCTTCGCAGTGATGCTTCTTCCTACGCTATCGCGGCAGTTTTGATGCAGGAATACGGAGGCACCTTATTTCCCGTTATGTACGTATCCAGAAAGCTTACAACGAGCGAGATCAATTACTCCGTTCTAGACAAAGAGCTCCTTGCTCTTGTCTGGGCAATCACAAAAACTGGATCGTTATCTCCTCGGATCACACTTTGTGGTGGAGTCTGACCAGAAAGCTCTTACCGCATTGAATACAGGGAACGTTAAGTCATCAAAGTCAGCGCGTTACGCTATAGCTCTTCAACCGTTCCATTTTGAGATACGAGCTATTCCTGGAGTGCAGAATGTATTTGCAGACTGTCTTTCAAGATGCCCTAGTGAACTTGGTGAAACTAAACTACTTTTAGATGGAGAAACGTCCTCACCGAAACATGAATAACTTTGTACAGTGTCATTAATTGTACATCTGTGAAGACTATGTATAGTTTTGCAGTATTCGTATAAATATAACTTTCAGAACATACTTACATATGGATTATAACATTATTTCTTGTGAAGTAACGTTTTATTAGGACGGGAACAGTGATATTAAAGTAACATTTTTTTTTTAGTATGGAAACATTGGAAAAAAAGCAACAAATAGACATTCGTTAGTGTTATGGAACATATTACACTACATATCGTGTTCGTAAACTTATTTCGTGCATGGAACATTAGGAACATATTCTTGTTGACTCTAAATAGTTCTGAACGAATATTCACAATGACTGAAATTAGAATTACTTAGAATAAATTACTAGTTATTTATTTATGTGTAATTAAGTACTAGAATTAGATTAATTCAATTTAATCAATTTGATTGTTTATAAATCACACATCTACTAACGTTATTAGTGTCTCGCAATACGTGTAGTCACGTATCCCACTACATGATATTTTACTTTTAGATAACTAGTCAAACTTACTAGTGTTAGATATCAGTAAGTGCGTTGCTTCTTAAAGTGTTTAATTATGCATTGCTTCATTTTTGCATGTTGTATTTTAAAAAAAATTTTCTGTTCTTTTGATTTTCTTATCATTGATTATCATCAGTGTTGCTGTTCATTTTCATTTTTGAAATCATATGTTTCAAATTTTGTTGAAAACTTAGTTGAATTTTATTATCATCTTTTTTGTTGATTCTTCATTTTCATTTTTTTTCAACTTCTTTTTACTTCGAATATTACCACATCGTTCCAAAGTAGGTCGATGGTGGATGTGTGCTTTAATGCATACTGTCATTTAGTTATATTAATTTCAAGTCAATATTCTTTTCTTAATATGATATAACTTTATGCATTGTATATATTGTTGTAGTTTTGACTCACCTCTCTCGAGTAATTAGTTCGAAAAAAATTAATAGAATTAATTTTTTTAAGGAGAGGTAATAAGGGAGCTGTTACGTACATTTATTACCTAAGGGGGTAGTCTTCGGTCCTGCCAAATGTACGCACCAGTTTTATGTAGTTATATTATTTGTGCGTTCGATTGATTCACGCACTGACGTGCACAATGCTGTGTGAGTTGCTTTGGACGCACGTGTAACCTAGTTGAGTAGTTTGTGACGTCAGGTTTTGAAGTGGAAACATGGAACTGGCTTGTGTCCATGATTGTAATTTTATATTGTGTATCCAATGGCATGTTGAAGGAAGCCATTTATTATTGTGATTTGTATTGGTCTTCAGGTCGAAGCCAATCGCAGTTATGTCACGTAAGTTATCGCCCACTTCTTATTTTAATGCTGCATAAAAAGGCCGCTCTACTACTAATCTAGCGGGAATTTTATCATTCCTAGAATGGATCTACAGAGTCGCTTGCCTTTTAAGATTTTGGATCGTAGACGGAGAATTCCTACGAGTAGAAGAAGTTATATTGTTTACCTTATGCACATGTTTTAAATGCCGTACATGCTTCAATGCCAAAGTCGTGGCATGGATATAAAGAGAGGTTAGCCAACTGAAAGCCTTTAACTGATAGGATTATCGTATATGACTGTGTGTGAAATTATATGATGTACAACGCTATGTAGGATGAACGTCTGGGAATTTTAACAAATGTAATATGGAAGATTTCATCCCAGAGTATGAATACGTTACCATGATAGACGTCCTTGAAAGAAGGTCAACGGTCGTGACTGAGAAGGATATTATACGGTAACAGTTTTGTAATCCTTAGTCTATGGACAGAGGTCTTTACTAGAAGAGAATCTTCAGGAACTTTAGCAGCAATAATTAATATGTTGTCGTGTGATCTTTGCGCCTGTGACGATGTCCGTCTTGTCCACTTCATGTCCTGGTGAATAAAATCTATGTAATGTTACCAACGACTTGTGTGCTGCCAATACTTGACCAGTTCACCCAATTCAAGATACTTGTTGGTTTTCGTTTGAAAAAACATTGTTGACATTTATTCCGTTGTAACCATTCGCGTTTCAATTCATCACTATGAAAACGACACCAACAGTGATGTTTGTGGATTAGCATTTACTGAGAGTGTTAGTCTACAAAAACATAAAAGAATACATACAGGAGAGAAGCCTTACAAATGTGATGTTTGTGGAGCAGCATTTACTGAGAGTGGTTATCTACAAAAACATAAAAAAACACATACAGGAGATAAGCCTTACAAGTGTGATGTTTGTGGATTAGCATTTACTGAGAGTGTTAGTCTACAAAAACATAAAAGAATACATACAGGAGAGAAGCCTTACAAGTGTGATGTTTGTGGAGCAGCATTTACTCAGAGTGGTAATCTACAAAGACATAAAAGAATACATACAGGAGAGAAACCTTACAAGTGTGATGTTTGTGGAGCAGCATTTACTCAAAGCAGTTGTCTCCAAACACATATAAGAATACATACAGGAGAGAAGCCGTACAAGTGTGTTGTCTGTGGTGCAGCATTTACACACAACAGCAGTCTACAAAAACATAAAAGAATACATACAGAAGAGAAGCATTACAAGTGTGATGTTTGTAGAGCAGCATTTACTGAGAGTGATAGTCTACAAAGTCATAAAAGAATACATATGGAGAGAAGCCTTACAAGTGTGATGTTTGTGGAGTAGCATTTACTCAGTTAAACTACAAAATTATAAAAGAATACATACAGGAGAGAAGCCTTACAAGTGTGGTGTTTGTGGTGCAGCATTTACTCTGAGCAGTAGTCTACAAAAACATAAAAGAATACATACAGGACAGAAGCCTTACAAATGTAATGTTTGTGGACCAGCATTTACTGAGAGTGGTAGTCTACAAAGTCATAAAAGAATACATGCAGGAGAGAAGCCTTACAAGTGTTATGTCTGTGATGCAGCATTTACTCAGAGCAGTTGTCTATAAAAAACATAAAAGAATACACACAGGAGAGAAGACTTACAAGTGTGATGTCTGTGATGCAGCATTTACTCAAAGCAGTTGTCTATAAAAAACATATAAGAATACACACAGGAGAGTAGACTTACAAGTGTGATGTTTGTGGAGCAGCATTTACTCAGACAGGAAGCTTATAAAGTCATAAAAGAATACATACAGGAGAGAAGCCTTACAAGTGTGATGTCTGTGATGCAGCATTTACTCAGAGCAGTTGTCTATAAAAAAAACATAAGAATACACACAGGAGAGAAGACTTACAAGTGTGATGTCTGTGATGCAGCATTTACTCAGAGCAGTTGTCTATACAAAACATATAAGAATATACACAGAAGAGTAGACTTACAATTGTGATGTCTGTGGAGCAGCATTTACTCAGAGCAGTTGTCTATAAAAAACATATAAGAATACACACAGGAGAGAAGCCTTACAAGTGTGATGTCTGTGATGCAGCATTTACTCAGAGCAGTTGTCTATAAAAAACATTTAATAATACACACAAGAGAGAAGACTTACATGTGTGATGTTTGTGGAGCAGCATTTACTCAGAGCAGTTGTCTTTAAAAAACATAAAAGAATACACACAAGAGAGAAGACTTACAAGTGTGAAGTTTGTGGAGCAGCATTTACTCAGACAGGAAGCTTACAAAGTCGTAAAAGAATACACACAGGAGAGAAGACTTACAAGTGTGATGTTTGTGGAGCAGCATTTACTCAGACAGGAAGCTTACAAAGTTGTTAAAGAATACATACAGGAGAGTAGACTTACAAGTGTGATGTTTGTGGAGCAGCGTTTACTCAGACAGGTAGCTTACAAAGTCATAAAAGAATACACACAGGAGAGAAGACTTACAAGTGTGATGTTTGTGGAGCAGCATTTACTCAGACAGGAAGCTTACAAAGTCTTAAAAGAATACATACAGGAAATTAACCTTAGTATCTTCCCCTTATCCATGTCCAGTGTCCCCACTATGGGTACTCTAGAGGCCTGTGTCAGTTCTCTCATTGCCATGTACCCCTGCATAACCAGGACAATAGATCCACAAAAGTTTTTCAAGACTTGGGTATTCTATTGATGCTTTCCATTCACGCCGCAGCCATTCATTCTGAACTTTCCGAAGCATGGCTTGAGAGTCTGGCAATATAACTGCCCTGGTTGATGGAGTTTCAGACAGCGACCTCAGTGCAGCAGTAACTGCTTCTACCTCTACGTTCTTGTTTGCTTAAAAAAATACTTTATTTTGATTATGATTGGGTAATGTCATTGTATGCTGTTATGTAACCTTCATAACGTTGTATGCCTTTAATTTAATGCTTTAAGTAAGATGTGGGAATGACAGGGTATAGTATGCAAGATAAGTGAGAATGGAAGGGCAGAATGTTAGACGGGCTTGCGCGCCCAATTCTTAACCCTTTGAAAATAAAGTTTGTTCGTTCCATTCTCATGAAATGTAGAATTTGTTGACAGTCACACCCTTAGTTCATTAAAAATATATGTCAAATATAAGAGTACATGAAATGTAGAATTAGTTGACAGTCACATTCTTAGTTCATTAAAAATATCAAATACAAGAGGACATGCCCTTAGTTCATTAAAAATAAATGTCAGATATAAGAGGACATGAAATGTAGGATTTGTTGACAGTCGCATCCTTAGTTCATTAAAAATATATGTCAAATACAAGAGGACATGCCCTTAGTTCATTAAAAATAAATGTCAGATATAAGAAGACATTGAAATGTAGAATTTGTTGACAGTCACATCCTTAGTTCATTAAAAATATATGTCATCTTGTGCAGCTCTCAGCTCTCTACTACTTAACTCTTAGTGAATGAGGGATACAATGTGTTTTTTTTTTCATGCGGCTCTTCAATTGGTTAAAATGGAGACACAATTAAATATTTGGCTCTTTGTCATGGAAAGGTTCCCGACCCTGGCATAGTGGTATTTTTTGGCTGGCAATGGCTGATAATTACAACTAAATCTTCATAGAATGTGAATATGAAGAATATGGTTTTTTTTTTTTAAATGGTCCCAACCTTCCTCCCCCTTTATCGCCCCCTATCCTCTCACTTCCTGTCTATCTTGGCTTTTGGTGAGCCTGTTTAATCCTTCATTTATCTTGGCTTTTGGTGAGCCTGTTTAATCCTTCATTTATCTTGGCTTTTGGTGAGCCTGTTTAATCCTTCATTTATCTTGGCTTTTGGTGAGCCTGTTTAATCCTTCATTTATCTTGGCTTTTGGTGAGCCTGTTTAATCCTTCATTTATCTTGGCTTTTGGTGAGTCTGTTTAATCCTTCATTTATCTTGGCTTTTGGTGAGTCTGTTTAATCCTTCATTTATCTTGGCTTTTGGTGAGCCTGTTTAATCCTTCATTTATCTTGGCTTTTGGTGAGCCTGTTTAATCCTTCATTTATCTTGGCTTTTGGTGAGCCTGTTTAATCCTTCATTTATCTTGGCTTTTGGTGAGCCTGTTTAATCCTTAATTTATCTTGGCTTTTGGTGAGCCTGTTTAATCCTTCATTTATCTTGGCTTTTGGTGAGCCTGTTTAATCCTTCATTTATCTTGGCTTTTGGTGAGCCTGTTTAATCCTTCATTTATCTTGGCTTTTGGTGAACCTGTTTAATCCTTCATTTATCTTGGCTTTTGGTGAGCCTGTTTAATCCTTCATTTATCTTGGCTTTTGGTGAGCCTGTTTAATCCTTCATTTATCTTGGCTTTTGGTGAGCCTGTTTAATCCTTCATTTATCTTGGCTTTTGGTGAGCCTGTTTAATCCTTCATTTATCTTGGCTTTTGGTGAGCCTGTTTAATCCTTCATTTATCTTGGCTTTTGGTGAGCCTGTTTAATCCTTCATTTATCTTGGCTTTTGGTGAGCCTATTTAATCCTTCATTTATCTTGGCTTTTGGTGAGCCTGTTTAATCCTTCATTTATCTTGGCTTTTGGTGAGCCTGTTTAATCCTTCATTTATCTTGGCTTTTGGTGAGCCTGTTTAATCCTTCATTTATCTTGGCTTTTGGTGAGCCTGTTTAATCCTTCATTTATCTTGGCTTTTGGTGAGCCTGTTTAATCCTTCATTTATCTTGGCTTTTGGTGAGCCTGTTTAATCCTTCATTTATCTTGGCTTTTGGTGAGCCTGTTTAATCCTTCATTTATCTTGGCTTTTGGTGAGCCTGTTTAATCCTTCATTTATCTTGGCTTTTGGTGAGCCTGTTTAATCCTTCATTTATCTTGGCTTTTGGTGAGCCTGTTTAATCCTTCATTTATCTTGGCTTTTGGTGAGCCTGTTTAATCCTTCAAGTTATCTTGGCTTTTGGTGAGCCTGTTTAATCCTTCAATTTATCTTGGCTTTTGGTGAGCCTGTTTAATCCTTCATTTATCTTGGCTTTTGGTGAGCCTGTTTAATCCTTCATTTATCTTGGCTTTTGGTGAGCCTGTTTAATCCTTCATTTATCTTGGCTTTTGGTGAGCCTGTTTAATCCTTCATTTATCTTGGCTTTTGGTGAGCCTGTTTAATCCTTCATTTATCTTGGCTTTTGGTGAGCCTGTTTAATCCTTCATTTATCTTGGCTTTTGGTGAGCCTGTTTAATCCTTCATTTATCTTGGCTTTTGGTGAGCCTGTTTAATCCTTCATTTATCTTGGCTTTTGGTGAGCCTGTTTAATCCTTCATTTCAAAACTTTCCTCTCTCCTCCCAGGTAAAGGACTAAGAGGATCATCCCTTCACACCTCCTGACCTTGGCCTTTCACACCTCCTGACCTTGGCCTTTCACACCTCTAAGAATACGTTATATTCACTACAATCATTCTGTGAATAACGTCCTGACCTTGGCCTTTCACACCTCTAAGAATACGTTATATTCACTAAAATCAATCTGTGAATAACGTCCTGACCTTGGCCTTTCACACCTCTAAGAATACGTTATATTCACTACAATCATTCTGTGAATAACGTCCTGACCTTGGCCTTTCACACATCTAAGAATATGTTATATTCACTAAAATCATTCTGTGAATAACGTCCTGACCTTGGCCTTTCACACCTCTAAGAATACGTTATATTCACTACAATCAATCTGTGAATAACGTCCTGACCTTGGCCTTTCACACCTCTAAGAATACGTTATATTCACTAAAATCATTCTGTGAATAACGTCCTGACCTTGGCCTTTCACACCTCTAAGAATACGTTATATTCACTAAAATCATTCTGTGAATAACGTCCTGACTTTGGCCTTTCACACCTCTAAGAATACGTTATATTCACTAAAATCATTCTGTGAATAACGTCCTGACCTTGGCCTTTCACACCTCTAAGAATACGTTATATTCACTAAAATCAATCTGTGAATAACGTCCTGACCTTGGCCTTTCACACCTCTAAGAATACGTTATATTCACTAAAATCAATCTGTGAATAACGTCCTGACCTTGGCCTTTCACACCTCTAAGAATACGTTATGTTCACTAAAATCAATCTGTGAATAACGTCCTGACCTTGGCCTTTCACACCTCTAAGAATACGTTATATTCACTAAAATCAATCTGTGAATAACGTCCTGACCGTGGCCTTTCACACCTCTAAGAATACGTTATATTCACTAAAATCATTCTGTGAATAAGGTCCTGACCTTGGCCTTTCACACCTCTAAGAATACGTTATATTCACTAAAATCATTCTGTGAATAAGGTCCTGACCTTGGCCTTTCACACTTCTAAGAATACGTTATATTCACTAAAATCATTCTGTGAATAACGTCCTGACCGTGACCTTTCACACCTCTAAGAATACGTTACATTCACTAAAATCAATCTGTGAATAATGTCCTGACCTTGGCCTTTCATGCCAGATTCTAAATCTTGGAGATCTTAGACACCCATGTAGATTTACAAGCAACGGTTTTTATGGGACTTTGAAGACCTGAGATCTGTTGTTGCTGTTTGTTGCATAAGAATTATGCAACGTTAACAGTGTACGCTAATTTTTCCTTATGCAAGGGGATAGAACTCAGGAAATGAACTCACTGTTTTACTTTGTGTAGTTATCTTTTCTTGTGACCGAAGGTTGCCGGTATAATGTCATACCGATCTCGGTTCATGTCCTTTTAAGGAGCGTACAGGTCTACTTTTCTTAGAAATGGTTGGCAACCTGCAATGTTGCTGTTTCTTTCCTTATAAGGCTCGATTTTATATGTCGTTCTCAGTATAGGATCATAGATACGTACTTTTCTGAATTGTTCTCACGGGAATGGTTCTATGTGCATGTCTGTCTTTCGGTTGTAGATTGAACAAGCATCCGCCCAGTTGAGTGTGTGGCAGAATTCGGTCGAGATGTGAGCTGTGTCGGGGAAAGATATGTTTCTTGTGTCCCCGAGTATTCTTTCATCATGGGAAAGGAACTTCTGTGATGTTGATGGCAAGTTTATTCATATTAATCCCATGTGTGTAATTCTAACGTCTGGAGATGGTTGGAATTGTGGTGTTTTTCGAACATAAAGGTAAAACTGCTCTTCTTATTTTGCCCTGTAGTCTGAGAGGTTAGACATTATTGTTCGACTCGTTTCGCACTGTCAGGCGGGGAGAGACTTTATTAATAGAAGCACACCAGATATATCGATGCCTAATATATCTATGGTTCAGGCTACTTATGCCCACAGAACAATTAATATTATGTTCCTCGAACTTCGTTATGCCAGCGAAGACGCCTTTACGAAGGTTAGACTTATAAAATATGTCCACAGAAGGTCAACGTGAACTGAGTTCATAGTCCGCCATGCTCGTGCGGCTGGTATTTAAACATGCCTACATATCTGATCTACTAGTATCAGGAAAGAGTTGATTAACTCGCATATTTTTGATGTTTGAGCTGAATCTGCTGAAGCTATCATATCCATGAGATCAGCTCATTTGGATGCTCATTTATTGAGGGAACCTTACCTTATACTGATTGATATGCTTTACATTGCTTGTGATTGATCGTCAATGTCATCGTAACTATTGTGGCGTCTCAATAAATGTTTGGAAACGTAACCAGCTGTTACCAGATTGATTGACTTCCACGTTGTGTGTTTATTTGACGTCCTGTGTGGACTGTCCTGCTAACTGTTAGCTATACACTTACTACACGTATACACAAACCAGACCAAAGACACCATATTTCTACGCCTCCATCATCTCTGGTGTCTGAGGGTGATACTCTACATCTTCCACATCACAAATAAATCACCTCTCAACATTTGGTGGCCATAAGCTGGTTTGGTCTGGTGCCAGCATACACGGGGTCCCTTACCTGCTACATTCTACTAGACATCTACTAACAGAAGCCTGATACTACTCGGTGTTGCACGGTATCTTTTTGGACTTGAAATTTTTGGCTGATCCTAAATCAAGAAAATGACAGTACCCAGCATTGCAGCATATATTTAGAACTGTAACGTTCCTTCGAGAATCAAGTTGCTGCTGTCCATTTATCAAGTTGCTGCTGTGGTTGAATCAGTTGCTGTTATCTGGGCATCAAGTTACTTTTCTATGAGAAGGTCAAGTGCCGGTACTTACGAGTTCTTCTATTGAGAAAGACAAGCTCCGTATTAAATCAAGTTGCTATTATTGGATAAGAAGGTCAAGTACCGTAACAACTCTACTTGTACGATTATCAGAAGCTCAAGTTCTACCATCGTCATGGCAGTTACCACGCAAGATCAACATGTCTGATCAACGTTGGATCTTCTGTCCATAGAATGCTGATCTTCATATGTTCTTTGCTCTGCTGACGTTTGGATGTCCATAAGTTAAGTGGCCTGTTTTGTTTGTAAACTGTGCCCTTATACTTCTACTGAGCCTTCTGTTTCTTCACATTCTTTTCTCATATTGTTATATGTTATATGTTTATATGTTATTTGTATATTTATATATTTACATCTCAGTGGGTTTTCGGTTGGGTGGTGTCTCCTTTTAGATCATACCACGTAACAGAGGTTGTCTATTGAGAGCGTGTCGTTAGGAACAGAGCAATTTCCTTCATTGGAAATTGTTAGCAATATCCATTGCTATTTACGTTTAGTTGTGACGACATGTGCAGTTTTGTTTTCGTTATTTTTCACATTCTTTAGTTTTGTTTTGATTTGTTTGTACATTGTAGGTCTCCTCTTTTCTATTGTTTAGTTTTATACACCATTTATGTTTATACACTGTGGTGTCATGTATTTTGTTTAATTCTATCGCAGATAGCATCACATTCTTTGTGATACTTTCTTTATTTTTCGCTGTTTATTTAGTTGATTTCTGCGGATGTTTTCGTATTGTTTCTGATCATTGTTATTGTTTATATTGTTATTGTTTACATTGTGACTTTGTTTACATTGTGATTAGTTACACTTATGGTAATTAATTAATGGATTAAGCTGATGCACTATTGCTACACTGATGATAAATAAATGATGAATAGTGTTGTGCACTACTGAATGGGAAGTCTACCTATGATTAAGAATTGACTGATGATATTTTCATAAAAGTTCATATACAAGTTCTTTGTCAAAGACTTGTTTCCCACAGAGATTGGGGTAATATAATATGAGTGAATATTCAAGTGCTTAATTTAAGACTTGTTATTATTAAGTTTGAAATAAGATAGTTAATTATTTCAGGTTTTGGACTCATAATATTAGACAATATGTCTACACTTGAGTACTTTATTAAGCAGGGTAAATCCCTTGGCAAGACTGGTGATAAATTGGAGGAATATGCTACTGATCTATATAACAAAGCGCTGAAGTCTGAGGAAAAAAGACAGAAAGCAGAAGCTGAGCAGAAAAAAATAGATGCTGAGAATCTGAGACTGCAGATGCAGGCAGATGAAAGGAAATTCCAGATGGAAATGGAAAAGCAAAAAAGAGATTCTGACCGCACTCCACCTCCACGTGGTGGTCCTGGAAACAGTCTGCAGCTGTGCAGGCTGGCTGAGCGAGTGTGGATCGAAATGGGAAGGCAAACCCGGTCCTAAAAAATGCCGTGCAGAAGTCGGATGTGTCGACCGAAAGGTGCAGATATCGCAGCTACGTTGTAAACAGACACAACGCAACCACCGTCCTTTTCAGGGCGAACGAAGAAGAAGAAGAAGAAGAAGAACAGAAACAAAGAGAAGCAGAAGCTGAGGAGAGAAAACTCCAGCTACAACTGGAGGCTGAGAATAAAAGACTGGAGAAAGAGGCTGAGAATAAAAGACTAGAGAAAGAGGCTGAGAATAAAAGACTTGAAAAAGAGGCTGAAAATAAAAGACTAGAGATAGAGGCTGAAAATAAGAGACTACAGGCTGAGGCTGAAGAGAAAAAGTTACAAAGAGAGGCTGAGGCTGAAGAAAGAAGGTTACAAAGAGAGGCTGATGAAAGAAAAGCAAAAATGGAGCATGAAGAAAAACTCTTAGCTTTAGAGTTGGAAAAGATGAAATTGATGAACATGGGTAATGCTAATGATGCAAATAAGGGTTCATCTTCTGATAAGGCTAATGCTAACTTGTTTAAGATTAAGCTACCAGCATTTAGTCCTTCATGTGATGACATAACGTTCTATCTTGACAGATTTGAACGATCATGTAAAACACATAACATAGACAAATCGCTATATGTTGATCAATTGTCAAATATACTAAAAGGTGAAGCTCTAAGTATGTTAAGCATGGTACATGAGCCTGACAAGAACAATTATGAAGTTGTCAGGGCAGCTTTGTTAAAGAAGTACCAACTTAACGAAGACAGCTATCGTCTGCAATTTAAAAATATGTTGCCAGAAACTGGAGTAGAATTCTCCGAGTTTATTGCAAAAATACGTCTTACTTTTTCACGTTGGGTTGAGCTGTCAAAGACAGAACATACTTATGAAGCACTTATGGACTTAATACTTAGGGACAAAGTCATGTCTTCTGTCAATGAGTCTTTTCTTGCTTTCCTTCATGAGCGTAAACCTAAAACCATTAAAAAAATGGAAGATTTCTGTTGCCAGTATGTAACTGCGCACCCTCACATAACCATTAGTAACTCTAAAGTGAAAGAAGGTTTGCCAGTTGCTTCGGCAGCACCATACGGTCAAAACTTTGTTTGTAAATTCAAGGGTACTCAACAAAATTTTGATAGGAAGAGCAACCATAATTACGTTCAAAATTATGGAAATCAATCTCATGGTGATTCTTCTGCGAAGAACTGGAGACGAGAGAGGTAATAATAGTCGCAGTAGATCTCAATACAAAAAAAGAGATATCAGCAGGCTAACTCTGTACAACAAGAATCTCAGGGAGCCTGTAATCAGGTTGTTGATAATAAAAACTCTGACGCTGTCACATGTTCTGCTTTTGACTTTGGGAGAGCAAACAAGTGCCCCCAATGCAGTACTTTGTTCGAACCAACTACCATAACTACTTTGAGCTGTGGTCACCCTCTTCCCGCTCTTCCTGCTGCAGTTGCGCATGACGGGAGAGGTTCTCTAATCCTACATAAGGGTCTTGTTAATGATACTCCGGTCTCACTCCTTTTCGATTCCGGATGCACCACTATTGGTGTTAGACAATCTCTTGTAGATCCATCTTGTGCTACGGGAAAAGTAATTAAATGTGTCACATTTGGTGGCACTCTAGAGAAATATCCTACTGCCGTAATTCACAGTGCCACTCCTTTCTTTACCGGAGATGTGCACGCTTGTCTCTTACCTAATCCTATTGCGGACCTTATTATTGGTCGTATTCATGGAGTTAGGGAATGTACCCCACAGCAGATTGCTGCTTGGGAAGATCATAATATGCAAGCTACCAATGCAGTGGTCACAAGAGCACAAGCTCTACAAACACCTCAAACTTCATTGACTATTAATAATGAAGTGCATAGCCAAGACAGTCACTTGGTTATTTCTCGTGACTCTTTCATAAAATTACAAGAAGAAGATCCTTCTCTAAAAAAATTCTTCATTCTTGTAAAAAAAAGGTGATCCAAATATGGATACAAATAGAAAATCTTGGATTGCTATGAAGAACGGCGTGCTTGTACATATGGTACAAGACTCGACTACGTCTGCACATTCGCAAATTCTTGTTCCTAAGAGCATGAGAGTGCAAATATTGCAACATGCTCATGATTCGCAATGTGCTGGACATATGGGTTTCTCCCGTACAAAGTCGAGAGTCATTGCGGCTTTCTTTTGGCCTTGTGTAAACAAGGACATACGTCTCTACTGCCGATCGTGTAAGGTATGTCAGGAGGTCAAATCTAGAGGACCACGACATGCTGCGCCTATCCAGGCTGCCGACATCCCTATTCGGCCATTTCAGAAAATGGCTATAGATATTATTGGCCTTTTTAAGATCAAGTTGGCCAGAGGACATCAGTTTATCCTTACTTGTGTTGATATGTGCACACGTTGGCCAGAGGCTATCCCTCTTAAGAGCATATCTACTGCCGATATCGCAGATGCTCTTTGGCTGATATTTTCTCATTTGGGTTTCCCAGGAGAAATATTGTCAGACCATGGCACACAACTTATATCTGACACTATGTCTCAAGTAATGTCTACCTTACATATTAAAAGATCTCTTAGTAGTATCTATCACCCAATGTCAAATGGGTTAGTTGAGCGTTTAAATAGAACGCTCAAGACTTTGCTTGGGAAGATAACTGAAGATCATCCTCAAGATTGGGACAGGGTTTTACCCGCGGCTTTCTTTGCTTATAGAGAGGTCCCAAATGAACACACAGGATTTTCTCCCGTTGAACTTGTCTTTGGTGCGCGTCCGCGCTGGACAAAGCATTCGTCCTACTCCCCAGTAGGGAAAATAGACTTCTTATTGCATGGAAAGGTCCGTATGCAATAGTCTCTAGAATTTCCGATGTTGACTATGTGGTCGATATTGATGGGAAACATAAAACTTTCCATATCAACATGCTGACGGAATTTCATGAACGTCCAGACTATTTGCTGCCTATTTTCCAGGCAACGGAAGATTCTCATGTTCCTCATGGTCATTACTCATCCCTGTCAGTCATACAGGATGAGGAAACTACTTTTTCTGATGTCAATCTTCCTCTTCCGGTGGTTCCACTACATTCCACGGAATCCTGGAAAAACGTTTCTATTTCTCCTAATCTTTCAGTTGATGAACATCGACAAGTCTCGTCGATGTTACAAACATTCCAGGATGTCCTCACTGATATCCCTGGACACACACATGTCATAGAACATGACATAATTCTTACTGACAATAATCCTATTAGGGTTAGACCTTATCCTATCCCTATACACTTTCAGTCACAAGTCGAGAAAGAATTAGATGAAATGATTCGATTAAACATAATTGAACCATCGACTTCACCATATTCTTCTTCCATGGTTATTGTCCGGAAGAAAGATAAGAACATACGAATTTGTGTTGATTATCGCAAATTGAATCAAGTCACAAAATTCGATGCTGAACCGATGCCTTTACTAGAAGATCTACTTATTAGACTTTCTAATTCTAGATTCTTCACTAAACTTGACTTGTCTAAAGGTTATTGGCAAGTGCCTTTAGCAGATCGTGCCAAACCTCTTACTGCTTTCTCAACACCTAGGGGTCTGTTTCAATGGAATGTTATGCCTTTCGGTCTTATGAATGCCCCTGCTACTTTCGTACGCATGATGCGGCGAATTCTTTCTCATCGTTCAGATGTCATCGCATATTTAGATGATATCTGTCTCTTCAGTGATTCACGGGAAGATCACTACTTGGGTTTATACGAATTACTGTCGACTCTACGTGAGTATAATTTGACAGCAAAACCATCTAAAGCCTATGTTGGGTTTGGTGAAATCTCTTTCCTGGGTCATCGTGTTGGTCATGGTCTTTTGAAGACAGAAGACCACAATACTTCAAAGATATTGAACATCTCTGTACCCAAGACGAAGAAACAAGTTCGTAGTCTCTTGGGGTTAATTCAATTTTATGGGAGATTCATTCTGAATCTATCTTCAATTATGGCACCTCTCTCAACGTTGTTGAAGAAAGGATCGCCTAATCTGGTTCGTTGGTCTCAAGAATGCCAATCTTCCTTGGACCAGATTAAGAATATATTCTCATCTCCTCCCATCTTAAGATTACCTACTCTTGATAGGACTTTTGTTCTTCTAAGTGATGCTTCATCCACTGGGATCGGAGCAGCACTTATGCAGGAATATTCTGAAACTCTGCATCCTGTTATGTACATTTCTAGAAAACTAAATGCGGCAGAGAGGAACTACTCGGTTCTAGACCGTGAATTGTTGGCTATGGTTTGGTCAATTCTCAAACTACAAAGATTCCTCCTGGGCGCACATTTCATTCTAGAAACTGATCAAAAAGCTCTTACAGCTATTCAAACTAAGAACTTGAAGAGTTCGAGATCCACTCGATATGCCATTGCTCTTCAACCTTTTCACTTCACGGTACGAGCTATCCGTGGTTCGGATAATGTGATGGCTGACATTCTGTCTAGATGCCCACATGATTCCTAACTAATATTTCTGTCCTATATTTCAAGATATATTACAGAGCAATAACACCCCTATATTACTACAATACATTAGCACATCTGTTCTCACTTTATGTGAACTCATACTATTGTGCTTTGTTATCATCTTCTTCTGTTACCATCTTTAGTATAACAGAAGAAGGCTACGTAGACAATATAAGGGCCAAAAGTTTGCTCGGCCACAATTGTTTATAATAATGTATTGTATATTAGGAATCCTAATGGTTGTTAAATAGAATTATATTGATTGTATTTTTCTCAGCAAGTCATTGATGATCTGAGAAGTTACCTTACTCCTTGTCAAGCATGTAGAATTATGGAGGAAGTACTTACCTAGGACAAGACAGAAGCTGTATCCATTACGCCTTGTCCTGGATCTTCATATATTTTTAACTTATTTCATTATGTATTGTAATATTATTACATGTTTAAGTAATGTAATATTTACTATCACATGTGTCCATCCTTTTGAAGCGGTATTAGAGTATGACACTGCTATTTGATAATGATTATTATTACACTTGCATATGTATATTATGTTTACATGCTAGCGTGATGTGTGTTGGTGGCACCTCCCTGATATATGTATATATTTTTTGAGACAGATTTTTTCTGTTGAGATATATTCTCATGTGACACTCCATGTGTCGATTTAGCCTCATGTTAAGCAGTTTGTCTATTTATCCGCGCATCATTCGTGCGTTTTGAGCCGCTTCTAGCTTGCTCTTGGATATTGAAAAAAAAAATGTTTCATTTTTTTTTTATCGGGAGGTTGCGGTAATATGTTGCATAAGAATTATGCAACGTTAACAGTGTACGCTAATTTTTCCTTATGCAAGGGGATAGAACTCGGGAAATGAACTCACTGTTTTACTTTGTGTAGTTATCTTTTCTTGTGACCGAAGGTTGCCGGTATAATGTCATACCGATCTCGGTTCATGTCCTTTTAAGGAACGTACAGGTCTACTTTTCTTAGAAATGGTTGGCAACCTGCAATGTTGCTGTTTCTTTCCTTATAAGGCTCGATTTTATATGTCGTTCTCAGTATAGGATCATAGATACGTACTTTTCTGAATTGTTCTCACGGGAATGGTTCTCTGCGCATGTCTGTCTTTTGGTTGTAGATTGAACAAGCTTCCGCCAAGTTGAGTGTGTGGAAGAATTCGGTCAAGATGTGAGCTGTGTTGGGGCAAGATATGTTTCTTGTGTCCCCGAGTATTCTTTCATCATGGGAAAGGAACTTCTGTGATGTTGATGGCAAGTTTATTCATATTAATCCCATGTGTGTAATTCTAACGTCTGGAGACGGTTGGAATTGTGGTGTTTTTCGAACATAAAGGTAAAACTGCTCTTCTTATTTTGCCCTGTAGTCTGAGAGGTTAGACATTATTGTTCGACTCGTTTCGCACTGTCAGGCGGGGAGAGACTTTATTAATAGAAGCACACCAGATATCTCGATGCCTAATATATCTATGGTTCAGGCTACTTATGCCCACAGAACAATTAATATTATGTTCCTCGAACTTCGTTATGCCAGCGAAGACGCCTTTACGAAGGTTAGACTTATAAAATATGTCCACAGAAGGTCAACGTGAACTGAGTTCATAGTCTGCCATGCTCGTGCGGCTGGTATTTAAACATGCCTACATATCTGATCTACTAGTATCAGGAAAGAGTTGATTAACTCGCATATTTTTGATGTTTGAGCTGAATCTGCTGAAGCTATCATATCCATGAGATCAGCTCATTTGGATGCTCATTTATTGAGGGAACCTTACCTTATACTGATTGATATGCTTTACATTGCTTGTGATTGATCGTCAATGTCATCGTAACTATTGTGGCGTCTCAATAAATGTTTGGAAACATAACCAGCTGTTACCAGATTGATTGACTTCCACGTCGTGTGTTTATTTGACGTCCTGTGTGGACTGTCCTGCTAACTGTTAGCTACACACTTACTACACGTATACACAAACCAGACCAAAGACACCATATTTCTACGCCTCCATCATCTCTGGTGTCTGAGGGTGATACTCTACATCTTCCACATCACAAATAAATCACCTCTCAACACTGTTGTAACTGTAAACTTCAAACAAAAACTAAAACCAAGATGACTACCACGATACCAAAGCCAGCACTGAAAATTGTAAATAGTAGCAGGGTATGTGTGTGTGTATAAATAGTAGCAGTAGAAAAACGTTTTGTGGGCATGTGTGTTAAGGCAGAGTTCTCCTATGGAGTTGTCGCCTATGATTTTAGAACGACTGGCTCAGCCACAAACCATGATTTTTGTAAGCGCTGCTTTTAACAGTTTCTGCACAGCAGTGTTGCCAACCATGAAAATTACTAGAGTAGTAAAATCAGATACAGAAACGAATGGGATGTAGAGAATCCAGGTCATTTACAAAATGATGCATACTATCAGCTCAACAGAAGAGAACAACTGGTAATATTCAGACTCCGCACTGGCCACAACAGATTGAGATACCATCTATTCAACAAGCTAAAGATAGGACCTACCGGTCAGTGTAACTATGACACTGATAAAATGACTACTGAACATTTGCTTCAAAGTTGCTCAACATTTGCGGAACAGAGAAAGCGCATATGGCCGACACCAGTACCATTCATGGAAAAAACTCTACGGAGATTCAAATAGCCTCAAGCTGATTACTGCTTTCTATGAAAACATTCACGTGGACGTCTGAGAGTGTATGAAGAAGATAACCACAATGGAGATAATTAAGTTATGAGTCATCTGTACGAATATAACACTACATTCTAGTAATACATTGTGCATAACACTAATATGCTTTATAAGAGAACTTTTCAGAGTTATACTCCATACAAATGTGCATTATTGCTTTGTTAGTGCAGACCATACCCGAAACTAATGAAGAGCCAGTATTATCCATATGGGAAACCCTGTTAGAAATATAATTTAGTGAGATATTACTTCAACTTTGGAAAGTCTACTTGATTTATTTTTAGCAGTTAATGATTAACATGTTGTTGAGGATTGCTGCATGGTTTTGCCAGCATCTCCGTTTTGTTTTATTTGAGATGGTCGCACTATGCAGCATTGCCTCTAGTCAGACTCATAAAGCGATGCGTACGTTACTGGCTGACGTGTAAGACCTAGTAACAGTAGTTGACTTGTGGGCTTTGACCCTGATGGTAGTGTTGGACTGTGTGGCATAGCCACTAAGGTAGTGTTCATGGAATATGTGACATGGCCACCGAAATATGTTTAACTATTAATATAATGCTAGTAAAGCAATATTAAAATAAAGTGTAAGGACCATTGAGTCCGGAGATATGTAAGTCGGTATCATTAACCGCAATAATTGTTAGGCGCGAAAGTCTTGAAAGACGAGCGCAGATGTAATGTGTAACGGCTGATAGAGCCTGGCTATTAATGCCAAAGTGAATTAATATTATAAACAGAGTTTTTCAATGTGTGGATCACTACTTCATGAAACTAGTAGCAGCAATGGTAAGACTACATAAATAATTGTGCCTAATGCTTGGTTAATGGATTTAGTCAAATGACATGAACTATATGTAAAACGGTTACATGACAGATGAGCAATGTCTGATAAGATATAAACTAACAATGATGATTGCAAGTGTTTTCAATGTGAATGTAACAGTCTCAAAATACATTATGAACTATGAATTTTCATTAAAATGTTAAGTCGTCAGAACGAGACTTGTTCACTGAAGTCTTATGCAAGTTTCAGTTATGTTCTATAACTTTTGACCGTTAACCTTCAAGGTTGGTTAAAGACTACAACAGTCCGTCAACTATTAACGATTGAAATAATAATCACTAACAGTCAATGTATACATGAAGTTTAATTAAAAGGAATGCAGATACTAAACTATAAAATAACAAAGATGAAACCCAATGTTGCAGCAGAAAGACACTACGTGATAGACAGATTAGATGGAATTTAATACATGAAGTAAAATATAACATTAGCCCAATTATCTAAGACAAAATCTGCAACACGTGTGTCATTCAAGTTGAAGGTGTTATAGGAAAAACATCGAAATCCCTTGCTGAAGACAACATTAACAACTACAGACTAGTCAGAAACACAGTGTAAGATTAAACAACATTGTTTTTATTATAGATTGCTTGTACACACTGAAGATATATTTTACATATATGACTTAACATCATGTCAGTTACTGTAGTATGTCTTACCGTCAATTCAGTTACTGTAGTGTGTCTTACCATCATGTCAGTTACTGTAGTATGTCATACCTTCATGTCAGTTACCGTACTATGTCTTACTATCAGGTCAGTTTCTGTAGTATGTCTTACCATCATGTCATTTATTGTAGAATGTCTTACCTTCATGTCAATTACTGTAGTTTGTCTTACCATCATGTCAGTTACTGTTACTATAGTATGTCTTACCATCATGTCAGTTACTGTAGTATGTCTTATCATCATGAAAGTTTCTGCAGTATGTCTTACAGTCATGTCAGTTTCTGTAGTGTGTCTTATCATCATGTCATTTACTGTAGTATGTCTTTTCATCATGTCATTTACTGTAATATGTCATGCCATCATGTCAGTTACTACAGTATGTCTTATCATCATGTCAGTTACTGTAGTGTGTCTATCTGTCATGTCAGTTACTGTAAAATATGTTACTGTCATATCAGTTACTGTAGTATGTCATACCATCTAGTCAGTTACATTAGTATGTCTTACTGTCATATCAGTTGCTGTAGCATGGCTTACCAACATAGCAGTTGTTGTAGTATGTCTTAATGTCAACACAGTTACTGTAGTATGTCTTACTGTTATGTCAGTTGCTGTAGCATGGCTTACCAACATAGCAGTTGTTATAGTATGTCTTAATGTCAACACAGTTACTGTAGTATGTCTTACTGTTATGTCAGTTACTGTAGTATGTCTTAATGTCATGTCAGTTACTGCAGTATGTCATACCATCATGTCAGTTACTGTAGTATGTCTTACCATCATGAAAGTTTCTGTAGTATGTCTTACAGTCATGTCATTTACTGTAGTGTGTATTACTGTCATGTCAGTTACTGTAGTATGTCTTATCATCATGTCATTTACTGTAGTATGTCTTATCATCATGCCATTAACTGTAGTATGTCATGCCATCATGTCAGTTACTATAGTATGTCTTATCATCATGTCAGTTACTGTGGTGTGTCTAACTGTCATGTCAGTTACTGTAGAATGGCTTATCATCATGTCAGTTACTGTGGTGTGTCTAACTGTCATGTCAGTTACTGTAGAATGGCTTATCATCATGTCATTTTCTGTAGTATGTCATTCCATCAAGTCAGTTACTGGAATATGTCTTACCATGATGTCAGTTACTGTAGTATGTCTTACTGTCATATCAATTACTGTAGTATGTCATACCATTTTGTCCATTACATTAATATGTCTTACTGTCATGTCAGCTGCTGTAGTATGTCTTACCAACATAGCAACTCCAGAGTAATCAGAGACACAATGTAAGACTAAACAACATTGTTTTTATTATAGATTGCTTGTACACATTGAAGACACATTTTACAAATATGGCTTAACATCATGTCAGTTACTGTAGTATGTCTTACCATCATGTCAGTTACTGTAGTATGTCATGCCATCATGTCATTTACTGTAGTATGTCATACCATCATCTTAGTTATTGACGTGCTCCTTTAAACTTGATTTGAATACAAAGCTTGACATGCAGTTCTCAGACAGACCAGTCCTCATCCGTTTTGTCAATCATCTTTATAATTTGACGTTTATTATTTTGCGTGTATTACTCTGTGATTTCTAAACTGCAGCACCGGGTATAGATTTCAGCAAAACGATGGTGTGAGGTGGGGGTTGGTTGATTTTCTACCGTAGTCCTGGGTTCAGAAATACCGGTTACCTCTCCTATTCGTACCCCATAATACTGGCTCACCACTTATGTTAAAAGTATGTTTTCTTCCTTTAACACTTATGTTACTGGGCGTTTCTGTTGATCCTCTAAAAGCTGCCCAGGTTTCCTATATATTTCTTTTGCAAGCTCCCCAAGTTGTTAGGGCTTGGTAATTATGAGTGTGTCGTGTGTAGATGATAAAAAACACTAGGGATATGAATAACACGACCCCACTTGTACAGCTCCATGACATTTAATAGAACATTCACATAAGTCCTGAATATCAATAATGTCGTTACGCATGCATTACATCACACTCAGGCTGACACTGCCTGTAGGAAATAACTTATAACAATACTTCCACGGACTGGCTGACCGTCCACACACTAACAGTACACACAACACGTTTCTATGTGCGGCATTCAACCCTCGCATGAATCCATTCACCATACAGGTGTAAATCACTTATCCCAAGTGACTGGCGGCATGCAACATCGCCATATAAACTCTACTCCAATATAGCTTCCAGGTGGACAATACTCAACGCCTTACTCCACTGTAGCTCCAAAGGCGGGACCAACTCGTCGCCTTAATATGTTCTCCACGAACATTAACCAAAGTTCCTCCAGAACACTTCTGGGCGGGAAAACGTTGCCTATACAACAATATGTCAGACATAATCACAATATTCATAATCACTATATCATTATCTCAACTGTCACATAATACGAGCACCCAGCTCGACCACAAATCACTGCCTCAAGCACACAGCTCGGCTATCAAGCACAGACTCTCACTAGTCACATCCGGGTACTCTCTCAGCCACCCAGACTAGTTCACCAAACACGCTTTCTCCATGCGCACACTCCAAGTCACAACATACTGACATGAAGTCAGACCCAAACTCAATCGCTGAGTGAAACTTAAATATTAATAACCTCAGTGACCCTTACTTCGACTCACTCCATCATCCACCTCAGAAATATGAACTAACAGTATGTCTTATCATCATATCAGTTACTGTAGTATGTCTTACTGTCATGTCAGTTACTGTAGTATGTCTTACCATCATGTAATTTACTGTAGTATGTCTTACTGTCATATCAGTTACTGTAGTATGTCATACTATCTTGACAGTTACATTAGTATGTCTTACTGTCATGTCAGTTGCTGTAGCATGTCTTACCAACATAGCAGTTGCTGTAGTATGTCTTAATGTCAATGCAGTTACTGTTGTATGTCTTACTGTTATGTCAGTTACTGTAGTATGTCTTAATGTCATGTCAGTTACTGTAGTATGTCTTACAGTTATGTCAGTTACTGTATTATGTCTTTCTGTAACGTCAATTACTGTAGCATGTCTTACCATCATGTCAGTTACTGTAGCATGTCTTACCATCATGTCAGTTATTGTAATTTGTCATACCATCATGTCAGTTACTGCAGTATGTCTTACTCTTATGTCAGTTACTGTAGTATGTCTTCCAGTCATGTCAGTTACTGTAGTGTGTCTTACAGTCATATCAGTTACTGTAGTGTGTCTTACCATCATGTCAGTTACTGTAGTGTGTCTTACCATCATGTCAGTTACTCTAGTATGTCTTACCAACATAGCAGTTGCTGCAGTATGTCTTAATGTCAAGACAGTTACTGTAGTATGTCTTACTGTTATGTCAGTTACTGTAGTTTGTCTTGATGTCATGTCAGTTACTGTAGTATGTCATACCATCATGTCAGTTACTGTAGTATGTCTTACCATCATGAAAGTTTATGTAGTATGTCTTACAGTCATTTCAGTTACTTTAGTGTGTATTACTGTCATGTCAGTTACTGTAGTATGTCTTGTCATCATGTCATTTACTGTAGTATGTCTTATTATCTTGTCATTTACTGTTGTATGTCATGCCATCATGTCAGTTACTATAGTATGTCTTATCATCATTTCATTTACTGAAGTGTGTCTAACTGTCATGTCGGTTACTGTAGAATGTCTTTTCATTATGTCATTTACTGTAGTATGCCATGTCAGTTACTGGAATATGTCTTACCATCAAGTCAGTTACTGTAGTATGTCTTACTGTCATATCAGTTACTGTAGTATATCATACCATCTTGCCAGTTACATTAATAAGTCTTACGGTCATGTCAGCTGCTGTAGTATGTCTTACCAACATAACTCCAGACTAATCAGAGACATAATGTAAGACTAAACAATATTGTTTTTATTATAGTTTGCATGTACACATTGAAGACATGTTTTAGAAATATGAGGGGCGTTCAGAAAGTAATGCACCACATCGTTTTTCTCAGCTAATAATGAAGATAGAAGCATGAAGTTTTGCACACATCAAATATGGCATGTGCCAATTGTGTGCACCAAATTGCACCACAACCGGCCAAATAATACGGCTGCCCTAAACCATTGAAATGGAGCGTGTTAGCAACTTGCGTTATAAACAGCGAATTGTGATAGAATTTCTCGTTGCAGAGAAGGAAACTGTTGTGAATATTCACAAGCGTCTATGTGATGTGTATGGAAGTTTTGCAGTCAACAGGAGTACTGTCAGTTGCTGGGTTCAGAGAATCAAAAAATCAGGAAGTGGAGATATGGAGCTGCTTGATCGGCCGAGCTGTGGACGTCCTGCCACAGCCACCAACGCAGAAATATTGAAATGCGCTGAGGGCATTATACTTACTGATAGGCGAATCACTACTCAACAATTGGCCTTACAGCTGTCAGTCAGCATTGGTAGTGCAAATGCAGTTATAAAAACTCTCGGATTTTCTAAGGTTTGCGCAAGATGGGTTCCTCGAAGTCTCACAAATGACCACCAATTGCAAAAGAAAGCAATTTCTTCTGAATTGTTGAAGCGTTTCAATGCTGATGGAGAGAACTTTTTGGCTAAGATCGTTACAGGTGACGAAACCTGGGCACATCATTTTGAACCTGAGACAAAAAGACAGTCAATGGAGTGGCATCATCCGCAATCACCAAGAAGAAAGAAATTCAAGACAATTCCTTCAGCTGGAAAGGTCATGATCACTGTCTTTTGGGACATTGAAAGTGTGCTTCTTGTGGACATTATGCCAAGAGGTGAGACAATCAATTCGCAAGCTTACATTAAGACATTAAAAAAACTCGATCAACGTTTTCGCAGAGTTCGGCCGCACAAAACTCCAGCAGACCTGCTTCTCCTTCACGACAATGTGCGCCCTCACACAAGTCTGGCAACACGAGAAGCAATCACCAAATTGGGTTGGACTGTACTACCCCATCCACCCTATAGTCCCAATTTGGCACCCTCTGATTTTCATCTATTTGGTCCACTTAAAGATGCACTCCGTGTGACAAGGTTTGAAGATGATGAAAGAGTGATTCATGCAGCGAAGAAATGGCTACATGATCAAGACAAAATCTGGTACGGGCTAGGAATACATGCACTTGTTTCGCGCTGGCATAAAGCCATACAAGTTGATGGGGATTATGTTGAATAATACCGATGTTTACATGACATATCCATGTATATTGTGTATAAATTTCATGCTTTTTGAATAAACAGCTCCTGAGAAAAATGATGTGGTGCATTACTTTCTAAACGCCCCTCGTATGACTTAACATCGTGTCAGTCACTGTAGTATGTCTTACCATAATGTCATTGACTGTAGTATGTCATACCATCATGTCAAAAACAGTATTATGTCATACCATCATCGTAATTGATATAGTATATCTTATCATCATATCAGTTACTGTAGTATGTCTTTCTGTCATGTCAGTTACTGTAGTATGTCTTACCATCATGTCAGTTACTGTAGTATGTCCTACTGTCATATCAGTTACTGCAGTATGTCATATTATCTTGTCAGTTACATTAGTTTGTCTTTTTGTCATGTCAGTTGCTGTAGTATGTCTTACCAACATAGCAGTTGCTGTAGTATGTCTTACTGTTATGTCAGTTACTGTAGTATGTCTTAATGTCATGTAAGTTACTGTAGTATGTCTTACCATTATGTCAGTTACTGTAGTACATCTTACCATCATATCAGTTATTGTAGTATGTCTTACCATCATGTCAATTACCGGTACTGTAGTTTGTCATACCATCATGTCAGATACTGCAGTATCTTTTTTGATCCATAACCACCAACCCTCAAAGCAGTCAGTGGCCACTGACTGCAGTATGTCTTACCATTATGTCAGTTACTGTAGTGTGTCTTACAGTCATGTCAGTTACTGTAGTTTGTCTTACCATCATGTCATTTACTGTAGTGTATCTTACTGTCATGTCAGTTAATGTAGTATGTCTTATCATCATATCCTTTACTGTATTATGTCTTATCATCATATCCTTTACTGTATTATATCTTATCATCATTTCCTTTACTGTAATATATCTTATCATCATGTCATTTACTGTATTATGTCATCCCATCATGTCAGTTACTGTAGTATGTCTTATCGTCATGTCAGTTATTGTAGTATGTCTAGCCATTATGTCAGTTACTGTAATATGTCTTGTCATCATGTCATTTACTGTAGTATGTCATACCATCATGCCAGCTACTGGAGTATGATTTACCATCATGTCAGTTACTGTAGTATGTCTTACTGTCATGTCATTTACTGTAGTATGTCTTACCATCATGTCAGGTAATGTTGTATGTCTTACCATCATGTCAGTTACTATACTATTTCTTACTGTCATTTCAGTTGCTGTAGTATGCCTTACTGTCATATCAGTTACTATAGTATGCCTTAATGTCATGTCAGTTACTGTAGTATGTCTTACTGTTATGTCAGTTACTGTAGTACATCTTACTATCATGTCAGTTACTGTAGTATGTCTTACCATCATGTCAGTTACTGTAGTATGTCTTCCTGTCATGTCAGTTACTGTAGTATGTCTTCCTGTCATGTCAGTTGCTGTAGTGTGTCTTACCATGTCAGTTACAGACAGGCAGGACAAGCCATACAAATCCATCCAAAGCCGGACGTGTTGTGACCCCCCCCACCCCCCCCCCCCACCCCGTTACTCCCACTTGGTTTGTAAAAGACTGGTAAGGCTAAGCTACAGGATCTATGAATCTATTAAACTATAAGTGATGAAATCTGACGTCTTCTAAAATTTCGCGTATTTTCTTGTCAAAGATCTTACAAAATTCTTGTTTAAGGATATTGAAAGAAAAATTGTACATTAAATTCACATAGATGTAATGATAACTAATATTTAATATCCCAGTATAAAATTTATTTCCGAATAATAATAACATTAACAACTAGACCTACACGAGTCGAGTCGAGTCTACTGTGTAACCAAACAAATAAAACATATGGACACTGTCGTATAAGCTTATTTCTTGCAACTATATTCTATTTATTAGTAAGTAGAATGTTATGACTATAAATTGAAAGCGGCATATTTAACTAACAACTGTCTACTGCAGCAAAAATTCAGCTGTTCCAGCAAAGACAATAAGGGCAGGTCTTATATTGTTGGTTGTTATAGCTAATCTTGTCCATGATAATATATAACTCAGTCTGTAGCCTATCCTTACCAGTCTTTTATAAATCAAGTGGAAGTAACGTAGGGTCACAACACGTCCGGATTTGGAAAGATTTGTCCAGCTTGCCCTGTCTGTCCGGTCGGAGTTTTAAAAATATTTTAAAATCCGACTGTTATGTGATTTACTAAATAACACAAAAGTCACTATTTCAAAAATTGCACATTTTAATTTCAGTTGCAAGGATTGAATTAAAGTCTTCATGTCCGCAGTATGGAACAAATAACAATTTATCCTGTAAGCTTTAGTGTTGCTGGATTATTTATAATCGATTATCATCTTAGAAAGTCTTTAATCGATTATCATCTTATTTTAACTTAAGTTTTCTTATTTTTGCCATATTTTTTACTGTTTACGAAAAGAAACCTGTGAAAGATAGGCGGTATTAGGTTTAGTCCATTAAACCTCGCCAGCTGTTGCAAATTTCAAAGTTCTTGTTTTTTTTATTATAAAAAAATATTCCGTTTAACCGTTTGTGGGTTATAATTAGGATATAAAGTGTGTTAAGTAAAGATAATAATTCTGATTTTCGATATCACTCCACTCAGTGCAAAAATAGTAAATCAAAAATGTAAAATTGTGTGAACGTGTGTGTGTGTGTATGCCCTTCCCTTTCCATATAAAAAACCCCAAAAGCAAATAAAATAAACAACAACACACAAAATGCAACAACTGTCACATGGCCAACAAGGGGGAGAAGGGCAGAAAAGGTGGCGTGTCCAGGGGGGACACCCTATTCACTAATTATCTTCAACAAGCTTAATGACACCCTATCCACCAATTATCTACCATTGTCAACAAGCTTATAATGACACCCTATCCACTAATTATCTGCCATCTTCAACAAGCTTAATGACACCCCTCCACTAATTATCTACCATCTTCAACAAGCTTAGTGACACCCCTCCACTAATTATCTACCATCTTCAACAAGCTTAATGACACCCTATCCACTGTTATTTGCCATCTTCAACAAGCTTAATGACACCCTATCCACAAATTATCTGCCATCTTCAACAAGTTTAATGACACCCTATCCACTAATTATCTACCATCTTCAACAAGCTTAATGACACCCTATCCACTAATTATCTGCCATCTTCAACAAGCTTAATGACACCCTATCCACCAATTATCTACCATCGTCAACAAGTTTAATGACACCCACATAAATCACACTTGTATGGATTTATCTCTTAATGACAGTATGTGCTCTTTTGTGTGCTTTCAAACCAAAAGAATATATAAACCCACCCCGTCTCCTCGGCACTCTAAAATTATCTACCATCGTTTAAATGAAACCACATAACATCACACTTGTATGGATTCTCTCCAGTATGTATATTAGTGTGTACTTTCAGACTTAAAAGACTGTAAACCCTACTCAAAAAACAAAACACTTGTAAGGCTTCTCTCCAGTATGTATTGTTTTGTGCCTATCAAGATCACTACATCCTGTAAAGCATACACCACAAAAATTACACTTGTATGGCTTCTCTCTATTATGTACTCTTTTGTGTCTATTAAGATTACTACATCCTGTAAAGCATATGACATAAAATTACATTTGTACGGTTTCTCTCCAGTATGTAATTGTCGCAGGTAGGAATAAATAGAGAATAGACTATGTCTTGAGTTCAGACAATATATGAATGCAAAGATGTGAAAGTAGATACGAATAGAGTCACTGATGAATTTAAGGGGAGAGATATGACTTCTGAAGAGCGGTTGTGTCATGTCTTCAGCCTCCTACGACTGACTTTATTAAGTCAATCTCATGCCCATTCTCTCTGTACTAAAAGAAATCAAGATATATTCTAAAGCAGTAAGAACAACATTACGACATCCAGTAACATAGAAGAACGGTAATCTGACCACTACTAAAGGTGTATGTGTTTTTATTAAACAACAAAAAGAAACATCACAACATAAACACAAAAGTCAATAGGCCATCCAAATCTCTGGAGGCTAAAAATAACAGCCACTGGCACGAAAGTCACCACACGTTTCCACACCACTATAGGGAATAGTACACAACCCAAACTCGCCTCACCACCCCTCCACCTGTACCCTTCCTGATACACTTAAAACTTCCAAATAAAGGGGTTAGGCCCCAAGCTGTTGATAACAAGAGCAGCAGGTCCTTTAACTTGGGTCAGTGCTTGTAGGTAATCCTTTACTCTGCTAGGAAAAGAAACACTCACGGTTCCACCTAAGGTTGCACTACTAAGGCTAGGGGCTATAAGCTCCCTCTGGAACAACAGGTAAATAAATCCTAGGGAATATCACTTTATATCGTGGGTGCCCACGACTAAACAAACGAAATATCCAGTAACCATGGCTAAGACGAATTTCTCTCACTGATTAAGATAGATACTTACTTACTTAGTCGTTCCCCTTCTACCGTGAGGTGTAGAGGTTTGGAAGAGAGAGCGCCAGACTATCCTATCGGCTGTCTTCCTCCTGGCCTTGTTCCATTTTAGTCCTCGGTCCTTCAAAGATTGTCTAATGCTGTCCTCCCAGCGAACTCTGGGTCGTCCTGGAGGTCTGGATCCCTGGCTCTGTGTTTCCCATGCTTGTCGTGGTAGCTGATCTCCCATTCTGCAGACATGGCCAAGCCATCTTAGTTGGGACTGTTCTACATGGGTCTGCAGGGGGTGGGATTTTAGGCCTTGACGTATCGTCTGGTTGCGGACCATGTCTCTTCTTGTTACTTCAACCACCTTCCTCAGATACCTAATTTCTGAGGTTTGGATCTGGCTTTTGTGGGTTGTAGTCATTGCCCATGACTCGCATCCATATGTCAAGACTGGGACATAGGTGGAGCGGTATACAGCCATCTTAGTTTTCTTACCAACCTTTCTCTTGCTGAGGAATCCTCGATTTATGGCCTGAAAAAGTCTCCCAGCTGCAGCTTTTCGAGTGGCTATCTCTTCTGTGATGCCTCCCTTTTGGTCTATAATAGCTCCGAGATATTTAAAGTGGTAAGATAGATACTCGAAGAGCAAATCAGTGAATTTCAATTAGCAATCGGGTTATCCAAGAACGACCCGAGGTGTTTGCACCTCTGAAAAGAAAAATGATGACTGGGGGGTTGCGTCAACTACTCCACGATGATGGGGTGTAAGTGGGTAGATCAAGGTTGCCTTAAGAATGGATGACACTGGCAACCTTGCATACACTGTCACAAACACATTTGTAGACTCATATTGTCTAAAATGTAATAAATCCATGATTACTTTTAAACAAGTGACCGGAAGCGATTATGTCACACAGACAGTAATCACGTTATCTGTCATATGAGCACGCAAAACTCCGTGTCTTATCAGGGATTAAGCCGATAGCGCTGGCCGATGTACGTGTTAATCTGCAGTGCCCTCGAGGCTGTGATGTATCATATCAGCCTCTCCTTGCAAATGTTTTAGCACAGGGACAGGACACGCACAGACGTAATGACTAATCCCTGAGAGGGGTGTACGAAGTAAAATACAAAATATATGCTATTTAGCAGAGCAATAACGAGGAAAGAAAGAAAGAAATGTGCGATAACTGACAGCACATAAAAAAATCAGTACACAAATGTACCGATACTGCCGGAGAGAACCAAAGATCGAGAAGAGGTCGTCCATTTCGTCACAGTATGATCAAGTGTATTATTCCATCAATTCCGTTCTAGCTTATGGGAGGGGGATGGGAGGAAGTGGTTGTATGTTTGAGAAGATAATATTTCTAAAATGTAATATTGAAATATAACTTTGATCAAATAAAAACAGTCTGTACATAAAATATCACAAAAATACTAACAAATTGATATTATTATTTATCACTTTTATTTACAGTGTGATTGGTACAGCGCGACTGTGGATATAAGAAGTTTTAGATAAAAAGTTAGGCTCGACTCGGAACTCGATTCGGACTCGAGTTAAAAGCTACTGTTAAGGACTTGCAACTCGACTTAAGACTTGTACTAAGAGACTTGTGTATCGACGTGAGATATGATAAAACACACTTGAAGACAAGTCTTGTAATTCAGTTTCCATTAAATTGTATTCGTCATAAATACGTCATGTTGAAACTCGTGTACCATAAACTTAAGTTATAAATGTTCTTGTTGACGTCAACGGATTGTTTCTGTCTTTGTAAATTATTACTACCATTTACAATTTACACATATTGATCTCTGTTGAGTTAACAATGTTCATGTTATATAAATCTTTTATTAGAGATAGATTAAGGAAGTATAATATATGACTCTGGTGCACAAAGTAACACGATTAAATTAAACAGAATTCAGCATTAAGCTTTATATGTAATCGCAGGTGCAATCAGATCAACATCAGTGGGGGCTCTAGAGACGATTTTATGAATTCTACCCTTGGAATTACGAAGAAAAAAGTTAAGACAAAATTACGTGAACAAATTATGTTAGACAAGTCAAACAGCATATGCAGCTGTTACCAAATGTCAACTAGAAACTCAGGTCAATGCAATGAATACCCATAGATGCCCTACAAGATGGAAGTGTATGGAGGCAATAGTCCACCTGGGTACTTTAATTACATCAATTAATAACAGTTGTAAATACAAGCCGGTGGTTCCACCCTGGGAGCTCAAGACAAAAGAACGGACTACTACCTTACAGAAATATTTCAGAAAGCAAATAATATCGAAAATACTAAAATCACAGCCAAAAATTCATACAACAAATATGAAAGGACAGCATTACCTTATACACAGTTGATCCAAAGAAGAAGATGACAAATCAGGTATATGAATATATATTCCAATAAGGCAAATTGTAAAAGAATGTAGTTTCACTGATTATACATCCATTTTCGCTGCTGAGGTAATGGCAATACTAAAAGCACTAGAAATCTTCTCCTACAGCCCTCCCAAGAAATTAACAATTTTAACAGACTCGCTTTCAACTATTCAAGCACTAAGAAACTGACTAGAATGCAGTGAAATATTTCTGGACACTGCATACTTATATTCCAGAGGATGTTCAGCCATAATATCTTGAATACCATCACTTGTTGGCATAGATGGAAAAGAAGAGGCATATAAAGAGGCCAAAAAGGTAGATTTTATAACAATGTAATATACGTCGTGATGAGTAAATCAGAGATTAAAAGCTTAATTAAAGAAATAATAACAAACGAATGGAAAACAGTGTGGGATACAAATATGATACAAATTTGACAGGACGGCATGCATTTAGATGCTCAAGGCTCCTACAAGAAAATGTCAAATATTTAGGGAATCTTAAAATTCATAGTAACAAGAAACGTCTAAAACTACAGCTGGGAAATGGCTATTTCAGAATAGAAGAACCTTACTGTGCAGAATGTCTTCAAGATAATAATATAGAACATTTCTGGTTAAAATGTAATACGTATGAACAACTGAGAATCCCACTATTTGAATATTTGCAGGCTTCAAATGTATCTATAAATATAGAAGAGGTGTTGAGAATAGACAGACCTACGGAACTGCATAATATAGTCAAACAGTATTTTTAAAAATACAAGTAATTGGGGATGTGAAGGTCCAATGCTGTTCTTACAAATCATTTGACGTTTGACAGGTGAAAGTCAATTAAATATCTATTAAAGTCAATTTTATAACTAGAAAGACTAGGCTTTTACATCCCTCCCGCTTAATATTAATTTTGTTTGATGTTTTTGGTTTTGTTTTCTTAGGTTTTATCTTGTTTTTGTTTGTTTGGCTTTATTAAAACATACAAGCATAATTGATAATTATTATTTGCCCTATTTACAATGATTTGACCGGGGGGATGCGACTTTCCCATATCGACAGCTGTTCATATTATCTTGGTTTGGTTTGGTTTGAAAGACTATCTTTATTCCACACGCACTACTCCATCAGTGCTCCGATCTCCTCCCTTAGATCACACAAGGAGGATCTCAGCACAGTGTACGAACTCCGTAGCACCAGCGAGAATCCTAATGTGTGCATATATAGGAATCACACATTATACTTGTATAAACGTTTATGGTTGGAACTGAGAACAATATATATCCTAATTATAACGCATCAGATTTAACGGGATATTTTTTCATCTTTAAATTTTAAAAACCAAAATCCTGGATTGCTGAATGCTGCCCTATATTATTTGGAATTGAAAACAATATATATCCTAATTATAACCCATCAGACGTTTTGAACGGTGTATTTCTCATCATCAATTTAAGAAATAAAAGTTGACATTGGGTTGGAACGGTCACTGATTTTCTATTCTTTCATTCACAACCCTCCACTCCCAAAGGAGCATAGGCCTTCAACAAACACGTGCCAAGTCTTCTTGTCACGTGCCATCATCTCAAATTCTTTGCACGTTCTCCTCATCATTTTTACCTCTGTTTCCAGCTCTCTTCTCCACGTGCTTCTTGGTCTACCTCAGACTTTCTTGTCCTACTTGTCCCAGAACAAGGACTGCTTTGTAATGCTATCAACAGGTCTCCTCAGTGTGTGTCCTATCCATCGCCATCGTCTTCTTCTCATCTCTTGTTCCACTGGCACTTGTCTGGTTCTTGTCATCAGTTTCACGTTGGTAACCTTGTCATACCATTTTAATCTTTCTATTCTAAGCAAGCACCCATTTATGAAAGTCTGTAGCTTTTTGGTTGTTGTCTTTGATGTTTCCATGTTTCAGAGCCATATAATAGTACTGACCACATTTAAGTTGAATATTCTTATTTTCGTGTTGGATCCGATTTCTCTTGATCTCCATTTATTTCCCAAGGCAATGAAAGCTTCTCTTGCTTTTTTAAATTCTTATTTTGATATCACTGTCTGTCCCTCCAACTTTTTCTATATTGTTGCCAAGATATGTGTACTATTCTACATCTTGTATTGGTGTTTCTTCAAGTTCAACCCTGTTATCATTACCTGCATTTATTCTCTTTATGTTTGTCTTTTCCCTGTGTATTTTCAGACCCAATTGCTGTGACCTCTCATCGAGTGTTTTCAGTTCTTCCTGCATCTGATTACGGTTATGGGACAGAAGAACCAAGTCATCAGCAAAATCCAGATCATTTAACTGCCTAGTCAGAGTCCACTGGATTCCATTTCTGTTGTGTGTTGTCAATGTTCTCATAACCCAGTCTATTGCCAGCAAGAAAAGAAATGGAGACAAGAGGGATCCCTGTCGCACTCCCGTTCTCATCCCAAACGGTTTTGTAAGCTGTCCTTCATGAAGAACTCTGCATGTCATGTCTTCATATGTTTTATTTATTAAATTAATGACCTTCAGGGGAATCCCATAATGCCTCATCAATTTGCAAAGTGATTCTCTGTCTCCTTGCCAAATGCCTTTTTGTAGTCCACAAATCCAATGTAGAGTGGGGAATTCCATTCCAGACTTTGTTCAACTATTATTCTCAAAGTGGCTATCTAGTCTGTACAGGATCTGTTTTGTCCAAAACCTGCTTGTTCACCTCTCAGTTTCTTGTCTATGGACACTTTTAATCTCTCGAGGATATTCCTTTTTAATTCTTTTCCTGGCACTGATAGTAACATTATTCCTCTATAATTTATGCACTCTTGTAAATTTCCCTTCTTAGGCAACTTAACCATATATCCTTCCTTTCATTCTGCTGGTATCTCTTCCTTTTCCCAGACTTTGCCAAGTAATTTATAAAACATCTCTGTAGCCGTGTCGATATCTGCTTTGATGGCCTCTGCTGGAATTCCATCTGGTCCAGCTGCTTTTTCATCTCCTATAAGCTTTATGGCTTTCTTTATTTCTTCCTTCGTTGGTGTTTCACAGTTAATTTGTAGCTCTTGTTCTGTTGGCTGGATGTCTGGGGGTTTTTGTGGAGCTGGTCTATTGAGAAGGTCCTCCAAATGTTCTGCCCACCTCTTCATTTGCTCTTGCATATTGATGAGCAGTTTTCCATTCTTGTCCTTTATGAGGTAACTTGTTTGCTTGTATTTCCCTGTTACCTACTTTGTGCTGTTTTATAGTTCTCTCATTTTTCCTTTGGCTGCAGCATCTTTTGCCTCTTTTGCCAACTCATCAATATACTTCCTCTTGTTTCTTTTGGTATTTCTTTTTACTTCCTTGTTTACTTCTGTGTACACTTCTGGAGCCTTGGCTTTGGAACTTCTGGTTTGACTTGTGTTTAAATCTGCTTTCTTGTTTTTTTTTCTGTCTTTCATCTTATTGATGGTTGTTATATATGCTATTTGTTGTCGTTCCCTTTTCCCCAGTATTTCTTCACATGTCTCATTCCATACAGTTTTGATTTGCTGCCAATAGTCTTCTGTATTCACATCTTCCAGCTCGAGCACTTTTAATTTGTTGGATATTGTGACCGCAAATTTATCTCTTGTTTCTTGATTTCTTAGAAGTCCTATATTAATTTGTTGTTTATAACTTTTCTATTATTCTATGTTAATACTTTTCCCCCTTTTTCTTATTTTATTGAGATTACACGTAAGTCTTCTTTTGCAATCTTTAAATGAATGATATTGATCAGTCTGTTATATTTCTCTAGGGACATAAATACAAACAGGCCACATAATAAAGATGTTACTATTTAAGTTAGGCTTGAACATTGTAAATTAACTGGCAACATTGCACAGTGCATACACAACACTACGCAGGTTGTTCTCAATGTTTTGTAACTTAAACCTACTGCACGTTTACCATGCATAAAACAGAGGAGCCCACTTATCCTTTCTGCCCAGATGAGTCCAAATATGAGAAACTTGCGAAAATTGGACAAGGAACTTTCGGGTACGTTGACAAATATAAATATAGTGTGTAAACGCAATCCTCTTTGCCGCCTGACGTGAAGTCCAAGTTATCGACAGCAGTTTACCAGCACTTGGAAATGGATTATTCTCTTTAATTAGGCTAGTTATTTTAGCAATGTTCACACATGATATTGTGTTCACGGTTATTCTCTTTATTAGTTATTTTAGCAATGTTCACACGTGATATTTTGTTCATTTTCTAATAATGTGGCGTGTGAGTGAACTATCATATGTAGGCTAACCTAGATGTCACGAAAAGAAAAAGCAGAAACTGAAGGAACAGTTGAGAAGAACTGGGTTCGATGCGGCCTTAAAAAAGAATTCAGAAAGCAGTAGGCCTAGTTAGGATTCCTACTTAATTGGATGGAGTTGAAATGAATATAAGTGGGCCGTCTGTTCTATATGGCCTTAAAAAAGAATTCAAAGATGCAGCAAAAAAATGTTAGGTTCAGGAACCCTAACCATAATCCTAACCTTAACAACGTTGATGACTTATTTGGGTGACTTCGGCGAACATGTCCCCATGTGCTTTATTTCAACCATTGATTGGTTTAGAAGAACATGCCCCGCAATTATTTTATTTCAACCCAACTTTCTAGTGTTATTTTATAACCATTTTCACAGCGAAATCAGTTTACATTTAAGATGGTGACATAATAAACATTCTAGGCCTAATGCGTGAGGTTTATGAAATGGCTATTAAAAAAATATTCAGAGACACTGTAAAGGGGGTAGCCTAAGTGTTTGGTTTAGGAATTCAAACCGTAATCTTAACCCTTATGACGTTGGTAACTTATGTGAATGTCATTGAAGAACACGTACCACATTTCACCTGGATATTCCTACCTGCACAAAAACAAAAATAAATGTCACAAAATATACATCTGATTCTTTTTTTTGTCATTGGTTCAATCTGGTAGCTTGGCTTGCAGTTTTTGTCTTTGGAAACTAAATAGGGCCTACATGGAATTCCCAGACAACACTAATGGCTTGGAGACAAGAATCATGTCATCACACATACCTTATGTTCCCCAAGTCCCTGATTAGTTTTTTAATAAAGTGTTGCTGGCCTGTTTAGTTAGTCTTTTTTTTTCAGCACATCTACATCTGATTGGTTTTTTTTTTTTCTGCCAGTCTTGAAATAAAATATATTGGCCTACATTTAAGTTAGCAATGTTTAAACAGTGAAGAAAAGTTGTCATGAGCCTGTTGCTAAACATGAATACTGTGATCCACAGACCCACATTCTTGATCAGAGATGTTGCTAAACATGAATACTGTGATCCACAGACCCACATTCTTGACCAGAGATGTTGCTAAACATGAATACTGTGATCCACAGACCCACATTCTTGATCAGAGATGTTGCTAAACATGAATACTGTGATCCACAGACCCACATTCTTGATCAGAGATGTTGCTAAACATGAATACTGTGATCCACAGACCCACATTCTTGATCAGAGATGTTGCTAAACATGAATACTGTGATCCACAGACCCACATTCTTGATCATTCTTGATCACAGACCCACATTCTTGAGATGTTGCTAAACATGAATACTGTGATCCACAGACCCACATTCTTGATCAGAGATGTTGTTAAACATGAACATTGTGATCCACAGACCCACATTCTTGATCAGAGATTGTGATCCACAGACCCACATCGCTGCATTGTGATCCACAGACCCACATTCTTGATCAGAGATGTTGCTAAACATGAATACTGTGATCCACAGACCCACATTCTTGATCAGAGATGTTGCTAAACATGAATACTGTGATCCCACTGACCCCACATTCTTGACCAGAGATGTTGCTAAACATGAATACTGTGATCCACAGACCCACATTCTTGATCAGAGATGTTGCTAAACATGAATACTGTGATCCACAGACCCACATTCTTGATCAGAGATGTTGCTAAACATGAATACTGTGATCCACAGACCCACATTCTTGATCAGAGATGTTGCTAAACATGAGTACTGTGATCCACAGACCCACATTCTTGATCAGAGATGTTGCTAAACATGAATACTGTAATCCACAGACCCACATTCTTGCTCAGAGATGTTCAGTTTTGGAGCTGGCAGTTGTTGGCCTCAAATCCTCGGGGTATGAGAGGAAGATGGAGAACAAAAAAAAACAAATAGAGAAGAAAGCTAGGGACAGAAATGAACAAAATAAAAAAGTTGTGGAGGATGTGCCATGAGTTTATTGAAGGGCCTATGCTCCTTGGGGAACTAAAAGATAAAGATTGAATGAGTGACAGATGGCAGCAGTAGTAGTGACAGATAGCAGTAGTAGTGACAGATAGCCATAGTAGTAGTGACAGATGGCAGTAGTAGTGACAGATAGCAGTAGTAGTGACAGATAGCAGTAGTAGTGACAGATAGCAGTAGTAGTGACAGATAGCAGTAGTAGTGACAGATAGCAGTAGTAGTGGTGACAGATAGCAGTAGTAGTGACAGATGTCAGTAGTAGTAGTGACAGATAGCAGTAGTAATGACAGATGGCAGTAGTAGTGACAGATAGCAGTAGTATAGATAGCAGTAGTAGTGACATATAGCAGTAGTGACAGATAGCAGTAGTAGTGACAGATAGCAGTAGTAGTGACAGATGGCAGTAGTAGTGACAGATAGCAGTAGTAGTGACAAATAGCAGTAGTAGTGACCAATAGCAGCAGTAGTGACAGATAGCAGTAATAGTGACATATAGAAGTAATACTAATAGTGACAGATAGCATTAGTAGTGACATATATCAGTAATAGTGACAGATAGCAGTGACAGATAGCATTAGTAGTTACAGATAGCAGTAGTAGTTACAGATATCAGTAATAGTGACAGATAGCAGTAGTAGTGACAGATAGCAGTAGTAGTGACAGATAGCAGTAGTAGTGACATATAACAGCAGTAGTGACAGATAGCAGTGGTAGTGACATATAGCAGCAGTAGTGACAGATAGCAGCAGTAGTGACAGACAGCAGCAGTAGTGACAGATAGCAGTAGTAGTGACAGATAGCAGTAGTAGTGACAGATAGCAGTAGTAGTGACAGATAGCAGCAGTAGTGACAGATAGCAGTAGTGGTGACAGCAGTAGTGGTGACAGATAGCAGTAGTAGTGACATATAGCAGCAGTAGTGACAGATAGCAGTAGTAGTGACAAATAGCAGTAGTAGTGACAGATAGCAGTAGTAGTGACAGATAGCAGCAGTAGTAGTAAGAGATAGCCATAGTAGTAGTGAGAGACATCAAAACATTCTCACATAAATCAGTACGTTATTATAATAATAATAATAGCCCTTTCAATCATAACTGACTATGGTAATGTGCTCCTGAGGTGACAACTCTCAGCTGCTTTTTTTCCTGGTGTTCCTTTCAACGTTTTCACTTCTCATCTGCTTGCAGTAAGGGCTTCTTTTCGCCCAATCTGCATGCTTGGGTGAAGCGATTCATCAATCTGTGAAGCTCCTGTTTACTTTGAGTGACGATTGCAGCGTCATCAGTGAATAACAAGACAAATATACTGACCCATCTAATTTTTGTTTTTGCTTTCAGCCCTGCCAGGTTAAACAGTTGGCCATCTGACCTAGTGTGAAGGCATAATCCTTCAGTTGTATCTCTGAATGCATGTTTCAAGAGCAAGGCAAATAAGATTCCCAAAAAGGGGCAGAGCCAGGACGAAAGTCTGTTTAACACCACATCATATGTCAAAGGGCTGATATGTGCTTCCAGGAAATTTGACTGTTCCCTTCATTTCTTCATGGAATGACTTTATCATTTCCAGCAATTTAGTGGAGCAGCCTATTTTCAGAAGGATTTTGAAGAGTCCATCCCTGCTAACCAGGTCAAATGCCTTTGTGATGTCTATAAAGGTGATATATAAAGACCTTTTCTACTCTCTTGATTTTTCCTGAAGCTGGTGGAAAGAAAAGATCATGTCTGTTGTTGATCTACCAACTCAAAATCCACACTGCAACTCTGGATATATGCGCTCAGCTAACATGTGTTGTCACGTTAAGATGGCTCTGGCAAAAACTTCTGGATATATGCGCTCAGCTAACATGTGTTGTCACGTTAAGATGGCTCTGGCAAAAACTTTACCAACAATACTAAGAAGAGAGATGTCACATGAGTTGTTGCAATCACTTCTGTCTCCTTTATTGTGGTATAGTGTTACAATCTTGGCATCTCACATGTCTTGAGGGATAGTCACCTTTTCTCAGCACTGTTTTTTTTTTATTTTTTTAAATTAATGAAAATAAACCAAAATCCCGTTCAACCTCTGATGGGTTATAATTAGGATATATATTGTTTTCAATTCCAAATAATATGAACAACTGCTGACATGAGAAAGTGGCATCACATTTGTACATAGGGATAATCACAATTGTGCTTAGGCCTATATGTTAAAAAAAAAAAAAAAATCAAGAAGAAACTATGAACAAGAATAATATTAAAGTGGAGGGGTGTAAAGGCCTGTTGGTTCTATTTATATAATGGACTTTGCCAGATATTTAATTGACTTTCATCTGTTTAAAGGGGCAAAGTCTTTTACAGACAGGGGGTATGATGTGCTGGTGTTGTGGGTAGTGGGTTTCCCTCCTTGCTTCATCCTAGGCCTAGTGAATTCTTGTTCATGAAAGGAGCGACCATTGCGGTGTCAGTCTCTTGGCCTAGCAAAACCTCTCATACCCCAAGATTGTTGTGCATGGTGAAGAGCCACACCCTCCTCGAGGTAGTCCTGGTAACTGAGGGTGCGAATCCTCAGGCTAAACACAGCGGATCTAGAGGAGCAAACCTCAATAATAAAACCGGTGCACTACACCATACACGCCCTCTGTGGGTGGGAAGGAGCCAGATGGATACTGAACAAGTCTTGGGAGTGGGAACGAGTGTGGGCTGCTCCCTGAAGATCGGAACCCATCGTACAGGCACAGAGACTCAGGACGTGACGATCCTATTGCCTTCAACTCTTGGTCACATGCCTAGAGCCTCGGAGAACTCGGTGTAACCAGCAGGCAATTTGGTGGCGGGGAAAGAGCACTGTGAGCCCTACCTTGGCTACGTATCACAAGGAGATGCAGAAACACCCCCTTTATCTCCCCCAGAGCTGGCACAGTACACTTCTGGCTTCTACCCGGGGCGGTAGGAAATCCACAGGCACCCCAGCATCACAATGCCATGAAGATGACAAAGTTGGAATTTACTAACTCAAACCTGGCAGAGCAAGTCCTCCATCAGATGCGGCCGATGCTGGGCCCACTGGCGCGTGGACACGTCCCGATCACCATCGAGACTTGCCCGGGGAGCCCACCCCGGCTCAAAAAAGCAGAGAAGGCCACTCTCCAAACCTCCGATGTCTTGCGGGCAGTGTTAGGATGTGCAAGAACATGGACAGGAAGACTCCACAACTTCCCCACTGAAGACACGCCCACGGCGACCGTTGCCTCAATTGGCTGTGTGTGGTGTACCCGGAAACAGGGCCTCCCAGTACTGAGGCACAGTTAAGTCCCCGATGTCACTTATCAGTGCAGAGTTGAGAGAGATGGCTGAGCATCACAATCCCCCCTCTGTTGCAGCATGATGAGAACCAAGCATTGCACACTGAGCTTGGGGGGATCACTTGGGCACCAGACTTAATACTGGCTCTTGACTGGATGGCTGCATGCAGGAGATTTCTACAATGGAGGGTTGGCAGGTGGTGGGTATCTGGAAGTGGCTCTGTGCAGGACGTGAGGATTCCTTGGGAGAGCCCAGAACCAGAGCACAGCATTGTGCAAGCTCTGCATAGTTGGAGAGCCCCCTGGATGACGGGGAATGCACAGTGTGCTACCCCACCTATCCCCAACTGCTAACTTAGAACCAGAAGTGGGGTCCTCTGTATGCGTGCCAGGCCAGGATAAAATGCCTGGGAAAGATACTGGAGCTCAGAACTCCCTAACTCAAAGTTGCAGGATGGCGGGAAAGACAGGGCTATTTTGAAGATAACGCAACCATATTTTTACCATACGAGCTCGGACGCCGCCTCGGTAAACAAGGTCCGCGCAGAGCAGTGACACCCCCAGGCTGCTTGCGAATAGTCTACTACTGGGAACTTAAACAGATTAGGGATGAGCCCACTCTCCCGTTGAACAGGTTCTAAAGTCGTAGATACTGGGCCAGAAGGCGCACCGGAAACCACAGTATCACGCAACTCGCTTTTTTTTCTATGGAGAGTACACCGTCAAATAAATCTCGTACTGGTGCTCGCCCTGTGGAGCTCCACCAGGCAGGTGCAGTGCCGGGCTCTGAGCCTCGACAGAGCCCACCCTCAGCTACTGGAGGACCCTCTAGACCGTCTTGTGGAGTCAGCAGACGGCGGAGGAGAACTACTGACCAAAACAAAACAGAAAAAGAGAAACCCAGAGTGCCACTTGTCATGATGCACTGGAATGCAGAGGGAGTGAACAGCAAGCAGGCTGGATACAGCAAAAAGACAGAGCTGGAAAACATCTTGTATGAGAAGCAAGTCAGTGTTTGCTGTATCCAAGAGACTCATTTGAAAGCAGATCAAACCTTTAAAATAAAGGGATATCAATGCTTCAGATCCGACAGAAAAGATAGACGAAAAGGAGGAGTACTTACTCTTGTAAGGAATAACATTCCTGCACACGAAAGGAAAACCTTCATGGATGGAGCAGAATATCAGCTGTTGCAGCTAAAGGTAGACAAGATGGAAATAGAACTCCTGAACTATTACTGTCCGAACAACAAACCCCTGAGTCTCAGCACTATACAGGTACCAGCCACCAACTTTATAGCAGTTGGAGACTTTAATAGCCACTCCCAGAGCTGGGGCTATAACCATCTGGATCACAGAGATGAAGAGGTTGAAACTTGGCAAGATGATCACTCCCTAATCCTAGTCAATAATGCCACAGATACTCCTACCTTCTACTCCAGAGGATGGCACACAACTTCAACTCCAGATCTTGCCTTCTCCACACCAGATATAGCTGGATCTATTAGTAGAGAAGTAGGAGACCAACTAGGGGGAAGCGACCATCGCCCAATCTTTCTTACTGTCCAGAGTGCAACTCTCAGTACAGGCCCAGCCATTACAAGATGGAACTACAAAAAAGCCAACTGGGGTTTATTCAGGCATCAGGTGAACACGCTGCTGTCTACCCTCAAGGTACAGAACAGAGACATTAATGAAGTGGTAAAAGACCAACAGATGCATACTACAAGCTGCAAAAGAAACCATTCCCAAAGGATGCCGGCGTAACTACATACCATACTGGTCCAGCACACTCCAAGAACGTCAGGAAGCTATGGACAGGGCTAGAAAGGACGCAGAGTCTCAGCCTTCACTTGAAACTCACAACAAATGGAAAAAGGCTGTAGCAGAGTTTCAGAGAACAAAGCTAGAAGAAAAACGGAAAAGCTGGAGAACTAAAACGGCATCGCTGAACCTTGAGAAAGACGGCAGGAAACTTTGGAGATTAGTCAAGTCTCTAAATGAAGAGCGTTCCTCACCAAGGCAGACTATCACATTGGATGAAGGTGGCAAACTTTTCAGAGGAAAACAAGCTGCAGACCTGTTTGCTAGAAGATACAGTTCAGAAAGCAACTTACCCATTAACATAGACCATCAGAGAGAGATAAGAAAAGAAATACTGGCAACCATGGGACAGACAGATACTCCTGCCCCAATGAGGCAACCCATCACACTAGGAGAACTACAGAAGGCTATTTCCAAGCTTAAGTTTCAAAAGTCACCCGGCCCAGACAAAATCAGCAACGAAATGCTAGTAAATCTGAGCTCAGCAGCAAAGACAAAACTGCTTGAGATATTCAACCACAGCTGGTTGAAAGGAACGGTACCCCAAGTATGGAGAGAAGCCATCACAATACCCATACTAAAGAAAGGGAAATGTAAGACCGAGGCTGCAAGTTACCGGCCAATCAGTCTCACAAGCTGTGTCGGGAAGACTATGGAGCGAATAGTCAACCACAGATTGAAATGGTATTTAGAGTCTGAGCAGATCCTGGTGCCGGAACAAGCTGGATTTAGAGAATGCTACAGTATAGAAGACCAAGTTACTTACTTGTCTCAAGCAATAGAAGATGCCTTCCAGGAGAAGAAAAAGGTCCTAACGATCTGGGTCGACTTCAAGCAGGCCTTTGACAAGGTGTGGAAAGATGGCCTCATTGCAAAACTTAGGAGAAGTGGAATCCAAGGCAACATGATGAAATGGATCCAGTCATACTTGCATAACAGGAGAACTAGAGTCACTCTTGACGGTCTGCAGAGCAGAAAAGTGTTGCTCCATCAGGGGGTACCTCAAGGAGGAGTAATTTCCCCAACACTCTTCCTTGTTTACATCAATGACCTGGTGAAAGATCTCCCTGCAGGAGTGAAAGCTGCCTTATATGCAGATGACCTAGTACTCTGGTGCGCTGATGAAAATGCCACCACAGCAAATTATAGAATGCAGCGGGCAGCAGACATGCTAGTGTCATGGGCAGAGAAATGGCTTATCACAATAAACACAGACAAAACCTCCACAACACTGTTCTCCCTCGCCCCCAAGGACAAATCAGCTAACATACACCTAGGGACAACCGTGATCAAGGAAGAAAGCTACCCCACCTATCTTGGGGTGACATTTGACCAAAGGCTTACATGGAATAAGCATATTGAAAATGCAGAAGGAAAGGCCCGAAGACGACTAGGCATACTCAGAAAATTAGCAGGTACCAACTGGGGAGCAAATGAACGAAAGCTGAAGAAGATTTATAATGGAGTAATAAGACCACACTTAGAGTTTAGCTCAGCAGCATGGTCATCAGCTGCTAACTCACATCTGCAGTCTTTGGACAAGGTGCAAAATCAAACTCTCAGGCTCACTACAGGAGCCATGAAAACTACACCAATAACAGAGATGCAGAAGGTTGCTGGATTACAGACACTGTCCCATAAAAGAGACACAAAAACCATGATCCAGATGGAAAAGTACAACAGTATGCCAATGCACCCAATGAAGGCAAGACTAGATGATCTGGCATTGGGACGTCTAAAGCGTAGCAGCTTTGTGCATCGGGGAAAAAGACTTATAAGACAGCATCAAGAAGACCTATCCATGAAGACAACACCACTGAAGCCCACCCTATACCCTGTAGCATGGGAGCAGGCCAGCAGTGCCCTCCAAATTAATACATCAGTCAGTGGTCTCACAAGTGGATGTGAGTATAATGATCTGCAAAAACGAACTGCTACATTGAGTATGATCCAAGAAAGCTATCCCGATCAATCATGGATACATGCCTATACAGATGGATCAGCAACTAATGCTGTTAGGAATGGAGGTGCCGGTATCTTTATCTCATATCCTGACAACCACTATGAGACTAGGCACATTCCCACTGGTAAATTCTGTTCCAACTATACAGCTGAGGTTCAAGCTCTGGAGCAAGCTGCAAATATGATTTATAACACCAACTCTGACTGCCACCAGGTAGTCATCCTCACAGATGCACTGTCTGTCCTGCAAGCTCTCAAGGGTGGTAAACTCCCGCATCTGAGAAATGAACTAAACAAGGTAGCTGCCAAAAAGAGAACCATACTTCAGTGGGTACCATCTCATTGTGGTGTATCCGGAAATGAAAAGGCAGATAAACTTGCAAAAAAGGGAGGAGAATGTGAACAAGAAGATAATGAAGTCACATACTTTGAGAAAAAGAGAGCTATCCAGACTATCAGAAGAGAACAGAACCAACCCAAAGACGACTATCACACTCTCGACCGGCAGGGACAGATAACTATTTTTCGACTCAGGACAGGGCATAACAAACTGAATAAACACATGCACAAGCTACGACTGTCTACTTCACCACTGTGCACATGTGGATTAAACGAACAAACTGCTGAGCATGTTCTACAGGACTGTCCTCTGTATGACCAGTTAAGAAAGATATACTGGCCCAATGACTCAACACTAAACTCAAAGCTAAATGGAGTTAAAGAGGAACTTCAAACAACAGTCGAATTCATCATGAGAACTCGTCTGACGGTGTAATCATCAAAGATGCGATCGCAAGAAGAAGAAGAAATCTGTTTAAAGTCACATGCATTGTAAGAACACCATCAGACCTTCACATTCCCAGCCACTATATATTAACATGTGTTCGTGTTAAATATTGTTTGACTATATTATGCAGTTCCCTAGGTCTGTCTAGTCTCAACACCTCTATATTTATAGGTAAGTTGGATGCCTGCAAATAATCCAATATTGGTATTCTCATTTGGTCATACCGCTTACATTTTAACAAGAAATGTTCTATATTATTGTCCTGCACAGTAAGGTTCTTCTATTCTGAAATAGCCTTTTCCCAGCTGTAGTCTGAGAAGTTTCTTATTACTGGGAATTTTCAGTTCCCTAGATATCTGACATTTTCTTGTTGGAGCCCTGAACATCTTATATGCATGTCTTCCTTTCAGATTTTTATCCCACTCTGCTTTCCATTCATCTGTTATTAAATCTTTAATTAAGCTCTTAATTTCTGATTTACTCATCCCTACATTTATTAGATTTTTATCAGATCTACCTTTCTTGGCTTCTTTATCTGCCTTTTCATTTCCTTCTATGCCAACATGTGAAGGTATCCAAGCAATTAATACTGAACATCCTCTGGAATATAAGTATGCAGTAGCCAGAAAAATCTCCTCTGCTATATCAGGTCTACTACATTCTCGTAAGTTTCTAAGTGCTTTAATTGTTGAAAGAGAGTCAGTTAAAACTGTTAATTTTTAACTCAGCACTGGCACAGCACCATATGCAAGGTATGTAATAGTGTGCTCTTACAGCATTTGATTAAATCGAGAGGGATCCCATCGCTGCCTGTTGCTTTGCCAGAGACCATACTATCAATGGCCATGCTGAGTTCTTCCAATGTTTGTTCAGCATCCATCTCCTCCATCATGCCTATACCAAACCTGTCCAGACATGAAGGCCATGAAAACATTATCTACACCCACCCTAGCAATGAAGTCACCAAGGAGAACAAGTTTTTCTTGCCTAGGTATGCTTTTGATGACTGATGCTAGATTCTCATAGAACTTGTCTTTAGCTTCTGAGGCATACAGAGTAGGAGCATACAGACTGATAAGGATGATGGGACCTGCGCTAGTTTGCAGGCAGAGCGTTAACAGGCACTCTGATCCATTCTCACCTGGTTCAGTCATTTTAGTTAGCTATTTTTTTTTACTGCAAAACCTACTTCGTGTTCTCTAGTTTTATTAAGGTCTTTCTCTTGCCATTAAAATGTGTAGTCCTTCTTGCTGACAATTCCAGAGCCTGCCATTTGCATTTCCTGAAGTACAGCTATATCCAGCTGAAGTCGTTTAAGTTCGTCATTGATTATGGCTGTCTTCCTTACATCATTTAAGTCCAGCAGGTTTTCAGATAGTCTAGTGAACATAGTCCTGACGTTCCAACATCCCAATCTGATGGTTGGTTTCTTTCTATTATTTCTTGTTTTGTGGTTATTGCTTGGTGCAACATTTTATGTCCACATTTTTGGGTTTGACTTTAATCCCCATGCACCCAGTGGGGAAAGCAAACAGTGGCGGGACAACACCTAATTGGCTGGCAGTTGCCCAACTTGAAGCTGGTGATAGCTGTCCAGTGGGATCCTAGATACCCTCTCCCACTGTCGGAAGTAGCCCCTGGTGCCATGCCCTTTGCCAGTTGAGCAAGAAGCTTATAACCGGTAACTGCTACTTCCAGTGTTGTGCTGACACCATAGGGTGAAGCTGGAGTGATCTCTCCAGGGCACGAGCTTGGACACAGTTATATGAAGATCAAGCTGTTGCCCGTGTAGTATGTTTCCCCTCTCCACGCAGCCAGTGGGTCCAAAGAACAGCTGTAGTCAATACAGTTTGGGTACCAGCCACGTCCCAGGAGTTGCCAGAATAATGTTGTTGATCCACTGCCTTAGGGACTCTGACTCCGGATTTACCCTCAGGGTTCACTCCTGAAGCCTTTCTCGTAAATGGATATTCTGGCATGGCAGTGGTTGTTTGAATTCAGAGTAATACACTATTACCCACTATAATATATGTGGAAATGAGAAGGCAGATAAATTTGTCAAAGAAGGAGGAAAGAAAATCCAAACAGAAGACATGGCTACATATGAAGAGATAACAGCAATAATCAGAAATCACTTTAGAGAAAAAATATCATAAGGAACACCCAGACTCCAATACTGCAGAACCATGCTATACATTACCAAGAAGAGACCAAGTAATACTTTTAAGTAAGAACTGGTCATTGCAGACTCAATAACATACCAAATCTGTACAACAAACCAACTAGAAAATTGGTCAGACAGATATGTGCCCACGGGGGAGGACAAAACAACAGTGGAGCACGTACTCCTAAACTTTCAGCTCCACAAGAGGAAACCGGGTGGCAGCATTACCTTCTCATACCCAGTTGAGGAAGAAACTGTAGGTGACGAGAGAAATCTGAGACCAGACTGCCAACATTATAAGAGAGATAGATGTGGTTATTTGAGAGTGAACTATGAAGTAGTGTGTACATTATGACAACATTATTTGTTGTTGACACTACTTCTGTAGCAGACAATTGCAGCATATTAAAACAACAACATTAAATTCATCATCATTATTATCATTATATTTCAGCTCCCAAGGGAGTATAGGCCATCAACAAATGTATGCCAAGTCTCCCTGTCCTGAGCAATTTGCTTGTTACAAGTCTTACCCCTTTTATTTCTATCTGTTATGCTGTATTATCATCTGCTTTGCTAAATATCATTGTTTTCTATATGTTAATGTCCAATCCATATTGTGCTGTTCACTTGCTTCACTAGCTCTTGCAACTCCTGTTTGTCAGCTAACAAAACTGTATCATTTGCATATCTCAGGTTGTTTATTTTTTAAAATATTTATATTTTTTTTAACGTACGCCCGCTTTTACTCGAGGCAAAATCTGTTGTTTATTCTTTTAAATATTTATATATTTTTTTTTTAACGTACGCCCGCTATTACTCGAGGCAAAATCTCAGGTTAGTATGTCCAACCTGAGACTGATTTTACATGAGTATCCTATTTTCCCTGTATGCTGACAGGTGTCCTCTCGCCATTCAGGCAGATACTCGCCGTCTTCGGAGAGAGGTTGTTTATAATATTGATCTTCGACTGATGTTCAGTCCTAGCAGTTCCTCTGAAAATGTTCTCTGTATAGATATTAAATAGGCAGGGAGACAATACGCAACCTTGAACACACCTCTTGTTATGTTTATATATAGTGAGTAATTCTTGCCAGATCTTACTGTCGCAGTTTGTTCCTAATAATGGTTACTGAGTATTCTTCTGTCTGTTCCATCAATACTTATGTCTTTGATGCGTTCAATTATTTTCTCATGGTGAACTCTGTCAAAAGCCTTCTTATAGTCAGTAAATCACATGTAAATACTTTATATATTTTTTTTGCTAATATTCTTATTAGCTGTTCATAGTTCATACTGCTTCTCTTGTACCACTGTTCCTACTAAAAATAAACTGTTCTTCATGAACTTTATAGTCTACTTTATTTTGTATTCTTTCCTGTATGATCTAGAGCAGGTGTGTAGAATTATTTTACTTATGCAGTCTTGGCACAAATCAGGAATTTTCTGAAAATACAAACAGTATTTTGTGTATGAACTTTTTTCTTTCTTATTTTTACATTTTGTAAAATTTTGTTATTGCAGGGAAGTGTTCAAGGCTAGAGACAAGAAAACAAAGATGGTTGTTGCTATGAAAAAAGTTTTAATGGAGAATGAGAAAGAAGGGGTGAGTACACTTTTTTTTTTTTCAAGTCAGTTAAATTGAAAGATTAATGAGGTCTTCACTTCTCTGAATTGTTATTTTCAGTCTAGTAAGCATTAAATTATTATAATCTAAAAAAATAATTAATTTGCAAATTGTATTTAGACACATGGAAATGTTCTAGCCACAGTTCACAGTAACAGCCCTTTGTGATTATGTTTCATTCAGTTTCTAATAACAACTCTTTGTAATTATGTTTTATCCACAGTTCCCAAAAACAGCTCTTTCTAATTATGCTTTATCTACAGTTCCCAATAACATTTTTTGTGTTCATGTTTTACCCACAATTCCCAATAACAGCGTTATTATGATTGTATTTTATCCTCAGTTCCTAATAACAGCTTATTGTGATTAAGTTTCATCCAGTTTCTACGTAATAGCAGCTTTTCGTGATTATGTTTTATCCACAGTTCCCAGTAACAGCTCTTTATGATTGCATTTTATCCTCAGTTCCTAATAGCAGCTCTTTGTGAATGTTGAATTCAGTAATAGCTCTTTGTGAATGTTGAACCCAGTAACAGCTCTTTGTGAATGTTGAATTCAGTAATAGCTCTTTGTGAATGTTGAATCCAATAACAACTCATTGTCATTATGTTGTATCAACAGTTCCCAATAACGGCTCTGAGGGAGATCAAGATTCTACAGGTTCTCAAGAATGATAACATCGTGAACTTGCTGGAAATTTGTCGGGCAAAAGGTAACTGGATAAGGCACTATTTATTGCAGTATGCAAGCTTGGATTATTTTGTTTCTCATTTCTGCTGTAAATATTACAAGATCTTTGCTATAAACACTGTCTTTGCTGTATGAATCTTAAACGATCTTTGATATGCAAGCAGTCGTTGCTCTCTGAATCTTTCAGGAACTTTACTATGAGCACAGTCTTTGTTGCATGAACCTTACAGAATCTTTGCTGTTACCATGGTCTTTATCCTCTGAATCTTAAAGAACCATTGCTATAAACACAATTTGTATCTTATGAATCCTGATGGATCAGTGTTATGAATACAATTGTTATCTTATGAATTTTAAAGGATCTTTGTTATGAACACAATCTTTGTTCTGCGAACCTTAGTAGATGCTTTTTTATTAGAATAGTCTTTATCCTAGGAATCTCAAAATTGGAGTATTTATCAGGACTTACAATATAGCCCAGGAAATCTCTAACATTTTAAATAAGGAAACTGGGACTGAGGAAACTGAAGGACCACTCATGAAGTCAGAGAGACTTATTAAATTAATGACACCCCAGATGTGTGTAAGAGGCTGATTGAAGTCTCTTTTATTCTTCTGAGCAAATTGGCGTAAGTTGCGATTTATGTTTCATATTTTATTACTAACATGTGAACTAACATATATATATGTATATATTACCATGTGAATTTTAATATGTGAAACTCGCTTGTGGATGTCAAAGTCATTTGAGGCGGGCAACCTCAGCATATAGAATGATGATTCATGAACCACCACTGCACGGGCTGGTGATTGCTTTATTGATAGTTTCGTACAGAGAACTGAAAGCATAAAGTAGTTCCAGGTTCCCTATGGAGCAGGGAGGGAAAGATGAAAGAAATGATGTACATTCTAAGTATAATACTTACCTTTTCAAAGCAGTGTGGAGCCGCACTGGGGTAGTGGTTACCAAAAAGCACTGGCGACCAGGTGACCCAGGATCAAACTTGGGCGTGGACATTTGAAGATTTTTCGTTGACCGGGATTTGAACTGGATTAACTTGAGCCCTGGTGAGTACATTCGAAGGAGTGTCGTCGACCTGGGACTGGCGGCTCCTGAGCCGACCCAGCTGTAATGGGTACCTCTGAAATCGACGAGTATCTGCCTGAATGGCGAGGGACACCTGTCTCTGTACAAGAAAAAAGGGATACTCATGTAAAAATCAGTCTCAGGTTAGACATACTAACCTGTGATTTCGCCTAGAGTAATAGCGGGCGAACTCAAAAAAAAAAAAAAAAAAAAAGCAGTGTAAATGTCCCGATTGGGGTAACGACTTCACTGTTCGAATAAGGTATCCACAAAGGGTACAGAGTCTGAACACGATTTTTATAAACATAGTCACTTTAAAATTTATGTAAGTTTTCAAGCTTTAAACCAGTGTAAATGTCTATGTGAAAATACTCATTTTAAAGTTAATGGAAGTGTCAAACTTTTCAATCAGTGTAAATATAAATTTGGCCGAATGCCATCGCCGACCGGGATCTGCTTACTCGTGGCAAGCAAGAGGACATGCACACCATCATAGCTGGCAGACGCTGGAGCTGGGTTGGTCATGTCCTCAGAAGAGACCCCGATGCCATCACAAGAACAGCTATGCTTTGGACCCCTGAAGGAAAGCGAAAGAGAGGCCGACCAAAAATAACCTGGCGGAGGACTGTGGAGGCTGAGATGCAAAGAATGAACCAGAGTTGGGGCACTGTACGAAGGATGGCCACCGACCGTGCAAAGTGGAATCAATTTGTTGTTGCCCTACAAGACGCCACTAGGCGTGATGGCTGTCGCATGAAAATATAATTAATAGTAGGTAAAGCTTGACAGCTGTATAGGCGTGATGGACAATAGTGCACACGGACGTGTGATAGTGATGCGCAAGAGAGATAGACAGAAGGCACAGGCTGAGTCAGTGAGTTCTTCACTAAGAAAACCATACACACAGCTCTTCTTATTTTCTCTGGCGACAATATTACTCTTTTGCACACACTGTGTCACTCACAAATAGTAGGGTAAAGAAATAAAGTTAGATTGAGGATTTGGTAGTCTGAACTGAACGAAAAATCCTATCGAGGTTAACTCAATTTATTCAATTTAGAAAGGTAAATAAATCAATAAGGATTTTTACAGCAAATAATAATAAAGATTATCACGAGAAAACAAACTCACAACAATTTTGATGATTTTAAAGAAGAAAAAAATTATTACACCAATAGTGAAAACAAGGATTATGAATGAATGGTGTTAGTAAAGTTCCCGGCAGGCCTGATAGGCTTTTGCTGGAAAATATGTGAAATACTGTTTGTGTGTAAATGAATGTTTGTTCCTTTGTTCCTTTGGTGTGAATGTTGGAAACAACTTATATCCTGGGGTTCTCTTGGAAAAATATATCGTAATCCAATGCTTGAAATTAACTTCACTGTTCGAATAAGGTATCCACAATGGGCACAGAATCTGAACACGATTTTTTAAATCCAAGATTGGGGTAACGACTTCACTGTTCGAATAAGGTATCCACAAAGGGCACAGAGTCTGAACACGATTTTTATAAATCCAAGAAAGGTGTAACGTATCCACAGTTGATGCGATATCCACAGATAACGAATTTGCTTCCAAAGGTGGGATGGAGGGTTAAAAATGGGTGGAGTATGGTACGGGTGATGGTTGTTAAGGGTAATATCTGGTGTTGAGAATCGTTGCAATAATTGCAGTAATTGAAATGATTGAAATAATTGAAGGGAATTATTGTGACTGGTGGACGAGGACTATATGGCCACTGGCCAAAGGTAACCTCTTTTCAGCAATACGAGACAAGACTTTGCACTGCATAAATCTGTTAGACAAAACAAAAATACATGTGTAACTACTCTTCTGCTGCAACATGCAGATTACAACAGAAACAATTTAAGCAGTGTCCAGCGTCAGCATGTTGATATCCATGCATGCGTCTCGTTCCTAAAATAGGTCAGTCCATTCTTAAACATTCCTGTCTGCTGTGAATGAATTAGCGGGATAACAAGACTTGCTTCCTCCCCTGTCAGACAAAGTTACATGAGGGTCCGCTAGAGAATCCTCCTGTGCTTTTTCCACCGTTCATTCCTTCCAGCATAATAATATGCTCATACATTAATGTTACAAACATTGAAAAGTAAAATGATCATTGAAATTATGAATGATACAAACATTGTAACATAACATCGCTTTAAAATACAAGCAGTGAAAATAAATGAATTTTCGTAAGCATTTATGATAAAGGAAACCCATTTATATAATACACTTAGACTTTCACCATGATAGTAATATATTTCATTAGACTTATATATTTGAGCTAATTTCCTATGTACTGGAAAAGCGAATACATACCCGCTCCGGAATTTTAGTCTGTTAAGTTAAACTAGAGGGCACTTTGTGTGTTTAACTCAAGTCTCCCTATGCACAATTTTACTTTACAAGACTAAGAAATGCGTCTTACTCTTCCCGTATGCTTAACACCAAGTGAAGTCTAAAAACTAGTTTCTTAAAGACAGAATTAATTTCGATTTACCCGCTACATTTTTTAAAGTTCCCACAATAGCAAAAGTCTCGCCGCAAATTAGTTTGCATATTGAGTGTCACTTGTACGTGCGGTGGTTCCGATCTCAGAAGTATTAACAAAGAGGAAGAAGACAGGCCATAAATTTCTAGACAGCCGAGTCTGGAAATTCCTAATGAACGTGAACGGGTTGACCGAAGCTTCACCTGGGTTAAGGTGGGGAAAAGGCAAGTGCGTGAGAAACATTTTTTCGGAAACTTAGGATAGACAGAAAATAAAGCAATATACAGGATGGACAGAAAATTTCAAATAGGCAAATTATCTTCACTCTGCGACAGATACCTCGAACTTAAGTTAGTTGCCCAACTAAATCAGAGAGAGATGATAATTTGGCTAGTGTGTATCATTCTCAGTGTCGTCCATTAATTCCTTCTCTGTTCCTTCTTCCGAGGTTCCCTCAGATTGTTTCTTATCTGCTGGCATTAGAAGATTATTTTCTCCACCACTAGCGAGTTCCTCTACTGAATGTCTGCTTAAAAAATCTGCTCCTACATTTTCAGGACCGGGGATGTACTCGACCCTGAAGGAATAGACACTTAGCAAAATAGCCCATCGCATTACTTTTGCATTTTGGTTTTTGCAAGCTGCTAGAAATGTGAGGGGTGCGTGATCCGTTTGCACGACAAATGAGACTCCATAAAGAAATTCGTGGTGCCTTTTTACTCCCGCCACTAGAGCCAAGCATTCTTTTTCAATGGTTGAATAGTTGCGTTCTGCAGCGTTCAATTTTCGGCTAGCATAGGCCATGGGAAAAAGCATTTCCGGGTAGTTTTCATCAGCTTGAAGCAACGTTGATCCTATTCCAAGATTACTAGCATCTACTCTTAGCACAAAGGTCTTGGTGAGGTCAGGGTGGCGTAATATGGGCTTCGTCATCAGCTTTTCTTTGAGTGTGGTGTAGGCGCTCTCACATTGAGCCGTCCATGTTACCTTTTCAGGTTGACCTTTCTTTGTGAGGTCAGTCAATGGTGCAGTCAAACTATTAAAGTTCTCAATGAACCGTTGATAATAACCACAGAGTGACAAAAACGACCTAGTGTCCTTTTTCGTTATGGGTCGCTTTGCATTTCGGATTTTGTCAACGTTTTTCTCTACTGGCCACAAGCAACCATGAGTGATCGTATGTCCTAAAAATTCAAGTTCTCTGAATCCAATCAGACACTTGCTTGGGCGTGCTGTTAAACCAGTTTCCTTGAGCCGCCTGAGGAGCAGGGCTAACGCTTCTTTATGTTCTTCAGATGTAGCCGTTGCGATGAGAATATCATCCATAAAATTATGAATGGTATTGCTTTGTAAAGGGTGTAATAGTTTTCTCATCATCTGGGTAAAGGCTCCAGGTGCGTTATGTAATCCAAAAGGCATTACATTGAACGTGTAATGTCCGTCACTGGTACTAAAGGCGAGCAATGGTCTAATCTCTTCCTTTACCGGAATTTGATAATAGCCTTTACTAAGGTCTATTTTAGAGAAAATGGTTGCTCTGCTCAGCTTTGTAAAGAGTTCATTAGGGCTCGGTAATGGTTCTGGTTGGAACTCTGTTACAGTGTTGAGTAACCTATAATCGATGCATAACCGAGTTTCCCCGTTGGGTTTCTGTAGAAGCACTACACTTGAACTGTAAGGGGATGTCGATTCAGAGATTATGTTATCTTGCAGTAGCTTGTCAATCTCTTCTCGTAAAGCGTTGGCTTTAGCGTATGGGACTGGGTAAATCTTAGTCCTGACAGGCTTAGGATCTAATACTTTTATATCAAACTCCAAGAGGTTGGTTAGTCCCGGTTTATCGGTGAGCACTTCTGAATATTCGGCTAACAGTTGTTTGACATCATGCTGTTGCAATTCAGTTAATGTTTCACAGAGCTTCACATCCGTGTGTGATTCTTTCTGTTTTAGCGGGTATTCAGCATATTCGTGGGGGTCATTATCCGCTTCCATTGCAACCGCTAAGGTCAGGAGATGTGCTTGAGGAGCAGCGAGGCGTTCCATGTACTTTTTAAGTAAGTTAACATGATAAATCTTTTCCTTCCCTCGTATGGAGATTTTGTAGTTTGTTCGAGAGATTTTCTCGAGGTTGTAGTACTCTTTCCTTCGCAGTCTTATTGTACCGTTTTGCATGCTTGGCACGAGCTTGTCGGAGGTTAGTGTTGGCTAATTCCCAACCTATCTTTAACCTTTCCTTCAGTTCTTGCACATATTTTGATGCAGATACAATAGATTCGTCTGCTTTCTGGTCGGTTAAAGACCTAAGCAATGCTTCCAGGGGTCCCTTTATTGGCCGTCCAAATAATAATGTTGCAGGAGGTAGACCAGTGGAGGCATGCGGCACTTCCCTATAGGCAAATAAGGCAGCCGGCAAGAATAAGTCCCAGTTTTTCGGGTCTTTCTTGGCTAATTTTCGCAGCATGGTGATGAGGGTCCCGTTATATCTCTCTACCTGTCCGTTTGCTTGTGGATTATAGGGTGAGGTGTGGATATGCTGAGTACGGAAGATCTTAAAGACTTCTTCCATCAGATGTCCTCTAAGCTGCGATCCATTATCAGTGAGTATTTGCTGTGGAAATCCGAGCCTTGTGAAAATACTCACGAGCGCTTCTGCGACATGCACAGAATCAGAAGAAGGGAGCGCCACTGCTTCTGACCACATAGTACAGGTGTCGACTAGAGTCAAAATACAGCAATTTCTCCGCTTTGTTCTTAAGAGTGGGCCTACTATATCTACAGCTACTCTTTCGAATGGCGTACCGACAATAGGCATTTCCCCCAATGGAGCAGGGGGTGTCCAGTGTCTTGGTGCCACCCTTTGGCACTGCGCACAGGATTTCACAAATCGGATGATGTCCACGTTCATCCCAGGCCAGTAATAGTGCGCTGCTATTCTTTGCATGGTAGCATTTTGTCCCATGTGGCCGCTAAAAGGAAGAGCGTGTCCCATCTCTAAAATTTGTGACCTGTAAGTAGTTGGAACAACCAACTGGCTATGTTCTTGTCCAGTGTTGCCCGACCTACGGTATAGTAATCCCGATTTTGAATAAAAGTTTCCCTTTTTCAGCGGGTTACTGGCAAGTGGCAGTTTCTTAAAACATGGTCCCAGTGTTGGATCCTTGTGTTGAGCATCCTTCAATTCCCGTGGTAGCAGGTTTGTCACTGGTCCTGGTTCCTGTTCTGTCCTCGCCTGACCTCTTGTAGTTACTGCTGCAGCTATCAGAGGTTTTCTTGGTTCCCCCAAGAACACATGGCGACATCCAAGAATTACGTCATAGATTGGATTCTCCATAATGGCAGCTCGAATCCATCCTTTAACAAATTTTGAATCAATATAAACGTTTGCTATTTTCAATGTCATAGGAGTGTCTCCTTTCACGGCTCCACACAGATCTACTGTCTCCGAGGTTATCTGCTCAGGTGTGACCAAATGTGAAGCGATTATACAGTCAAACTGTAATCCTGTGTCATAAAGACAGCGCACAAATTTCCCGTTTGCGATAATCTGATCCGTTACAGAATTCCGTTCTGGTTTACCACATTTTGTTCTGTCTTGACGCTGTTCTGGTGCGTCTGCTTGTAAACACGCCGCCAAGTGCGGGCTGGGCCGATTTCTACATTCTTTTGTATTGTGCGAGGTCTGCTTACAATGATGACAATATTTCCTCTCCCTCCTCATGAAGTAAGGGGGGTTTTCGTGTGCATTTTTCGTGTTTGAGTTAGTTGACCGGTCTCTGCGTTTATCCTGCGTTGGAGCGTTTACCTGTGATCGCTGATTTTGGGTGGGCTGGGTGATTGGTTTAGGTTGAAGTTCAGCAGGTTTCCGTTTGACGGTTTGAGTCTCTGCTATAGCATTTTGAAACCTTTCTGCTAACGCAAGGATTGGTTCGAGTCGGTCTGCCCCGTGCTCTACTAGGAACTTTCTCATTTCTGGTGACATTGTTTCCTTGATTTGCTCTACCAGGAAGAGTTCATGTAATCCTTCGTAAGTCTTAGGAAATTTTCCCAAATCGCGCCACTTTTCAAGATATGATTCAATCCTAGCAGCAAATTGGCCAAATGTTTCTCCTCCTTCTTTGTGAGATCGGCGAAAACGCTTTCGGTAATTGTCGGCTGTAAGCTGAAAACGCCGTAACAGTGCTTGCTTGAGAGCGTCATAATCGTTCTGTTCTGCCGGGGTTAATTTTGTAAAAACTTCGTAAGCCGCTCTTAATCCTTGAGAAAGTTTAAGATTCCACATGCTTTTGGGCAGGCCATTACGATGAAGCAGTTCGCTCATATCTATCTAAGAACAGATCTATTTGTTCATTTCGCTCGCAAAATTTTTCCATTGGGAAAGTCATTGCAGGTGAGTTGAGTGCTAGACCAGCAGAGGCGTTGTCAGGTGATGAAGCGTTTTAGTGGGAGAAGCAGGACAATTTTGAACCTCTAGTTCTTTGAGCCGGAACTCATGAGCCCGTATCCTTTCGTTTTCTTCTCTTTGTTTTTCTATTTCGGCCTCTATGAATGCATTACCTTCTTCTTCACTCATTCCAACCTCTTTAGTGTATTTTAAAAGACCCATCCTTAGTTTTAGTAAGTCAGTCATTTTCTATATTTCTGTGCAGGTTGTTACACTCTCTCAGTATGTACACTAGTTTCTGGGTTATTACTAATATTTCTATGAAGTATTGTATTACAACAAACCAATACAACTAACTGATTATCATTTTACTAAGCCCCAGGGAGTACTATTAATTCTATGAAGTAATGTAACTCGTTAATGGAAGTTTAGTATAATTGGATTTTTGACAATTCCTTATTTCTGCTGAATTAAGGTCTCATCTCTTGATGTAATATGCTCAAGTATAAACATATCTCCCGTTCAATATCTCACACGCATACACACTCTACTGCCTTTTAAATTTACCACTTAATTACCTTAGTTAACAAGTTAACGTAATTAAATAACCCTGATTTAAATTAGTGGACAGTAGCAAAGTTCTGTTTACTTTAAAATTATAATTGTTCTGTTTCAGATACTACCAGTAGTGTCATTGTCTAGGGCGTTATAAAAATATCTAGGTCCACAGTCTAGACTAATAGTTCAAGATTCCTTACAGTTTCTGCCGAACAAGTTTAAAGCCATGATTCCCTATAGTCACTGTGAAATAAGAATCCAGAAATTCAAATCCAAAGGTCGAGATTTCCAATAAATTGTGAATGTGTAAATATAATTATTATAGTAGGTAAAGTTTTGACAGCTGTATAAGGCGGTGATGGACAATCGTGCACACGGACGTGTGATAGTGATGCGCAAAAGAGAGATAGGAGAAGGCACGGGCAGCGTCAAGTGAGTTCTTAACTAAGATAACATAACACAGCTCTACTTGTTTTCTCTGGCGACATTACTTACTCTTTTGCACACACTGTGTCAACTCACTACTAGTCGGGTAAAGAATACAAGTTTGATTGAAGGATTTGGTTAGTCTCGAACTGAACGGAGAAAATCCTAACGAGGTTACTCTCAATTTATTCAATTTAGAAAGGTAAATAAATCTAATAAGGATTTTTTACAGCATATAAATAATAAAGATTATCACTGAGAGAAAACAAATCACAACAATTTTGATGATGTTTAAAGAAGAAAAATAATTATTACACCAATAGTGAAAACAAGGATTATGAATGACTGGTGTTAGTAAAGTTCCCGGCCAGGCCTGATAGGCTTTTGCTGGAAAATATGTGAAATTACTGTTTGTGAGTATATGAATGTTTTGTTCCCTTTGTATCTTTGGTGTGGACTGTTGGAACACAAATTATAACTTTGGGTTACTCTTGGAAAAAATATATCGTAATCCAATGCTCTTGAAATTAAATTCACTGTTCGAAGAAGGTATTCCACAATGGGGCACAGATATGAACACGAGTTTTTAAATCCACAGATTGGGGTTGAGGTAACGGGAATTCACTGTTGCGATAAGGTATTCACAATTGGGCTACAGAGTCTGAACACGATTTTCTATTTATCCATGAAAGGTTTGTAAACGTATCACAGTTGATGCGATATCCACAGATTAACGATTTGCTTCCAAAGGTGGGATGGGTATGGAGGGTTAAAAAATGGGTGGAGTATGGTACGGGTGATGGTTGTTAAGGGTAATATCTGGTGTTGAGAATCGTTGCAATAATTGCAGTAATTGAAGAAATTGAAATGAAGAATTAATTGAAGGGAATTTTGTGGACAGGTGGAACGAGGACTATATGGCCACTGGCCAAAGGTAACCTCTTATCCGCAATACGAGACAAGACTTTGCACTGCATAAATCTCGTTAGACAAAACAAAAATTCATGTGTAACTACTCTTCTGCTGCAACATGCAGATTACAACAGAAACAATTTAAGCTGTGGGTTGTCCAGCGTGGCATGGTTTAGATATCCATGCATGCGTCTGCGTTCCTAAAATAGGTCAGTCCATTCTTAAAATTCCTGTCTCTGTGGAAAGAAATAGCGGGATAAAAGACTTGCTCTCCTCCTGTAGACAA
>JAMPIV010014002.1:0-83610 GCA_024509875.1 Oreohelix idahoensis | reverse complement strand
TAAATTTATGGAGACCAAACTCAAACAGATGCTAAAATATTTGTGACTGTAATATCTGATTTGAGACTGAGCTTTCCTCCACGTTTCTCAGACATTCTTAGTACGCAAGAGATTTCAGGCTTTTTTTTTTTTTTTTTTTGGGCCACTTCGTGTGACGTGGGTGTTGGGATTGTACCAGAAAATGTTTAAATAGAACTTACTTAGGATGCAGTGCACTGATTAATTCAAAATTGCATGCTAGAAATGACATTACCATGTAATTTTTGATCCTAGGAATTTATACATACTTGGTCGTTCACGCGAAAAACAATGGTATCGATGTTTGGTTTGTACTTAAATGTGCGAGCAACTCTTACTCAAAAATGAAGTAACACGAAAGTAGGATATAGAAGAGAAAGTTAAGAACCCTGCTTGACTGAGTCCTCATTGAAATGAAGTTTCTGTATCTGTCCTCGTCCATCTTTGTTGCACTAATTCTTTGAGAAGTCTTTAGAGTTTTTTCGAAAATCAGCATCAAGCCTCGCACTAATTTGTGTCATTTATAAACGGCGAGAATTAAAGTAAAATATTATGATAGTTTTCCCCCCCCCCCCCCCCCCAAAACTTTAAAGTTTTTATTATTAAAACACCTTCATTTTATGACATCGTCCTCTTGGCACCTGTCCGGAAGAAGGTTAACCGACCCCCTGTTCTTACGGTTGACTACACGGTCATATTATCTATCTATCTATCTATCTATCTATCCTATCTATCTATATATCTATCTATCTATCTATCTATCTATCTATCTATCTATCTATCTATCTATCTATCTATCTATCTATCTATCTATCTATCTATCTATCTATCTATCTATCTATCTATCTATCTATCTATCTATCTATCTATCTATCTATCTATCCTATCTATCTATCTACCTATCTATCTGGCTTCAAGATTTCCTGCCGTTTGTTCGACCTCTTCGTCTTTATAGAACCACCTGTATACCTATTCTCTTCCCTATTCTCCATTATTCTTAAAAATTTTACTAATTTGATATTGGAAGCAGTGGACGTGTGCAGAAGGGACTCTGTTTTTTTTCCTACTTAACCTCAATTTCCTCATCTTTTAATCACATTATGTACAAGGTCAATTTAAAATTTACTTGTGTCCTGGCGCTTATTATAAAAGATTAAATATTTTTATTCGAAGGAACAATAATTTATTCCGCTTTTAGAACAAACACTGAACATACGCAATAACGTTTAATGCTTTAGAACATACCGGATAGGGAGGGGAAAACTTGCATGATTGGAAAAACACGAAATAAGTGCCACTTAAGCTGTAAACCTCCCAATTCAAACAGACGCGCATTACTTCACTAGAACCTGGTTGAAGCAGGATTGAATCCACAGATGGAGTATTCTTTGTATCTTGATGTAAGGTTTGGTCTAATTGTCATGTTCCTACATTTGTCCTGTTTTTCCCGAAACTCAACCTCGGTTCAAAGTTCACATACTTTCCCTCAAACACACGTTATTCTCACCATTGCCAATCTCTTGCCTAAGTGCCGTAGCCATTTCAACTGGCACTTCAGTTAGAACTAACAATTGTACACAAAGTTAGATTGTGTTTTTTAAAAACATTTGGCGGTCAATAAGTTTAACAAATGTACACAAAATATACAGATTGTGTTTTAAAACAATTTGGCGTCATAATTTAATCAGTATGTAGCGGATCGATCTATAAAACAATTATTTGGTTGATTATTATACATAGAAAAAAGAAATCCTGGGTAAGAGAAAGGTACAGGAATTCCGTTATCACGCCCCATTGAGGCATATATGAGAAAATGGTGTTTAGGCCCATAATTTCTTGAAGTTACGGCACATTAGGGGTCATGTGGTCAGCATCAAGCTTGTCTCAGGGTAAGAGGAGCAGAGGTCAAAATAAAAGCACGTGGAGACGAGAACTTGAGGGAGAGATGACAACAAGGAGGACATGGAGTTGATGGCACTAGACAGTAAGACTTGGTATACGTTTGTTGAAGGCCCATGACCTTTGGAAAGCTGAAGGGCAGCATTAGCTGGTGCAATTCCTGGAGCTCGCTAGGGAGACAGACAAAATTGGAGTACTATTCCCTTAATCATGTCGTAAAATGCATAATACGAGATTTATGCACGGGGCTGGCATGTTAAATGAAATTGTCACAGAAAGCGGAACTGCTATATCACATTTATTGCTTTGGTGGTTGTTTCCTAAAGAACCATCTGCAGGAGCGGTACGATGTTCCCTAAGGAGGTAAAAGGCAACAATGAATGAAATCACAATCTTGTGTTCTTGGTGATATATCCTTCCTACTTGTGTGTTTGGTGTTTTTTGTTTTTTCCTCTCTCAGAGTTCACAAAGTTAATTGTATATCTTTGTAGATTTATAAATATCTTAATCGATTACCTATGCTGGCATACCATCTGGGCTAGCCGCTCTTTTTCTTCCGTCTCTGTGAAGTTTTTGGTTGTTTTTTAATTTTTCTATGTTTTTTGTTAATAATTAACTTGTAACTCCATTTCTGCCCCGTGGAGGTTTGGTGAGTGTTGCGGAGGTGATCTGTTTAAAATGTCGCCGAAATGATACGTTCACCTCTTCATTTGCTATTTTATCTTGCTAAGCAACTTTAGTTTTCATGGATAAGATCATTTGACAGTTTGTGGAATCCTGTTATATTCTTTGTGTGTTTGAATAGTCTCTCATTTGTGCTTAGGCTGCTGCTTTCTTTACCATTCTTATCAGATCGTCGGTATATTTTCTTGTTTATCTCTTGCTGCATATTCTTATTTCTTTGCTTCTACATGAGTCGTAGCCTTGAAGAAACTAAAGGCTGAAAAGCCCTTTAACAACAGCATAGAAAATATTTCCAAAGCATGTCACAAAGAGTGCTGAAAACATACTCAAAATGGGAGAGATCTACTACTATTAACACTTATGACGCAGCACAGAGAAAGTTGATTGGAACCGACTTATCAAGATGATAGGAATGCAGGCACTTCGTGGCTCTACATCTCGTAGATGCGTGGAGTGAAAATTCGTTTACCTTTATGTACTGTTAGGACAGACACATCTCCCTAGAAATGTTTTATACTGTTAGGACAGACACGTCTCTTAGAACTGTTTTGGTGTGTTTGGTGTTGCAGAAGGTTGCTAATTTAATAATGGTTTTCGGAATAAATTACGTACTGAAAACCATGACGACCTGGCACTATAGAAGGCTTTGATGTAAGCTTGTTAGAGGTCCATGATCCACTACGTGGTAAGTCTGTGTTACGTGTCTTTTATATTGTTACATTTAATATGTAGTGACAGGATGGTTCCTGTCGCCAAGTCCTCTTCTAGGGTAGTAGACGTTTCAGACACCGAAACAAGCCAACATCAATTATAATTAGTTGAACCACAACGGACGAAGTGGACGGTATACATTTTTATTAATAATTCACGCTGCTCCAAATTCAATACAGTTCAGGCCAATATACAAATGGCATATTATATGCAGTCGTCGATATAACGCTAGGCACTCCGTTCATGCCTGGAACGCTGTCCTTTTCATTCTCAACATTTTAAATATATATTCACACTCGACACTGAGAAGCTACACTCCCTGTAAATGCTGCTAACTAGATACACCTCACAGAAGATCTTGATGTATTAGTGATGGAATAACACAGGATATATACTGAAATTCAGGAGCTCAAACACATAAGTGTGGTCCATGGTTACTACCAAAGCCAATGTCTACTTCGGACAAATTCCTTTTTAACAGCAATGTAAGGTCGCCATAACTAATAGTACCCAACATATTAAAAAATGATGGTAGCAATACATGCACTCACATACCTCACACCGTCCAATAACGTGAGACGGTATCCACTGCATGGCGACCTTGCGCTGGTTGCACATTTCAAACAGTAAGGCTTGTATAACTGGTAATTTTCTGGACTGGAGTGCTTGAAGTGCTGATCTTGCATCTGTCAGGAATACCACAGGCTGTGGACCGAGATTGGTGTTCAACAGTTTCTCGGTTGCCTCTTTGATTGCCCGGATTTCTGCATCATAGTTGTTACAGAATTTCACCTTTGGTACTCTGACCGTATTGCTAGTGTTCTTTGGGTATTTTATGTACACTCCTGCTCCTCCATTCTTTACTGCATTTTGTGCTGACTCATCCGTGTATACTCGGACCCAGAGGTCCTGTGGGTATTCATCATCCAGGAAACTGAGAGTGACTGTCCTACGTTGCACGCTGTTCTGTTCATCCTTGTCGAGTATTCCTTTCACTTTTGTCTGAATGTATACTGGAAGTCCAGTCTCCTCTCTCCATGGGGTTTGTTCTGGCACAGACTTTAGGGGGCTGTCAACTTCCGGCAAGTCTAAGGTTTGTCTACGAAGTCGTTTGGCCTGGTGGATAAAACTGATTCTTTTCAATCGCCCCATTGCTAGGTTTTGGAATCTGTCCTTCAGTATATCTTGGTCATATAATAACAGAAGATGGCAGATGTGAAACAGAAATCAAGAAGAGAATAGGAATGGCCAAAGCTACATTCAACAACATGAAACATATACTGACATCTAAACAGTTATCTCACAAATTAAAACTGAGAATCATAAAGTGTTATATATATTCTGCATTTCTGTATGGTGCAGAAACATGGACGATGTATAAGCATTTGGAAGAAAGAATTGAGGCTCTTGAAATGGGGATATATAGAAGAATGGGGCGTATCTCGTGGAAAGAGAAGAAAACAAATAAGGAGGTCCTGGAAAATCTAGGTACGAAAAGAGAACTAATGAGGGAGATCAAAGTTCGGCAGCTAAAATACTTTGGCCACATAAAAAGGCATAACACCCTGCAAAAGACCCTAGTAGAAGGGAGCGGTGAAGGCAAACGTGCAAGGGGAAGACAGCGCTATTAGTGGGAAGATAACATCAAGAGATGGACAGGAAAGAGTCTATCAGAGTGCACCACCAAGACAAGAGACAGAAGACGTTGGAGATCCATTACAGCCAACCTTCATTGTGGAGATGGCAGCTGACGATGATGAGATCTAAGCTTTTCTTGTGGCTATTATGCCAATCAGAAACGTGTTGATCTGAAGTCATGACCTCCAGTTTCTCCAACTTGGCTTGCATTTAAAGGTTCATCACATCTGGTCCCAAGCTAAGAGGAAGAAGCCCGTGGCATACTTTGCATTCCCCGCCTTCCAAGGGGGCTCTCCAAATATGCAGAGCTAAATTACTGTGCTCTGGTTATGCGGTCTCCTAATGAATTGTTGCGTCCTATACAGAGCCACCTCTCAGCTCCCTTTGCCCATCATGAACCCATAGTTAGATACTCCTGCATGCAGCCAACCAGGTAAAAAGCCAGAGTTACGTCTGGGGCTCAAATGACTCCTCAAAGTTTAGAGTGCAACACTGTGTTTTCAACATGTTTCACCTCAGGGAGAATCCCTGGAATTGTGTGGATGATTTCAAGTGTCAATGTGGGTGTAATTTAGGGTGGCCATATTGTTCAACACAAAAAGGAGGACAAATGCCATTTCTGGTCCGAAAAGGAGGACAAGGAGGACAATATTTTTAAAACGTAGGACGAAAAGTAGGACACCTTTGTTCAATAACTACAAGACGCTGAAACCTATTTTTTTAACATTCAAACAATAAGATAATAAACTCACATTGATTTTGTGCCTACTTATATTTTTCTGATGATAAAATCGTCTTCAACAAAGTTGGGCTACGTTTTAAATATGCATAGAAATCAGAGCATGAAAGCTCTTTGATATTGTACTGCACAAGTAGAGCGCCTTTAATGGAATCTTCCCTTCAGTGCATCCAAAGCTGCTTCAGTAGAATGCTGTGCAGTCACGGAAATGATAATAGCAGCTGTTTTGGTTTTGGCACATGAGAATTAGCTGGCAATTTCTGAATCTTAGAAAGCATTCTTGAGTAACACTGAAGTTCAATCCATTGATCTGAAAGAGTTGTGATGTTTTACGGTACGGTATGAAAAGCAAAAGCACCCTCGGCCGCAGCAACTTCAAACCTTTCCTGCTTATTTCTTTATTTTAAAATGTCAGTTTTTATTGCAAACTTTCAGACGCAAGTACTTTCTTGTGCTTTTCTGTTTCTATATGTTTTTTTAAAAAAATCAGCTGCACCTTTATTTGCTACTGATGCAAATGTGCCGCCTCTGCATACAAGACATTCTGCTTCATACTCTTGTCGACCATTCGAAAATCACTGACATTTTTTTTTTCCATTCATCCGTGAATACACACTTCCGTTTTGGCATTTTGAGCGGGTATCTGTAACATAAATATAATATAATGCCCCTAATCAATGGTACATTCGATGTTAAAATTATTTGTAAAATGTAACAGACGAGGTTTTAATTTTAACAAACCCATTACTATACTAGTAACTACTCGTGTATTTTTTCATAATAAACAAATTGCAATAAATATAAAAGCAGTACGAACTAAGGTTAATATTATTTGTAATTTGCAATAGACAACGAAGTTATAATTGACTAAATCTAGAGCCCCTTGATGTACAAGGTGTAGAGAGTTACGCCAACTAAAATGTGGCCGCCATTTTTGGCTGTACCCGTATTGCAGGAAAATGGACCCAATCGCGAGTTTCAGACCCAATTTGCATTTTCGTTTAGGTTAACTAATAATTTGAAATAAAATTAGATGCAAATACAGTAGCACATATTTGTACTATTCTTTGTATGTCAACTAACAAAACAAAAATAAGAAAACTAGTTTACTTACCGGTTTGTTAAATAGAATAGGTAGCGTAAATTTTTAACAAATACTCCGTTAAATTTTATATTCCGTCAGAATTCCACTATTTGGCAACAAATATTCCGTTAGAATTGCAACACTTAGCAAAACATACTCCCTTCGAATTGAACTATTTACCTAGTTTGAAATGTAGAAACTGGTGAATGACTGTTGTAGACACTGACAGTTTTACTGGATCCAGATGATAACATCAGATTTTGTTTTCATTAAAAATGCGACAATGTATAGATAGTTTTAACAAAATCTAATTACATATTTTGGACCGGAGATTTTATTATAATTTTATTATATAATTATATTATATAATTTTTTATTAGTATTATATATATATATATATATATATATATATATATATATATATATATATATATATATATATATATATATATATATATATATATATATATATATATATATATATATATATATATATATACACATATATATATATATATATATATGTATGTGTGTATATATATATATATATATATATATATATATATATATATATATATATATATATATATATATATATATATATATATATATACACATATATATACACATATATATACACATATATACACACGTATATATATATATATATATAATATATATTATAATTTAATTTTTATTATTATGTAATAATAACATTATATAATTTATTATATAATTTTATTATAATGTTATTATAATTTATAAAAATATAAAATTTTATTATATATATAATTTTATATTTTATATATTACAATTATAAAATTATAAAAATGCGACAATGTGCAGATAGTTTTAACAAAATCTAATTACATATTTTGGACCAGAGATTTTATTATAATTGTATTATATTATTTTTTATTATTATATAATTTATATATATATACATATATACATATATAATCTTATAAATATAGAAGAGGTGTTAAGAATAGACAGACCTAGGGAACTGCAAAATATACTCAAACAATATTTAACCAGTGGCGTATTCTCTATGTGTGCTGTGCGTGCTGCGCACACCTATGCCCGAAGGAAAATAAAAATTTAATGTATTATTCTATAAAATATTTCTCTTATAATGTTCTGTTTTCGGACCGCACGCATCAGGATAACGGATTTTCCCGCATAGAATCTACGAGTATATCTAGTTTCAGTTTCCCAGACGCGTTTTATCATCATCATGTGACATATTCTTTCCAGAACGTTGTCTCCATTACAGCTGCTCTGAACGCATCACGATTCTGGGCAAGTCGACCTGCATCAGCCAAAGACAAGTTCAGACTCTCTGTGATGTCCTGGGTCCACCGTCGTCTAGGTCGACCCCTTCCCCTTTTTCCAGGGACCATGCCTTCCATCACTGTTTTTTCCAGACTATTATGTCTTTTTTTATGACCGAAAAATTTCAGCTTCCTTATTGCGATGGTATTTAGGAGCCAATGTTCCTGTACGTTTAGTGAGTGCAGTACTTCTCTGTTGGTCTTTTTTTTTCTGTCCAGGGTATTCTCAACATCCTTCTGTAGCATTTCATTTCGAATGATGTAATCTTTTTTGCAACTGTTTTATTGAGTGTCCAAGTCTCGCAGCCGTATGTTGCTACTGGGAATATACATGCTCTGATCAGTTGTAACTTTGTTTCTTTGCTTGTGCCTTGCCATAGGTTTTTCATCTGTATTAGCTTATGTGAAGCAATTGAAGCGTTTTATAGTGCAGTTTTTTTTGGTTGGTAGCAATCGCCCGAAGTTTCTCGGGTAATTCCGTCACTATGCGTGCTGCACCTTTCGGTTTTACGTTTGAAGACTGGTTTGTGTGGATCGGGGTCATGGCCAGATACGTCAATACAATACGAACATGCGTGCGGTGGTCTTGCAGCTCTCGAGTTGTAAAAATCGGCTGTGTCCATCCAGTGTTTTTTGTGATTAATTTTTGTTAGTTGCCGGGAATGCAGATTATTACAGTGACAGTGAGTTTCAAGTTGTAAGTTAATTAGTATTTCGGAGATAATTGACATATACCCCTAATAACTATCGTTGCGTAATTGAATATAGTTGGTTTTTAAATTAAGAGGTGAAGAAGAAGTTAAATAGTAGGCGTACATATTCATTTTAAGTAGCAGCACGCCTAGCTCGCATTACCAGGATACGCCACTGTATTTAACACGAACAAATGTTAATATTAGTGGCTGGGAATGTGAATGTCTTCTTCTTCTTCCTCGTTCGCCCTGAAAAGGACGGTGGTTGCGTTGTGTGTCTGTTTACGCCGTAGCTGTGATATCTGCACCTTTCGGTCAACACATCCGACTTCAGCACGGCACTTTTTAGGGACCGGGTTTGCCTTCCCATTGCGATCCGTACTCGCTCAGCCAGACTGCACTGCTGCAGACTGTTTCCAGCACCACCACGTGGAGGTGGAGTACGGTCTTGACCAGCTCTGGTTCGCTGATCCTGATGCAAGCAGTCAAGCTATGGGTCGCTGACTGCATTCACTATTGCTGCATCTTTGGGTCCCTATGCTGTTCTTACAATGCATATGACTTTTAACAGATGAAAGTCAATTAAATATCTGTTAAAGTCAGTTATATAAATGGAACCATAAGGCCTTTACATCCATCCATTTTAATATTATTCTTGTTCAGAGTTTCTTCTTGATTTTGTTTTGTTTTTTGTTTGTTTTTGTTTATGTATTTAACGTATTAGCATAATTGTGATGCCACTTTCTCATATCGGCAGTTGTTCATATTATTTGGAATTGAAAACAATATATATCCTAATTATAACCCATTAGAGGTTGAACGGGATATTTTTCTTCATTAATAAAAAAAAAATCTTACTCGATGCTTATTCCAGCCGAAAATGGCGTCTCCGTCGTTCAGCCTCGTTTTCGATTCTGACATAGTTGGCGTAACTCTCTATAGATCTAGGGGCACTAGGTTTAGTTAATTAAACGCCGAGCAAACAAACAAAAGATGTACGCAACATTTTTTTTTCTTTCATTCTTTGATGACAAAAGTTCTTGTCATCTGAGGATATCTTTCAGTTGCTGATAAGAATTATTGATTTTAACGTATTAGCTCTTATGTACTTACTTTAGTCGTTCTACCGTGAGGTGTAGAGGTTTGGAAGAGAGAGTGTTAGACTGTCCTATCGGCTGCCTTCCTCCTGGCCTGGTTCCATTCTAGTCCAAAGTCCTTCAAAGATTGTCTAATGTTGTCCTCCCAGCGGACTCTGGGACGTCCTGGGGGTCTGGATCCCTGGCTCTTTGTTTCCCATGCTTGTCGTGGTAGCTGATCTTCTCCCATTCTGCAGACATGGCCAAACCATCTAAGTTGGGACTGTTCTACTTGGGTCTGCAGGGGGTGGGATTTTAGGCCTTGACGTATCGTCTGGTTGCGGACCATGTCTCTTCTTGTTACTTCAACCACCTTTCTCAGATACCTCATTTCTGAGGTTTGGATCTGGCTTTTGTGGGTTGTAGTCATTGCCCATGACTCGCATCCATATGTCAAGACTGGGACATAGGTGGAGCGGTATACAGCCATCTTCGTTTTCTTACCAACCTCTCTCTTGCTGAGGAATCCTCGATTTATGGCCTGAAAAAAGGCTCCCAGCTGCTGCTTTTCGAGTGGCCAACTCTTCTTTGATGCCTCCCTTTCGGTCTATAATAGCTCCGAGGTATTTAAAGTGGTCGACCTGCTCCAGGACCTATTCTCCTAGCTTAATCTGATGTCTTCTTTCTTCTCGTGATATCACCATGGATTTTGTTTTAGAGCTGCTTATGACCATCCCTCTCTTCTCCAGCTGTTCCTTCCAGACTTGCAGGTTGGATTGGAGATGTACCTCTGATTTAGCAATCAGACTGGTAGTCTTGTAGAGGACTAACTAACATGCTAAGATATTTGAAAGGTCATGAATAGGGTGCAAGCACTAAGACAGTGATCCCGTTTTATAAATCTTTGAGGCAAAATTGATTATGGAAGCATAGTATATGACTCTGAAGTACATAGTCACAAGATTAAATTAGACAGAATTCAGCACCAAGCATTAGGCTATGTACAATTGCGGGTGAAATCAGATCAACGAGGGGTGCTCTGGGGGTGGCCTTATGGGTCCTACCTTTGGAACTTCGGATAATAGAACTAAGACTAAGTTACATGACCAAAATTAGATTGGACACCTCATCCCGCTTTTCCAGCATTTGCTAGATATCAGTTAACAACACCTCATAACAGGTTCATAAATGCCAGTATACCTGACAGGTTGGAAATGCATGGAGGAACTAGTACACTTGAATGCCCTAAATGCATCAATTAATAACAGTAGTATATACAAGCCAGTGGTACCACACTGGGAGCTCAAGAAACCAGATACATACTACCACTTGGTAGATATAATTAATACAACCTGATATGGCAACTATAAAAAACAAAGCCATGAAATATATTCAACAAATATCAAAGGACAGCATTACAGTGTACACAGATGGATCTAAGTGAAACGATAACAAATTTGGGATAGGAATTTATGTTCCCATGTGGCAAATGGTGAAAGGGTATAGTATAACCGAGAATACATCTATTTTCACGGCAGAGATGGTTGCAATTCCGAAAGCTCTGGAAATCTTCTCTAACATTTAATATATTTTTGATATTAACAGACTCACTTTCAACAATTAAAGCTATAAGAAACTTAAGAATACAGTAGACCTGATAAAGCAGAAGAGATATTACTGACAAGTACTTAACCTATACTCCACATGATGTTCTATTCTAATAGCTTGGATACCTTCACATGTCGGCATAGAAGGAAATGAAAAGGCAGATAAAGAAGCTAAGAAAAGTAGAAATAATAGAAACCAAATAAATGTGGGGATCCACATAAGAGAATACACAAGGCAACATGGATATCACCAGACCATAGAACAGAAAATCAGATTGATCATATATGCATAAACATTATTGCAGGATGTAAAGGTATATAGAGGAGCAGATGTGGCATCAGATCACCACCTTCTGATAGCCAAAGTAAAAAATGAAACTCAAGAGATATGCAACAATGCAAAATTATAGACGTCGTCTTCCTTCTATCGTTATCTTCTGTTTCTTCTAATGATGATAATGATGACGATCTTTATCCTTACCTTTCTGTTCTCTTCCGAGAGTCGGAATGGCTAAGAGGTATGGTGTCCGCCTCTAGTTCTAAAGGTACCGAGTACGGTCTTAGTACAGGGAATATAATTGATGGACATTTGTTTCAGAACCACTGGTTCATAATGACGTCATAAACCCCCTGATCTCCATGGGTAGTAAGATCGGTTGCCTAGCCTTCTCGAATAAGGGCGAAAAAATAGGAGGTCCCGTATGCAATTTGCGCACGTTAATAATCCCACGACAGTTCGAAATCGTAAAGAGTAGGCCATACGGCCGCTGCCCTCTCAAAAATTACAAAATTTGGAAACCTACCAACCAAACAATATTTATAAAATATGTGAATCCTGTATACACACATTGGGATCCTCGATGGAGTTCGTGCACTGTGCCGAGACCCTCCTTGTGTGATCTAAGAGAGGAGATCGGAGCACTGATGGAGTTGTCCGTGCGTAATGAAGATGGTCCTTAAACCAAACACCAAAAATGCCCTTTAAGCACAGCCTCCAACAAATGCGCGCAAAGAATATCTGTCATACACGAGACTTTCAAGATCTCTCCGTGACGTGCTAATTTCCCTTTATGTCAATTTTTAATCCCTGTCTCGGTTTTTTTTTTTTTTTTTTTTTTGGTCATCCTCTATTTCTCTGTACCCTAAGCATTTCAGAATGAGAACTGCCTTGTGTGATCGGGGTGGAGATACAGCAAAAACGCTATTTTCATAAATAACTGCTGGATTTCAATATAACTGCACAGGACTGACTGTCACAGAGGGTTTTATGATCTATAAATTTTCTATATTCTCTTCTTTTTTCTACCCGTGTCCTCTATTTTATTATCACTCTTTATCCTTTTCCTGTATTTTTCGCATTCGTTCGTTTGCGAGAAATATTTATTTTCCCATTCTAACGTTTACCTGTTTCTTTCTCTTACTGAGAACGCATTTATGACATAACGTGTCAATCTCTGCACGAGACGAGAGAGCGTTAATACGCATTCTCTTACGTAGATGCCAGTGGACGAAACTGTGTATATTCGTCCAGTAAGACAGGGGAAAGCAGACAACTGTCTACATTTTCCATCTGCACGGAGCGTAATTGAGACTTATCGTCTAGCATTTTCACCTGTCACAGCGGTTCTCAGGCTGAGTTTCTCGGGGAGGTGTGAAAACTGCCTCTGCATTGGAGACGGGTCGTCTGAGATTCGCATCTGACACGCGCGCTCTCGGTCAGTTTGTTAACGTAGGTGTGAAGACGCACGGTGGCAGTTACGGCATGCGTCTAAGTTAACGTAGGTGTTAGGAGAGGGGAGAGATCGGGTTTTTGGAAATAGTGGGAGCCTTTGTTTGTTTCATAGATATAATCAGAGTTTTAAACTTGATTTCACTCATTCTCCATTTGCAGTAGACGTGGTCACTCCGTTCTAGATACTTAAACTTATAAGGGAAACTCTTAGTTTCGTTGTGATACCGTAGTTCTGTGTTGAGGTAAATATTATATTTAATATATCTAGTATTTTGTGAGTGATTAAGTGTTAAATCGCTTATTTTATATCCCATTAGTATCTTTTGTGCAGATTGATTAATTTATAAGTCTGTAATATTCTCTAGCTGATGAGTTACAGTGGGAAAAACAGAATAAATTATAATTTCTAGCTTAAAATCATGTAGCTATAATGAATTTAATTTAACTGCTAAATAATCAGACGAGAATAATTTTTCTAAACTAACTTATAAATGCTAGATGCCTCATGAGTGTTGACGGAAAATGTATGTATACCTAATTCATGATGATTGATTTTTATATATAACTTATTTCACGGGAAAGTTTAAACGTCAAGTCAAGCTCTACGCTTGCAGTTCAAAATGTAAGTTATATCTAGTACATAATATGTAAAATATTTCATATGTGGTTTTTTCTTTATTCAGTGAATACTGGGGTAACCCAACTTTGCCGGCGTTTAGTACAGAGACATACCTGTGAGAAACATAAACATTTTATATCTTTAACCACGTGGGTTTTCAAGTAACACCTGTCTGACAGGGCGTGTGCCTTCAGAGATAGACAGAATACCAATCCCACTAACGGGTTTTTTAAAGAATAAATGCTTATACTGGGCCTTTGAGCCAGATCATATTTCTTCACAAACTCTAATGTGCATGCTGCCTTGTGGCGAGAATAATTACAGAACAAAAAAAAAACATTAACTTTTCCGACATTATTTGACCAAGTGTGTGGTGAACCAAGATTATTTGTTGAGAGAAGTCGTCCACCGGTTATTTTTCCTAATTAAGGGAAACCTCGTGTTTCTGACACTGTGTGCCCGTTTAACTTTCTTACCCAAACTGATTCAAGTGACCTTAACAGCAATCTTAAAAATTAAACTGGTGAAGTGAATGCTCCCCGGATGCAGTGGAAGAAACCTGTATCTGCAGAGCTGGGATTTTCTTTATCCAAAGAATACAGATTCACTGTAGAGAAGCGTCCTAAAGTTTGCGCCAGACGGCGAACAGCAGCACGCTTGTAGGCAAGGTTGTGTGAGTCAGGGCCCTGATGAAAGAACATAGTGAAAGTAGACTGAGGGATGTTCTTCGTTTGATTCACTCACTTTGTAACTTTCCTTATGCAAGATTTTGTTGCTAAACTATATTTTTCCTTAGAATAGATACTGCTATCAAAGTCAGTTCATACCTTCAACAGGGGAAAATATTAGACCCAAATCATATGTATCTGTGACTCTTTGGGCTATCATCGTTCTCCTAACGGGACTGTGGGCTATACATCGAGGAAAAGGATCATACTGTGGGTCTATCATTCTTGTAGCACTTTTATTGACTTTATGACTATTTGTATATGCTTTGATGTAATTTTATATGTTGTGAGAGAAGTTTGTTATGATAATTAAACTACTCAATAATTATTCCAGCGTGTCGGTCAGTTTCGTTCCAAAATATCTCTATAATCACTGTTATAGTTTTCCCACGTCTGTGTGTTTAACTGTCGTCACTTGAATGTGCGTGCACGTGAGTGGATAGAGATATATTAACATATATATGTGTTTAGACTGTCTGAATCCTCTAAATCTGTCGTAGAAGATAGGCAGAGAGAGAGAAGATTTCTCGATCTCAGAGACAGCCTCTATCACATTCTACCATCTCACTCGTGGAAATCTCTTTTCTATTATCATCTCTCACTGTGACTATCACTTACTCTAATCTATTCAGAAGGGACCAACCCAAGTCTTAATTTCCTATCAAAAATCTACGACACTGACTTACAAAAGTAATAACTATCCATACCAACGCATTTGATGGTATGTTGCAATTGGTTGCTATGGGAACGGTGGCCATATTGGATTGTACACTTATATTTAAATTCCCTAATTCTTGTATTTTGTTGTTGTTGAGTTATGAACACCAACGTTGAAATAAAAGCTCATCATTGTATGTTAACATTTTTATCAGATTAGATTTTAGATAACTTAAAACATAATTATAGAGCAGTTTAAGTGAATACGAGCACGATAATTTGTATAGTGTTACGTTTGTTTTGTTCTGTATAAAGAGATTTTTAAAAAATTAATACACAATGGACGAAAATAAAATGAAAAAAATTGACGAACTTGAGTTTAAAATGGAATTTATTTCTTTTTATCGGGAATATCCATTGTGCGTATTTGTGGGGACTATTCTATGAATATTTCTCACAGTCAGATTAGAAAGAAAAAAAGTTTATAAATTATTTTCAATGTACGCCATTTTTTATTTAACGGACGTTTTATTTCAGTGAGCATGGGGGTAGAGGTGGGGTGCAGAGGGTGGGGGGGGGGGGTTGTTCTAACCTGGCCTAGGGCACAAAATGACCGGGCACCAGCATTACTTGCTATATAAATATAACAATAAATGTAAAGCTAGTTTGTATAGCTAAATTTCTTTTAAGTATTTCTATTTGATATATATTGTCTTTTAGATGGTATTTTACCAAGACATTTTAAAGTTATTAGCAAGTTTCTATAGATGTTCTATGTTAAAAAGTATTAGTTCTTTGATTGTTATTTTACATAAAATTCATTTTAAAGACGTGTTAGCTAATGTTTCTAGTTCTCTTTTAAGTTATAAAAAGTCTATTTAGTAAGTCTTAAAATATATTTCTATTTTAGGAACTAAAGTCGTTTTTGTAAGTCTAAAGTAGTATCTCAGATCAGAGGTAGAGCGTTATGGCTTGACGAACGCTCTTCTGGCCTGCTCAGATCTCGGGTAGAAGAAACAGTTGATGGCCGTTCTGGCGGCTCAGATCTCGGGTAGAAGAAACAGTTGATGGCCATTCTGGCGGCTCAGATCTCGGGTAGAAGAAACAGTTGATGGCCATTTTGGCGGCTCAGATCTCGGGTAGAAGAAACAGTTGATGGCCATTTTGGCGGCTCAGATCTCGGGTAGAAGAAACAGTTGATGGCCATTTTGGCGGCTCAGATCTCGGGTAGAAGAAACAGTTGATGGCCATTTTGGCGGCTCAGATCTCGGGTAGAAGAAACAGTTGATGGCCATTTTGGCGGCTCAGATCTCGGGTAGAAGAAACAGTTGATGGCCATTTTGGCGGCTCAGATCTCGGGTAGAAGAAACAGTTGATGGCCATTTTGGCGGCTCAGATCTCGGGTAGAAGAAACAGTTGATGGCCATTTTGGCGGCTCAGATCTCGGGTAGAAGAAACAGTTGATGGCCATTTTGGCGGCTCAGATCTCGGGTAGAAGAAACAGTTGATGGCCATTTTGGCGGCTCAGATCTCGGGTAGAAGGAACAGTTGATGGCCATTTTGGCGGCTCAGATCTCGGGTAGAAGAAACAGTTGATGGCCATTTTGGCGGCTCAGATCTCGGGTAGAAGAAACAGTTGATGGCCATTTTGGCGGCTCAGATCTCGGGTAGAAGAAACAGTTGATGGCCATTTTGGCGGCTCAGATCTCGGGTAGAAGAAACAGTTGATGGCCATTTTGGCGGCTCAGATCTCGGGTAGAAGAAACAGTTGATGGCCATTTTGGCGGCTCAGATCTCGGGTAGAAGAAACAGTTGATGGCCATTTTGGCGGCTCAGATCTCGGGTAGAAGAAACAGTTGATGGCCATTTTGGCGGCTCAGATCTCGGGTAGAAGAAACAGTTTATGGCCATTTTGGCGGCTCAGATCTCGGGTAGAAGAAACAGTTGATGGCCATTTTGGCGGCTCAGATCTCGGGTAGAAGAAACAGTTGATGGCCATTTTGGCGGCTCAGATCTCGGGTAGAAGAAACAGTTGATGGCCATTTTGGCGGCTCAGATCTCGGGTAGAAGAAACAGTTGATGGCCATTTTGGCGGCTCAGATCTCGGGTAGAAGAAACAGTTGATGGCCATTTTGGCGGCTCAGATCTCGGGTAGAAGAAACAGTTGATGGCCATTTTGGCGGCTCAGATCTCGGGTAGAAGAAACAGTTGATGGCCATTTTGGCGGCTCAGATCTCGGGTAGAAGAAACAGTTGATGGCCATTTTGGCGGCTCAGATCTCGGGTAGAAGAAACAGTTGATGGCCATTTTGGCGGCTCAGATCTCGGGTAGAAGAAACAGTTGATGGCCATTTTGGCGGCTCAGATCTCGGGTAGAAGAAACAGTTGATGGCCATTTTGGCGGCTCAGATCTCGGGTAGAAGAAACAGTTGATGGCCATTTTGGCGGCTCAGATCTCGGGTAGAAGAAACAGTTGATGGCCATTTTGGCGGCTCAGATCTCGGGTAGAAGAAACAGTTGATGGCCATTTTGGCGGCTCAGATCTCGGGTAGAAGAAACAGTTGATGGCCATTTTGGCGGCTCAGATCTCGGGTAGAAGAAACAGTTGATGGCCATTTTGGCGGCTCAGATCTCGGGTAGAAGAAACAGTTGATGGCCATTTTGGCGGCTCAGATCTCGGGTAGAAGAAACAGTTGATGGCCATTTTGGCGGCTCAGATCTCGGGTAGAAGAAACAGTTGATGGCCATTTTGGCGGCTCAGATCTCGGGTAGAAGAAACAGTTGATGGCCATTTTGGCGGCTCAGATCTCGGGTAGAAGAAACAGTTGATGGCCATTTTGGCGGCTCAGATCTCGGGTAGAAGAAACAGTTGATGGCCATTTTGGCGGCTCAGATCTCGGGTAGAAGAAACAGTTGATGGCCATTTTGGCGGCTCAGATCTCGGGTAGAAGAAACAGTTGATGGCCATTTTGGCGGCTCAGATCTCGGGTAGAAGAAACAGTTGATGGCCATTTTGGCGGCTCAGATCTCGGGTAGAAGAAACAGTTGATGGCCATTTTGGCGGCTCAGATCTCGGGTAGAAGAAACAGTTGATGGCCATTTTGGCGGCTCAGATCTCGGGTAGAAGGAACAGTTGATGGCCATTTTGGCGGCTCAGATCTCGGGTAGACGGAACAGTTGATGGCTATTTTGGCGGCTCAGATCTCGGGTAGAAGAAACAGTTGATGGCCATTTTGGCGGCTCAGATCTCGGGTAGAAGAAACAGTTGATGGCCATTTTGGCGGCTCAGATCTCGGGTAGAAGAAACAGTTGATGGCCATTTTGGCGGCTCAGATCTCGGGTAGAAGAAACAGTTGATGGCCATTTTGGCGGCTCAGATCTCGGGTAGAAGAAACAGTTGATGGCCATTTTGGCGGCTCAGATCTCGGGTAGAAGAAACAGTTGATGGCCATTTTGGCGGCTCAGATCTCGGGTAGAAGAAACAGTTGATGGCCATTTTGGCGGCTCAGATCTCGGGTAGAAGAAACAGTTGATGGCCATTTTGGCGGCTCAGATCTCGGGTAGAAGAAACAGTTGATGGCCATTTTGGCGGCTCAGATCTCGGGTAGAAGAAACAGTTGATGGCCATTTTGGCGGCTCAGATCTCGGGTAGAAGAAACAGTTGATGGCCATTTTGGCGGCTCAGATCTCGGGTAGAAGAAACAGTTGATGGCCATTTTGGCGGCTCAGATCTCGGGTAGAAGAAACAGTTGATGGCCATTTTGGCGGCTCAGATCTCGGGTAGAAGAAACAGTTGATGGCCATTTTGGCGGCTCAGATCTCGGGTAGAAGAAACAGTTGATGGCCATTTTGGCGGCTCAGATCTCGGGTAGAAGAAACAGTTGATGGCCATTTTGGCGGCTCAGATCTCGGGTAGTAGAAGAAACAGTTGATGGCCATTTTGGCGGCTCAGATCTCGGGTAGAAGAAACAGTTGATGGCCATTTTGGCGGCTCAGATCTCGGGTAGAAGAAACAGTTGATGGCCATTTTGGCGGCTCAGATCTCGGGTAGAAGAAACAGTTGATGGCCATTTTGGCGGCTCAGATCTCGGGTAGAAGAAACAGTTGATGGCCATTTTGGCGGCTCAGATCTCGGGTAGAAGAAACAGTTGATGGCCATTTTGGCGGCTCAGATCTCGGGTAGAAGAAACAGTTGATGGCCATTTTGGCGGCTCAGATCTCGGGTAGAAGAAACAGTTGATGGCCATTTTGGCGGCTCAGATCTCGGGTAGAAGAAACAGTTGATGGCCATTTTGGCGGCTCAGATCTCGGGTAGAAGAAACAGTTGATGGCCATTTTGGCGGCTCAGATCTCGGGTAGAAGAAACAGTTGATGGCCATTTTGGCGGCTCAGATCTCGGGTAGAAGAAACAGTTGATGGCCATTTTGGCGGCTCAGATCTCGGGTAGAAGAAACAGTTGATGGCCATTTTGGCGGCTCAGATCTCGGGTAGAAGAAACAGTTGATGGCCATTTTGGCGGCTCAGATCTCGGGTAGAAGAAACAGTTGATGGCCATTTTGGCGGCTCAGATCTCGGGTAGAAGAAACAGTTGATGGCCATTTTGGCGGCTCAGATCTCGGGTAGAAGAAACAGTTGATGGCCATTTTGGCGGCTCAGATCTCGGGTAGAAGAAACAGTTGATGGCCATTTTGGCGGCTCAGATCTCGGGTAGAAGAAACAGTTGATGGCCATTTTGGCGGCTCAGATCTCGGGTAGAAGAAACAGTTGATGGCCATTTTGGCGGCTCAGATCTCGGGTAGAAGAAACAGTTGATGGCCATTTTGGCGGCTCAGATCTCGGGTAGAAGAAACAGTTGATGGCCATTTTGGCGGCTCAGATCTCGGGTAGACGGAACAGTTGATGGCCATTTTGGCGGCTCAGATCTCGGGTAGAAGAAACAGTTGATGGCCATTTTGGCGGCTCAGATCTCGGGTAGAAGAAACAGTTGATGGCCATTTTGGCGGCTCAGATCTCGGGTAGACGGAACAGTTGATGGCCATTTTGGCGGCTCAGATCTCGGGTAGAAGAAACAGTTGATGGCCATTTTGGCGGCTCAGATCTCGGGTAGAAGAAACAGTTGATGGCCATTTTGGCGGCTCAGATCTCGGGTAGAAGAAACAGTTGATGGCCATTTTGGCGGCTCAGATCTCGGGTAGAAGAAACAGTTGATGGCCATTTTGGCGGCTCAGATCTCGGGTAGAAGAAACAGTTGATGGCCATTTTGGCGGCTCAGATCTCGGGTAGAAGAAACAGTTGATGGCCATTTTGGCGGCTCAGATCTCGGGTAGAAGAAACAGTTGATGGCCATTTTGGCGGCTCAGATCTCGGGTAGAAGAAACAGTTGATGGCCATTTTGGCGGCTCAGATCTCGGGTAGAAGAAACAGTTGATGGCCATTTTGGCGGCTCAGATCTCGGGTAGAAGAAACAGTTGATGGCCATTTTGGCGGCTCAGATCTCGGGTAGAAGAAACAGTTGATGGCCATTTGGCGGCTCAGATCTCGGGTAGAAGAAACAGTTGATGGCCATTTTGGCGGCTCAGATCTTGGGTAGAAGAAACAGTTGATGGCCATTTAGAAACAGTTGATGGCCATTTTGGCGGCTCAGATCTCGGGTAGAAGAAACAGTTGATGGCCATTTTGGCGGCTCAGATCTCGGGTAGAAGAAACAGTTGATGGCCATTCTGGCGGCTCAGATCTCGGGTAGAAGAAACAGTTGATGGCCATTTTGGCGGCTCAGATCTCGGGTAGAAGAAACAGTTGATGGCCATTTGGCGGCTCAGATCTCGGGTAGAAGAAACAGTTGATGGCCATTTTGGCGGCTCAGATCTCGGGTAGAAGAAACAGTTGATGGCCATTTTGGCGGCTCAGATCTCGGGTAGAAGAAACAGTTGATGGCCATTCTGGCGGCTCAGATCTCGGGTAGAAGAAACAGTTGATGGCCATTCTGGCGGCTCAGATCTCGGGTAGAAGAAACAGTTGATGGCCATTCTGGCGGCTCAGATCTCGGGTAGAAGAAACAGTTGATGGCCATTCTGGCGGCTCAGATCTCGGGTAGAAGAAACAGTTGATGGCCATTCTGGCGGCTCAGATCTCGGGTAGAAGAAACAGTTGATGGCCATTCTGGCGGCTCAGATCTCGGGTAGAAGAAACAGTTGATGGCCATTCTGGCGGCTCAGATCTCGGGTAGAAGAAACAGTTGATGGCCATTCTGGCGGCTCAGATCTCGGGTAGAAGAAACAGTTGATGGCCATTCTGGCGGCTCAGATCTCGGGTAGAAGAAACAGTTGATGGCCATTCTGGCGGCTCAGATCTCGGGTAGAAGAAACAGTTGATGGCCATCTGGCGGCTCAGATCTCGGGTAGAAGAAACAGTTGATGGCCATTCTGGCGGCTCAGATCTCGGGTAGAAGAAACAGTTGATGGCCATTCTGGCGGCTCAGATCTCGGGTAGAAGAAACAGTTGATGGCCATTCTGGCGGCTCAGATCTCGGGTAGAAGAAACAGTTGATGGCCATTCTGGCGGCTCAGATCTCGGGTAGAAGAAACAGTTGATGGCCATTCTGGCGGCTCAGATCTCGGGTAGAAGAAACAGTTGATGGCCATTCTGGCGGCTCAGATCTCGGGTAGAAGAAACAGTTGATGGCCATTCTGGCGGCTCAGATCTCGGGTAGAAGAAACAGTTGATGGCCATTCTGGCGGCTCAGATCTCGGGTAGAAGAAACAGTTGATGGCCATTCTGGCGGCTCAGATCTCGGGTAGAAGAAACAGTTGATGGCCATTCTGGCGGCTCAGATCTCGGGTAGAAGAAACAGTTGATGGCCATTTTGGCGGCTCAGATCTCGGGTAGAAGAAACAGTTGATGGCCATTCTGGCGGCTCAGATCTCGGGTAGAAGAAACAGTTGATGGCCATTCTGGCGGCTCAGATCTCGGGTAGAAGAAACAGTTGATGGCCATTCTGGCGGCTCAGATCTCGGGTAGAAGAAACAGTTGATGGCCATTCTGGCGGCTCAGATCGCGGGTAGAAGAAACAGTTGATGGCCATTCTGGCGGCTCAGATCTCGGGTAGAAGAAACAGTTGATGGCCATTCTGGCGGCTCAGATCTCGGGTAGAAGAAACAGTTGATGGCCATTCTGGCGGCTCAGATCTCGGGTAGAAGAAACAGTTGATGGCCATTCTGGCGGCTCAGATCTCGGGTAGAAGAAACAGTTGATGGCCATTCTGGCGGCTCAGATCTCGGGTAGAAGAAACAGTTGATGGCCATTCTGGCGGCTCAGATCTCGGGTAGAAGAAACAGTTGATGGCCATTTTGGCGGCTCAGATCTCGGGTAGAAGAAACAGTTGATGGCCATTTTGGCGGCTCAGATCTCGGGTAGAAGAAACAGTTGATGGCCATTTTGGCGGCTCAGATCTCGGGTAGAAGAAACAGTTGATGGCCATTTTGGCGGCTCAGATCTCGGGTAGACGGAACAGTTGATGGCCATTTTGGCGGCTCAGATCTCGGGTAGAAGAAACAGTTGATGGCCATTTTGGCGGCTCAGATCTCGGGTAGAAGAAACAGTTGATGGCCATTTTGGCGGCTCAGATCTCGGGTAGAAGAAACAGTTGATGGCCATTTTGGCGGCTCAGATCTCGGGTAGAAGAAACAGTTGATGGCCATTTTGGCGGCTCAGATCTCGGGTAGAAGAAACAGTTGATGGCCATTTTGGCGGCTCAGATCTCGGGTAGAAGAAACAGTTGATGGCCATTTTGGCGGCTCAGATCTCGGGTAGAAGAAACAGTTGATGGCCATTTTGGCGGCTCAGATCTCGGGTAGAAGAAACAGTTGATGGCCATTTTGGCGGCTCAGATCTCGGGTAGAAGAAACAGTTGATGGCCATTTTGGCGGCTCAGATCTCGGGTAGAAGAAACAGTTGATGGCCATTTTGGCGGCTCAGATCTCGGGTAGAAGAAACAGTTGATGGCCATTTTGGCGGCTCAGATCTCGGGTAGAAGAAACAGTTGATGGCCATTTTGGCGGCTCAGATCTCGGGTAGAAGAAACAGTTGATGGCCATTTTGGCGGCTCAGATCTCGGGTAGAAGAAACAGTTGATGGCCATTTTGGCGGCTCAGATCTCGGGTAGAAGAAACAGTTGATGGCCATTTTGGCGGCTCAGATCTCGGGTAGAAGAAACAGTTGATGGCCATTTTGGCGGCTCAGATCTCGGGTAGAAGAAACAGTTGATGGCCATTTTGGCGGCTCAGATCTCGGGTAGAAGAAACAGTTTATGGCCATTTTGGCGGCTCAGATCTCGGGTAGAAGAAACAGTTGATGGCCATTTTGGCGGCTCAGATCTCGGGTAGAAGAAACAGTTGATGGCCATTTTGGCGGCTCAGATCTCGGGTAGAAGAAACAGTTGATGGCCATTTTGGCGGCTCAGATCTCGGGTAGAAGAAACAGTTGATGGCCATTTTGGCGGCTCAGATCTCGGGTAGAAGAAACAGTTGATGGCCATTTTGGCGGCTCAGATCTCGGGTAGAAGAAACAGTTGATGGCCATTCTGGCGGCTCAGATCTCGGGTAGAAGAAACAGTTGATGGCCATTCTGGCGGCTCAGATCTCGGGTAGAAGAAACAGTTGATGGCCATTCTGGCGGCTCAGATCTCGGGTAGAAGAAACAGTTGATGGCCATTCTGGCGGCTCAGATCTCGGGTAGAAGAAACAGTTGATGGCCATTCTGGCGGCTCAGATCTCGGGTAGAAGAAACAGTTGATGGCCATTCTGGCGGCTCAGATCTCGGGTAGAAGAAACAGTTGATGGCCATTCTGGCGGCTCAGATCTCGGGTAGAAGAAACAGTTGATGGCCATTCTGGCGGCTCAGATCTCGGGTAGAAGAAACAGTTGATGGCCATTCTGGCGGCTCAGATCTCGGGTAGAAGAAACAGTTGATGGCCATTTTGGCGGCTCAGATCTCGGGTAGAAGAAACAGTTGATGGCCATTCTGGCGGCTCAGATCTCGGGTAGAAGAAACAGTTGATGGCCATTCTGGCGGCTCAGATCTCGGGTAGAAGAAACAGTTGATGGCCATTTTGGCGGCTCAGATCTCGGGTAGAAGAAACAGTTGATGGCCATTCTGGCGGCTCAGATCTCGGGTAGAAGAAACAGTTGATGGCCATTCTGGCGGCTCAGATCTCGGGTAGAAGAAACAGTTGATGGCCATTCTGGCGGCTCAGAACGGCTCAGATCTCGGGTAGAAGAAACAGTTGATGGCCATTCTGGCGGCTCAGATCTCGGGTAGAAGAAACAGTTGATGGCCATTCTGGCGGCTCAGATCTCGGGTAGAAGAAACAGTTGATGGCCATTCTGGCGGCTCAGATCTCGGGTAGAAGAAACAGTTGATGGCCATTCTGGCGGCTCAGATCTCGGGTAGAAGAAACAGTTGATGGCCATTCTGGCGGCTCAGATCTCGGGTAGAAGAAACAGTTGATGGCCATTCTGGCGGCTCAGATCTCGGGTAGAAGAAACAGTTGATGGCCATTCTGGCGGCTCAGATCTCGGGTAGAAGAAACAGTTGATGGCCATTCTGGCGGCTCAGATCTCGGGTAGAAGAAACAGTTGATGGCCATTCTGGCGGCTCAGATCTCGGGTAGAAGAAACAGTTGATGGCCATTCTGGCGGCTCAGATCTCGGGTAGAAGAAACAGTTGATGGCCATTCTGGCGGCTCAGATCTCGGGTAGAAGAAACAGTTGATGGCCATTCTGGCGGCTCAGATCTCGGGTAGAAGAAACAGTTGATGGCCATTCTGGCGTCTCAGATCTCGGGTAGAAGAAACAGTTGATGGCCATTCTGGCGGCTCAGATCTCGGGTAGAAGAAACAGTTGATGGCCATTCTGGCGGCTCAGATCTCGGGTAGAAGAAACAGTTGATGGCCATTCTGGCGGCTCAGATCTCGGGTAGAAGAAACAGTTGATGGCCATTCTGGCGGCTCAGATCTCGGGTAGAAGAAACAGTTGATGGCCATTCTGGCGGCTCAGATCTCGGGTAGAAGAAACAGTTGATGGCCATTCTGGCGGCTCAGATCTCGGGTAGAAGAAACAGTTGATGGCCATTCTGGCGGCTCAGATCTCGGGTAGAAGAAACAGTTGATGGCCATTCTGGCGGCTCAGATCTCGGGTAGAAGAAACAGAAGAAACAGTTGATGGCCATTCTGGCGGCTCAGATCTCGGGTAGAAGAAACAGTTGATGGCCATTCTGGCGGCTCAGATCTCGGGTAGAAGAAACAGTTGATGGCCATTCTGGCGGCTCAGATCTCGGGTAGAAGAAACAGTTGATGGCCATTCTGGCGGCTCAGATCTCGGGTAGAAGAAACAGTTGATGGCCATTCTGGCGGCTCAGATCTCGGGTAGAAGAAACAGTTGATGGCCATTCCGGCGGCTCAGATCTCGGGTAGAAGAAACAGTTGATGGCCATTCTGGCGGCTCAGATCTCGGGTAGAAGAAACAGTTGATGGCCATTCTGGCGGCTCAGATCTCGGGTAGAAGAAACAGTTGATGGCCATTCTGGCGGCTCAGATCTCGGGTAGAAGAAAAACAGTTGATGGCCATTCTGGCGGCTCAGATCTCGGGTAGAAGAAACAGTTGATGGCCATTCTGGCGGCTCAGATCTCGGGTAGAAGAAACAGTTGATGGCCATTTTGGCGGCTCAGATCTCGGGTAGAAGAAACAGTTGATGGCCATTCTGGCGGCTCAGATCTCGGGTAGAAGAAACAGTTGATGGCCATTCTGGCGGCTCAGATCTCGGGTAGAAGAAACAGTTGATGGCCATTCTGGCGGCTCAGATCTCGGGTAGAAGAAACAGTTGATGGCCATTCTGGCGGCTCAGATCTCGGGTAGAAGAAACAGTTGATGGCCATTCTGGCGGCTCAGATCTCGGGTAGAAGAAACAGTTGATGGCCATTCTGGCGGCTCAGATCTCGGGTAGAAGAAACAGTTGATGGCCATTCTGGCGGCTCAGATCTCGGGTAGAAGAAACAGTTGATGGCCATTCTGGCGGCTCAGATCTCGGGTAGAAGAAACAGTTGATGGCCATTCTGGCGGCTCAGATCTCGGGTAGAAGAAACAGTTGATGGCCATTCTGGCGGCTCAGATCTCGGGTAGAAGAAACAGTTGATGGCCATTCTGGCGGCTCAGATCTCGGGTAGAAGAAACAGTTGATGGCCATTCTGGCGGCTCAGATCTCGGGTAGAAGAAACAGTTGATGGCCATTCTGGCGGCTCAGATCTCGGGTAGAAGAAACAGTTGATGGCCATTCTGGCGGCTCAGATCTCGGGTAGAAGAAACAGTTGATGGCCATTCTGGCGGCTCAGATCTCGGGTAGAAGAAACAGTTGATGGCCATTCTGGCGGCTCAGATCTCGGGTAGAAGAAACAGTTGATGGCCATTCTGGCGGCTCAGATCTCGGGTAGAAGAAACAGTTGATGGCATGGCCATTCTGGCGGCTCAGATCTCGGGTAGAAGAAACAGTTGATGGCCATTCTGGCGGCTCAGATCTCGGGTAGAAGAAACAGTTGATGGCCATTCTGGCGGCTCAGATCTCGGGTAGAAGAAACAGTTGATGGCCATTCTGGCGGCTCAGATCTCGGGTAGAAGAAACAGTTGATGGCCATTCTGGCGGCTCAGATCTCGGGTAGAAGAAACAGTTGATGGCCATTCTGGCGGCTCAGATCTCGGGTAGAAGAAACAGTTGATGGCCATTCTGGCGGCTCAGATCTCGGGTAGAAGAAACAGTTGATGGCCATTCTGGCGGCTCAGATCTCGGGTAGAAGAAACAGTTGATGGCCATTCTGGCGGCTCAGATCTCGGGTAGAAGAAACAGTTGATGGCCATTCTGGCGGCTCAGATCTCGGGTAGAAGAAACAGTTGATGGCCATTCTGGCGGCTCAGATCTCGGGTAGAAGAAACAGTTGATGGCCATTCTGGCGGCTCAGATCTCGGGTAGAAGAAACAGTTGATGGCCATTCTGGCGGCTCAGAGCGCGGGTAGCAGATCTCGGGTAGAAGAAACAGTTGATGGCCATTCTGGCGGCTCAGATCTCGGGTAGAAGAAACAGTTGATGGCCATTCTGGCGGCTCAGATCTCGGGTAGAAGAAACAGTTGATGGCCATTCTGGCGGCTCAGATCTCGGGTAGAAGAAACAGTTGATGGCCATTCTGGCGGCTCAGATCTCGGGTAGAAGAAACAGTTGATGGCCATTCTGGCGGCTCAGATCTCGGGTAGAAGAAACAGTTGATGGCCATTCTGGCGGCTCAGATCTCGGGTAGAAGAAACAGTTGATGGCCATTCTGGCGGCTCAGATCTCGGGTAGAAGAAACAGTTGATGGCCATTCTGGCGGCTCAGATCTCGGGTAGAAGAAACAGTTGATGGCCATTCTGGCGGCTCAGATCTCGGGTAGAAGAAACAGTTGATGGCCATTCTGGCGGCTCAGATCTCGGGTAGAAGAAACAGTTGATGGCCATTCTGGCGGCTCAGATCTCGGGTAGAAGAAACAGTTGATGGCCATTCTGGCGGCTCAGATCTCGGGTAGAAGAAACAGTTGATGGCCATTCTGGCGGCTCAGATCTCGGGTAGAAGAAACAGTTGATGGCCATTCTGGCGGCTCAGATCTCGGGTAGAAGAAACAGTTGATGGCCATTCTGGCGGCTCAGATCTCGGGTAGAAGAAACAGTTGATGGCCATTCTGGCGGCTCAGATCTCGGGTAGAAGAAACAGTTGATGGCCATTCTGGCGGCTCAGATCTCGGGTAGAAGAAACAGTTGATGGCCATTCTGGCGGCTCAGATCTCGGGTAGAAGAAACAGTTGATGGCCATTCTGGCGGCTCAGATCTCGGGTAGAAGAAACAGTTGATGGCCATTCTGGCGGCTCAGATCTCGGGTAGAAGAAACAGTTGATGGCCATTTGGCGGCTCAGATCTCGGGTAGAAGAAACAGTTGATGGCCATTCTGGCGGCTCAGATCTCGGGTAGAAGAAACAGTTGATGGCCATTCTGGCGGCTCAGATCTCGGGTAGAGAAAACAGTTGATGGCCATTTTGGCGGCTCAGATCTCGGGTAGGAGAAACAGTTGATGGCCATTCTGGCGGCTCAGATTCCGGGAGGGAAAAACAGTAGATGGCCATTCTGGCGGCTCAGATCTCGGGTAGAAGAAACAGTTGATGGCCATTCTGGCGGCTCAGATCTCGGGTAGAAGAAACAGTTGATGGCCATTCTGGCGGCTCAGATCTCGGGTAGAAGAAACAGTTGATGGCCATTCTGGCGGCTCAGATCTCGGGTAGAAGAAACAGTTGATGGCCATTCTGGCGGCTCAGATCTCGGGTAGAAGAAACAGTTGATGGCCATTCTGGCGGCTCAGATCTCGGGTAGAAGAAACAGTTGATGGCCATTCTGGCGGCTCAGATCTCGGGTAGAAGAAACAGTTGATGGCCATTCTGGCGGCTCAGATCTCGGGTAGAAGAAACAGTTGATGGCCATTCTGGCGGCTCAGATCTCGGGTAGAAGAAACAAACAGTTGATGGCCATTTTGGCGGCTCAGATCTCGGGTAGAAGAGACAGTTGATGGCCCTTCTGGCGGCTCAGCTCTGGGGTAGAAGAAACAGTTGATGGCCATTCTGGCGGCTCAGATCTCGGGTAGAAGAAACAGTTGATGGCCATTCTGGCGGCTCAGATCTCGGGTAGAAGAAACAGTTGATGGCCATTCTGGCGGCTCAGATCTCGGGTAGAAGAAACAGTTGATGGCCATTTTGGCGGCTCAGATCTCGGGTAGAAGAAACAGTTGATGGCCATTCTGGCGGCTCAGATCTCGGGTAGAAGAAACAGTTGATGGCCATTCTGGCGGCTCAGATCTCGGGTAGAAGAAACAGTTGATGGCCATTCTGGCGGCTCAGATCTCGGGTAGAAGAAACAGTTGATGGCCATTTTGGCGGCTCAGATCTCGGGTAGAAGAAACAGTTGATGGCCATTTTGGCGGCTGAGATCTCGGGTAGAAGAAACAGTTGATGGCCATTTTGGCGGCTCAGATCTCGGGTAGAAGAAACAGTTGATGGCCATTTTGGCGGCTCAGATCTCGGGTAGAAGAAACAGTTGATGGCCATTTTGGCGGCTCAGATCTCGGGTAGAAGAAACAGTTGATGGCCATTTTGGCGGCTCAGATCTCGGGTAGAAGAAACAGTTGATGGCCATTTTGGCGGCTCAGATCTCGGGTAGAAGAAACAGTTGATGGCCATTTTGGCGGCTCAGATCTCGGGTAGAAGAAACAGTTGATGGCCATTTTGGCGGCTCAGATCTCGGGTAGAAGAAACAGTTGATGGCCATTTTGGCGGCTCAGATCTCGGGTAGAAGAAACAGTTGATGGCCATTTTGGCGGCTCAGATCTCGGGTAGAAGAAACAGTTGATGGCCATTTTGGCGGCTCAGATCTCGGGTAGAAGAAACAGTTGATGGCCATTTTGGCGGCTCAGATCTCGGGTAGAAGAAACAGTTGATGGCCATTTTGGCGGCTCAGATCTCGGGTAGAAGAAACAGTTGATGGCCATTTTGGCGGCTCAGATCTCGGGTAGAAGAAACAGTTGATGGCCATTTTGGCGGCTCAGATCTCGGGTAGAAGAAACAGTTGATGGCCATTTGGCGGCTCAGATCTCGGGTAGAACAAACAGTTGATGGCCATTTTGGCGGCTCAGATCTCGGGTAGAAGAAACAGTTGATGGCCATTTTGGCGGCTCAGATCTCGGGTAGAAGAAACAGTTGATGGCCATTTTGGCGGCTCAGATCTCGGGTAGAAGAAACAGTTGATGGCCATTTTGGCGGCTCAGATCTCGGGTAGAAGAAACAGTTGATGGCCATTTTGGCGGCTCAGATCTCGGGTAGAAGAAACAGTTGATGGCCATTTTGGCGGCTCAGATCTCGGGTAGAAGAAACAGTTGATGGCCATTTTGGCGGCTCAGATCTCGGGTAGAAGAAACAGTTGATGGCCATTTTGGCGGCTCAGATCTCGGGTAGAAGAAACAGTTGATGGCCATTTTGGCGGCTCAGATCTCGGGTAGAAGAAACAGTTGATGGCCATTTTGGCGGCTCAGATCTCGGGTAGAAGAAACAGTTGATGGCCATTTTGGCGGCTCAGATCTCGGGTAGAAGAAACAGTTGATGGCCATTTTGGCGGCTCAGATCTCGGGTAGAAGAAACAGTTGATGGCCATTTTGGCGGCTCAGATCTCGGGTAGAAGAAACAGTTGATGGCCATTTTGGCGGCTCAGATCTCGGGTAGAAGAAACAGTTGATGGCCATTTTGGCGGCTCAGATCTCGGGTAGAAGAAACAGTTGATGGCCATTTTGGCGGCTCAGATCTCGGGTAGAAGAAACAGTTGATGGCCATTTTGGCGGCTCAGATCTCGGGTAGAAGAAACAGTTGATGGCCATTTTGGCGGCTCAGATCTCGGGTAGAAGAAACAGTTGATGGCCATTTTGGCGGCTCAGATCTCGGGTAGAAGAAACAGTTGATGGCCATTTTGGCGGCTCAGATCTCGGGTAGAAGAAACAGTTGATGGCCATTTTGGCGGCTCAGATCTCGGGTAGAAGAAACAGTTGATGGCCATTTTGGCGGCTCAGATCTCGGGTAGAAGAAACAGTTGATGGCCATTTTGGCGGCTCAGATCTCGGGTAGAAGAAACAGTTGATGGCCATTTTGGCGGCTCAGATCTCGGGTAGAAGAAACAGTTGATGGCCATTTTGGCGGCTCAGATCTCGGGTAGAAGAAACAGTTGATGGCCATTTTGGCGGCTCAGATCTCGGGTAGAAGAAACAGTTGATGGCCATTTTGGCGGCTCAGATCTCGGGTAGAAGAAACAGTTGATGGCCATTTTGGCGGCTCAGATCTCGGGTAGAAGAAACAGTTGATGGCCATTTGGCGGCTCAGATCTCGGGTAGAAGAAACAGTTGATGGCCATTCTGGCGGCTCAGATCTCGGGTAGAAGAAACAGTTGATGGCCATTCTGGCGGCTCAGATCTCGGGTAGAAGAAACAGTTGATGGCCATTCTGGCGGCTCAGATCTCGGGTAGAAGAAACAGTTGATGGCCATTTGGCGGCTCAGATCTCGGGTAGAAGAAACAGTTGATGGCCATTTTGGCGGCTCAGATCTCGGGTAGAAGAAACAGTTGATGGCCATTTTGGCGGCTCAGATCTCGGGTAGAAGAAACAGTTGATGGCCATTCTGGCGGCTCAGATCTCGGGTAGAAGAAACAGTTGATGGCCATTCTGGCGGCTCAGATCTCGGGTAGAAGAAACAGTTGATGGCCATTTTGGCGGCTCAGATCTCGGGTAGAAGAAACAGTTGATGGCCATTCTGGCGGCTCAGATCTCGGGTAGAAGAAACAGTTGATGGCCATTCTGGCGGCTCAGATCTCGGGTAGAAGAAACAGTTGATGGCCATTTTGGCGGCTCAGATCTCGGGTAGAAGAAAGATGATGGCCATTTTGGCGGCTCAGATCTCGGGTAGAAGAAACAGTTTATGGCCATTTCGGCGGCTCAGATCTCTCGGGGCCAGATCTCGGGTAGAGAAACAGTTGATGGCCATTTTGGCGGCTCAGATCTCGGGTAGAAGAAACAGTTGATGGCCATTTTGGCGGCTCAGATCTCGGGTAGAAGAAACAGTTGATGGCCATTTTGGCGGCTCAGATCTCGGGTAGAAGAAACAGTTGATGGCCATTCTGGCGGCTCAGATCTCGGGTAGAAGAAACAGTTGATGGCCATTTTGGCGGCTCAGATCTCGGGTAGAAGAAACAGTTGATGGCCATTTTGGCGGCTCAGATCTCGGGTAGAAGAAACAGTTGATGGCCATTTTGGCGGCTCAGATCTCGGGTAGAAGAAACAGTTGATGGCCATTTTGGCGGCTCAGATCTCGGGTAGAAGAAACAGTTGATGGCCATTTTGGCGGCTCAGATCTCGGGTAGAAGAAACAGTTGATGGCCATTTTGGCGGCTCAGATCTCGGGTAGACGGAACAGTTGATGGCCATTTTGGCGGCTCAGATCTCGGGTAGAAGAAACAGTTGATGGCCATTCTGGCGGCTCAGATCTCGGGTAGAAGAAACAGTTGATGGCCATTTTGGCGGCTCAGATCTCGGGTAGAAGAAACAGTTGATGGCCATTTTGGCGGCTCAGATCTCGGGTAGAAAAAACAGTTGATGGCCATTTTGGCGGCTCAGATCTCGGGTAGAAGAAACAGTTGATGGCCATTTTGGCGGCTCAGATCTCGGGTAGAAGAAACAGTTGATGGCCATTTTGGCGGCTCAGATCTCGGGTAGAAGAAACAGTTGATGGCCATTTTGGCGGCTCAGATCTCGGGTAGAAGAAACAGTTGATGGCCATTTGGCGGCTCAGATCTCGGGTAGAAGAAACAGTTGATGGCCATTTTGGCGGCTCAGATCTCGGGTAGAAGAAACAGTTGATGGCCATTTTGGCGGCTCAGATCTCGGGTAGAAGAAACAGTTGATGATGGCCATTTTGGCGGCTCAGATCTCGGGTAGAAGAAACAGTTGATGGCCATTTTGGCGGCTCAGATCTCGGGTAGAAGAAACAGTTGATGGCCATTTTGGCGGCTCAGATCTCGGGTTGATGGCCATTTTGGCGGCTCAGATCTCGGGTAGAAGAAACAGTTGATGGCCATTTTGGCGGCTCAGATCTCGGGTAGAAGAAACAGTTGATGGCCATTTTGGCGGCTCAGATCTCGGGTAGAAGAAACAGTTGATGGCCATTTTGGCGGCTCAGATCTCGGGTAGAAGAAACAGTTGATGGCCATTCTGGCGGCTCAGATCTCGGGTAGAAGAAACAGTTGATGGCCATTTTGGCGGCTCAGATCTCGGGTAGAAGAAACAGTTGATGGCCATTTTGGCGGCTCAGATCTCGGGTAGAAGAAACAGTTGATGGCCATTTTGGCGGCTCAGATCTCGGGTAGAAGAAACAGTTGATGGCCATTTTGGCGGCTCAGATCTCGGGTAGAAGAAACAGTTGATGGCCATTTTGGCGGCTCAGATCTCGGGTAGAAGAAACAGTTGATGGCCATTTTGGCGGCTCAGATCTCGGGTAGAAGAAACAGTTGATGGCCATTTTGGCGGCTCAGATCTCGGGTAGAAGAAACAGTTGATGGCCATTTTGGCGGCTCAGATCTCGGGTAGAAGAAACAGTTGATGGCCATTTTGGCGGCTCAGATCTCGGGTAGAAGAAACAGTTGATGGCCATTTTGGCGGCTCAGATCTCGGGTAGAAGAAACAGTTGATGGCCATTTTGGCGGCTCAGATCTCGGGTAGAAGAAACAGTTGATGGCCATTTTGGCGGCTCAGATCTCGGGTAGAAGAAACAGTTGATGGCCATTTTGGCGGCTCAGATCTCGGGTAGAAGAAACAGTTGATGGCCATTTTGGCGGCTCAGATCTCGGGTAGAAGAAACAGTTGATGGCCATTTTGGCGGCTCAGATCTCGGGTAGAAGAAACAGTTGATGGCCATTTTGGCGGCTCAGATCTCGGGTAGAAGAAACAGTTGATGGCCATTTTGGCGGCTCAGATCTCGGGTAGAAGAAACAGTTGATGGCCATTTTGGCGGCTCAGATCTCGGGTAGAAGAAACAGTTGATTGCCATTTTGGCGGCTCAGATCTCGGGTAGAAGAAACAGTTGATGGCCATTTTGGCGGCTCAGATCTCGGGTAGAAGAAACAGTTGATGGCCATTTTGGCGGCTCAGATCTCGGGTAGAAGAAACAGTTGATGGCCATTTTGGCGGCTCAGATCTCGGGTAGAAGAAACAGTTGATGGCCATTTTGGCGGCTCAGATCTCGGGTAGAAGAAACAGTTGATGGCCATTTTGGCGGCTCAGATCTCGGGTAGAAGAAACAGTTGATGGCCATTTTGGCGGCTCAGATCTCGGGTAGAAGAAACAGTTGATGGCCATTTTGGCGGCTCAGATCTCGGGTAGAAGAAAGAGTTGATGGCCATTTTGGCGGCTCAGATCTCGGGTAGAAGAAACAGTTGATGGCCATTTTGGCGGCTCAGATCTCGGGTAGAAGGGTAGAAGGAACAGTTGATGGCCATTTTGGCGGCTCAGATCTCGGGTAGAAGAAACAGTTGATGGCCATTTTGGCGGCTCAGATCTCGGGTAGAAGAAACAGTTGATGGCCATTTTGGCGGCTCAGATCTCGGGTAGAAGAAACAGTTGATGGCCATTTTGGCGGCTCAGATCTCGGGTAGAAGAAACAGTTGATGGCCATTTTGGCGGCTCAGATCTCGGGTAGAAGAAACAGTTGATGGCCATTTTGGCGGCTCAGATCTCGGGTAGAAGAAACAGTTGATGGCCATTTTGGCGGCTCAGATCTCGGGTAGAAGAAACAGTTGATGGCCATTTTGGCGGCTCAGATCTCGGGTAGAAAAAACAGTTGATGGCCATTTTGGCGGCTCAGATCTCGGGTAGAAGAAACAGTTGATGGCCATTTTGGCGGCTCAGATCTCGGGTAGAAGAAACAGTTGATGGCCATTTTGGCGGCTCAGATCTCGGGTAGAAGAAACAGTTGATGGCCATTTTGGCGGCTCAGATCTCGGGTAGAAGAAACAGTTGATGGCCATTTTGGCGGCTCAGATCTCGGGTAGAAGAAACAGTTGATGGCCATGTTGGCGGCTCAGATCTCGGGTAGAAGAAACAGTTGATGGCCATTTTGGCGGCTCAGATCTCGGGTAGAAGAAACAGTTGATGGCCATTTTGGCGGCTCAGATCTCGGGTAGAAGAAACAGTTGATGGCCATTTTGGCGGCTCAGATCTCGGGTAGAAGAAACAGTTGATGGCCATTTTGGCGGCTCAGATCTCGGGTAGAAGAAACAGTTGATGGCCATTTTGGCGGCTCAGATCTCGGGTAGAAGAAACAGTTGATGGCCATTTTGGCGGCTCAGATCTCGGGTAGAAGAAACAGTTGATGGCCATTTTGGCGGCTCAGATCTCGGGTAGAAGAAACAGTTGATGGCCATTTTGGCGGCTCAGATCTCGGGTATCTCGGGTAGAAGAAACAGTTGATGGCCATTTTGGCGGCTCAGATCTCGGGTAGAAGAAACAGTTGATGGCCATTTTGGCGGCTCAGATCTCGGGTAGAAGAAACAGTTGATGGCCATTTTGGCGGCTCAGATCTCGGGTAGAAGAAACAGTTGATGGCCATTTTGGCGGCTCAGATCTCGGGTAGAAGAAACAGTTGATGGCCATTTTGGCGGCTCAGATCTCGGGTAGAAGAAACAGTTGATGGCCATTTTGGCGGCTCAGATCTCGGGTAGAAGAAACAGTTGATGGCCATTTTGGCGGCTCAGATCTCGGGTAGAAGAAACAGTTGATGGCCATTTTGGCGGCTCAGATCTCGGGTAGAAGAAACAGTTGATGGCCATTTTGGCGGCTCAGATCTCGGGTAGAAGAAACAGTTGATGGCCATTTTGGCGGCTCAGATCTCGGGTAGAAGAAACAGTTGATGGCCATTTTGGCGGCTCAGATCTCGGGTAGAAGAAACAGTTGATGGCCATTTTGGCGGCTCAGATCTCGGGTAGAAGAAACAGTTGATGGCCATTTTGGCGGCTCAGATCTCGGGTAGAAGAAACAGTTGATGGCCATTTTGGCGGCTCAGATCTCGGGTAGAAGAAACAGTTGATGGCCATTTTGGCGGCTCAGATCTCGGGTAGAAGAAACAGTTGATGGCCATTTTGGCGGCTCAGATCTCGGGTAGAAGAAACAGTTGATGGCCATTTTGGCGGCTCAGATCTCGGGTAGAAGAAACAGTTGATGGCCATTTTGGCGGCTCAGATCTCGGGTAGAAGAAACAGTTGATGGCCATTTTGGCGGCTCAGATCTCGGGTAGAAGAAACAGTTGATGGCCATTTTGGCGGCTCAGATCTCGGGTAGAAGAAACAGTTGATGGCCATTTTGGCGGCTCAGATCTCGGGTAGAAGAAACAGTTGATGGGCATTTTGGCGGCTCAGATCTCGGGTAGAAGAAACAGTTGATGGCCATTTTGGCGGCTCAGATCTCGGGTAGAAGAAACAGTTGATGGCCATTTTGGCGGCTCAGATCTCGGGTAGAAGAAACAGTTGATGGCCATTTTGGCGGCTCAGATCTCGGGTAGAAGAAACAGTTGATGGCCATTTTGGCGGCTCAGATCTCGGGTAGAAGAAACAGTTGATGGCCATTTTGGCGGCTCAGATCTCGGGTAGAAGAAACAGTTGATGGCCATTTTGGCGGCTCAGATCTCGGGTAGAAGAAACAGTTGATGGCCATTTTGGCGGCTCAGATCTCGGGTAGAAGAAACAGTTGATGGCCATTTTGGCGGCTCAGATCTCGGGTAGAAGAAACAGTTGATGGCCATTTTGGCGGCTCAGATCTCGGGTAGAAGAAACAGTTGGCCATTTTGGCGGCTCAGATCTCGGGTAGAAGAAACAGTTGATGGCCATTTTGGCGGCTCAGATCTCGGGTAGAAGAAACAGTTGATGGCCATTTTGGCGGCTCAGATCTCGGGTAGAAGAAACAGTTGATGGCCATTTTGGCGGCTCAGATCTCGGGTAGAAGAAACAGTTGATGGCCATTTTGGCGGCTCAGATCTCGGGTAGAAGAAACAGTTGATGGCCATTTTGGCGGCTCAGATCTCGGGTAGAAGAAACAGTTGATGGCCATTTTGGCGGCTCAGATCTCGGGTAGAAGAAACAGTTGATGGCCATTTTGGCGGCTCAGATCTCGGGTAGAAGAAACAGTTGATGGCCATTTTGGCGGCTCAGATCTCGGGTAGAAGAAACAGTTGATGGCCATTTTGGCGGCTCAGATCTCGGGTAGAAGAAACAGTTGATGGCCATTTTGGCGGCTCAGATCTCGGGTAGAAGAAACAGTTGATGGCCATTTTGGCGGCTCAGATCTCGGGTAGAAGAAACAAACAGTTGATGGCCATTTTGGCGGCTCAGATCTCGGGTAGAAGAAACAGTTGATGGCCATTTTGGCGGCTCAGATCTCGGGTAGAAGAAACAGTTGATGGCCATTTTGGCGGCTCAGATCTCGGGTAGAAGAAACAGTTGATGGCCATTTTGGCGGCTCAGATCTCGGGTAGAAGAAACAGTTGATGGCCATTTTGGCGGCTCAGATCTCGGGTAGAAGAAACAGTTGATGGCCATTTTGGCGGCTCAGATCTCGGGTAGAAGAAACAGTTGATGGCCATTTTGGCGGCTCAGATCTCGGGTAGAAGAAACAGTTGATGGCCATTTTGGCGGCTCAGATCTCGGGTAGAAGAAACAGTTGATGGCCATTTTGGCGGCTCAGATCTCGGGTAGAAGAAACAGTTGATGGCCATTTTGGCGGCTCAGATCTCGGGTAGAAGAAACAGTTGATGGCCATTTTGGCGGCTCAGATCTCGGGTAGAAGAAACAGTTGATGGCCATTTTGGCGGCTCAGATCTCGGGTAGAAGAAACAGTTGATGGCCATTTTGGCGGCTCAGATCTCGGGTAGAAGAAACAGTTGATGGCCATTTTGGCGGCTCAGATCTCGGGTAGAAGAAACAGTTGATGGCCATTTTGGCGGCTCAGATCTCGGGTAGAAGAAACAGTTGATGGCCATTTTGGCGGCTCAGATCTCGGGTAGAAGAAACAGTTGATGGCCATTTTGGCGGCTCAGATCTCGGGTAGAAGAAACAGTTGATGGCCATTTTGGCGGCTCAGATCTCGGGTAGAAGAAACAGTTGATGGCCATTTTGGCGGCTCAGATCTCGGGTAGAAGAAACAGTTGATGGCCATTTTGGCGGCTCAGATCTCGGGTAGAAGAAACAGTTGATGGCCATTTTGGCGGCTCAGATCTCGGGTAGAAGAAACAGTTGATGGCCATTTTGGCGGCTCAGATCTCGGGTAGAAGAAACAGTTGATGGCCATTTTGGCGGCTCAGATCTCGGGTAGAAGAAACAGTTGATGGCCATTTTGGCGGCTCAGATCTCGGGTAGAAGAAACAGTTGAGAAACAGTTGATGGCCATTTTGGCGGCTCAGATCTCGGGTAGAAGAAACAGTTGATGGCCATTTTGGCGGCTCAGATCTCGGGTAGAAGAAACAGTTGATGGCCATTTTGGCGGCTCAGATCTCGGGTAGAAGAAACAGTTGATGGCCATTTTGGCGGCTCAGATCTCGGGTAGAAGAAACAGTTGATGGCCATTTTGGCGGCTCAGATCTCGGGTAGAAGAAACAGTTGATGGCCATTTTGGCGGCTCAGATCTCGGGTAGAAGAAACAGTTGATGGCCATTTTGGCGGCTCAGATCTCGGGTAGAAGAAACAGTTGATGGCCATTTTGGCGGCTCAGATGGCCATTTTGGCGGCTCAGATCTCGGGTAGAAGAAACAGTTGATGGCCATTTTGGCGGCTCAGATCTCGGGTAGAAGAAACAGTTGATGGCCATTTTGGCGGCTCAGATCTCGGGTAGAAGAAACAGTTGATGGCCATTTTGGCGGCTCAGATCTCGGGTAGAAGAAACAGTTGATGGCCATTTTGGCGGCTCAGATCTCGGGTAGAAGAAACAGTTGATGGCCATTTTGGCGGCTCAGATCTCGGGTAGAAGAAACAGTTGATGGCCATTTTGGCGGCTCAGATCTCGGGTAGAAGAAACAGTTGATGGCCATTTTGGCGGCTCAGATCTCGGGTAGAAGAAACAGTTGATGGCCATTTTGGCGGCTCAGATCTCGGGTAGAAGAAACAGTTGATGGCCATTTTGGCGGCTCAGATCTCGGGTAGAAGAAACAGTTGATGGCCATTTTGGCGGCTCAGATCTCGGGTAGAAGAAACAGTTGATGGCCATTTTGGCGGCTCAGATCTCGGGTAGAAGAAACAGTTGATGGCCATTTTGGCGGCTCAGATCTCGGGTAGAAGAAACAGTTGATGGCCATTTTGGCGGCTCAGATCTCGGGTAGAAGAAACAGTTGATGGCCATTTTGGCGGCTCAGATCTCGGGTAGAAGAAACAGTTGATGGCCATTTTGGCGGCTCAGATCTCGGGTAGAAGAAACAGTTGATGGCCATTTTGGCGGCTCAGATCTCGGGTAGAAGAAACAGTTGATGGCCATTTTGGCGGCTCAGATCTCGGGTAGAAGAAACAGTTGATGGCCATTTTGGCGGCTCAGATCTCGGGTAGAAGAAACAGTTGATGGCCATTTTGGCGGCTCAGATCTCGGGTAGAAGAAACAGTTGATGGCCATTTTGGCGGCTCAGATCTCGGGTAGAAGAAACAGTTGATGGCCATTTTGGCGGCTCAGATCTCGGGTAGAAGAAACAGTTGATGGCCATTTTGGCGGCTCAGATCTCGGGTAGAAGAAACAGTTGATGGCCATTTTGGCGGCTCAGATCTCGGGTAGAAGAAACAGTTGATGGCCATTTTGGCGGCTCAGATCTCGGGTAGAAGAAACAGTTGATGGCCATTTTGGCGGCTCAGATCTCGGGTAGAAGAAACAGTTGATGGCCATTTTGGCGGCTCAGATCTCGGGTAGAAGAAACAGTTGATGGCCATTTTGGCGGCTCAGATCTCGGGTAGAAGAAACAGTTGATGGCCATTTTGGCGGCTCAGATCTCGGGTAGAAGAAACAGTTGATGGCCATTTTGGCGGCTCAGATCTCGGGTAGAAGAAACAGTTGATGGCCATTTTGGCGGCTCAGATCTCGGGTAGAAGAAACAGTTGATGGCCATTTTGGCGGCTCAGATCTCGGGTAGAAGAAACAGTTGATGGCCATTTTGGCGGCTCAGATCTCGGGTAGAAGAAACAGTTGATGGCCATTTTGGCGGCTCAGATCTCGGGTAGAAGAAACAGTTGATGGCCATTTTGGCGGCTCAGATCTCGGGTAGAAGAAACAGTTGATGGCCATTTTGGCGGCTCAGATCTCGGGTAGAAGAAACAGTTGATGGCCATTTTGGCGGCTCAGATCTCGGGTAGAAGAAACAGTTGATGGCCATTTTGGCGGCTCAGATCTCGGGTAGAAGAAACAGTTGATGGCCATTTTGGCGGCTCAGATCTCGGGTAGAAGAAACAGTTGATGGCCATTTTGGCGGGTCAGATCTCGGGTAGAAGAAACAGTTGATGGCCATTTTGGCGGCTCAGATCTCGGGTAGAAGAAACAGTTGATGGCCATTTTGGCGGCTCAGATCTCGGGTAGAAGAAACAGTTGATGGCCATTTTGGCGGCTCAGATCTCGGGTAGAAGAAACAGTTGATGGCCATTTTGGCGGCTCAGATCTCGGGTAGAAAAAACAGTTGATGGCCATTTTGGCGGCTCAGATCTCGGGTAGAAGAAACAGTTGATGGCCATTTTGGCGGCTCAGATCTCGGGTAGAAGAAACAGTTGATGGCCATTTTGGCGGCTCAGATCTCGGGTAGAAGAAACAGTTGATGGCCATTTTGGCGGCTCAGATCTCGGGTAGAAGAAACAGTTGATGGCCATTTTGGCGGCTCAGATCTCGGGTAGAAGAAACAGTTGATGGCCATTTTGGCGGCTCAGATCTCGGGTAGAAGAAACAGTTGATGGCCATTTTGGCGGCTCAGATCTCGGGTAGAAGAAACAGTTGATGGCCATTTTGGCGGGTCAGATCTCGGGTAGAAGAAACAGTTGATGGCCATTTTGGCGGCTCAGATCTCGGGTAGAAGAAACAGTTGATGGCCATTTTGGCGGGTCAGATCTCGGGTAGAAGAAACAGTTGATGGCCATTTTGGCGGCTCAGATCTCGGGTAGAAGAAACAGTTGATGGCCATTTTGGCGGCTCAGATCTCGGGTAGAAGAAACAGTTGATGGCCATTTTGGCGGCTCAGATCTCGGGTAGAAGAAACAGTTGATGGCCATTTTGGCGGCTCAGATCTCGGGTAGAAGAAACAGTTGATGGCCATTTTGGCGGCTCAGATCTCGGGTAGAAGAAACAGTTGATGGCCATTTTGGCGGCTCAGATCTCGGGTAGAAGAAACAGTTGATGGCCATTTTGGCGGCTCAGATCTCGGGTAGAAGAAACAGTTGATGGCCATTTTGGCGGCTCAGATCTCGGGTAGAAGAAACAGTTGATGGCCATTTTGGCGGCTCAGATCTCGGGTAGAAGAAACAGTTGATGGCCATTTTGGCGGCTCAGATCTCGGGTAGAAGAAACAGTTGATGGCCATTTTGGCGGCTCAGATCTCGGGTAGAAGAAACAGTTGATGGCCATTTTGGCGGCTCAGATCTCGGGTAGAAGAAACAGTTGATGGCCATTTTGGCGGCTCAGATCTCGGGTAGAAGAAACAGTTGATGGCCATTTGGCGGCTCAGATCTCGGGTAGAAGAAACAGTTGATGGCCATTTTGGCGGCTCAGATCTCGGGTAGAAGAAACAGTTGATGGCCATTTTGGCGGCTCAGATCTCGGGTAGAAGAAACAGTTGATGGCCATTTTGGCGGCTCAGATCTCGGGTAGAAGAAACAGTTGATGGCCATTTTGGCGGCTCAGATCTCGGGTAGAAGAAACAGTTGATGGCCATTTTGGCGGCTCAGATCTCGGGTAGAAGAAACAGTTGATGGCCATTTTGGCGGCTCAGATCTCGGGTAGAAGAAACAGTTGATGGCCATTTTGGCGGCTCAGATCTCGGGTAGAAGAAACAGTTGATGGCCATTTTGGCGGCTCAGATCTCGGGTAGAAGAAACAGTTGATGGCCATTTTGGCGGCTCAGATCTCGGGTAGAAGAAACAGTTGATGGCCATTTTGGCGGCTCAGATCTCGGGTAGAAGAAACAGTTGATGGCCATTTTGGCGGCTCAGATCTCGGGTAGAAGAAACAGTTGATGGCCATTTTGGCGGCTCAGATCTCGGGTAGAAGAAACAGTTGATGGCCATTTGGCGGCTCAGATCTCGGGTAGAAGAAACAGTTGATGGCCATTTTGGCGGCTCAGATCTCGGGTAGAAGAAACAGTTGATGGCCATTTTGGCGGCTCAGATCTCGGGTAGAAGAAACAGTTGATGGCCATTTTGGCGGCTCAGATCTCGGGTAGAAGAAAGAGTTGATGGCCATTTTGGCGGCTCAGATCTCGGGTAGAAGAAACAGTTGATGGCCATTTTGGCGGCTCAGATCTCGGGTAGAAGAAACAGTTGATGGCCATTTGGCGGCTCAGATCTCGGGTAGAAGAAACAGTTGATGGCCATTTTGGCGGCTCAGATCTCGGGTAGAAGAAACAGTTGATGGCCATTTGGCGGCTCAGATCTCGGGTAGAAGAAACAGTTGATGGCCATTCTGGCGGCTCAGATCTCGGGTAGAAGAAACAGTTGATGGCCATTCTGGCGGCTCAGATCTCGGGTAGAAGAAACAGTTGATGGCCATTCTGGCGGCTCAGATCTCGGGTAGAAAAAACAGTTGATGGCCATTTTGGCGGCTCAGATCTCGGGTAGAAGAAACAGTTGATGGCCATTTTGGCGGCTCAGATCTCGGGTAGAAGAAACAGTTGATGGCCATTCTGGCGGCTCAGATCTCGGGTAGAAGAAACAGTTGATGGCCATTCGGCGGCTCAGATCTCGGGTAGAAGAAACAGTTGATGGCCATTTTGGCGGCTCAGATCTCGGGTAGAAGAAACAGTTGATGGCCATTTTGGCGGCTCAGATCTCGGGTAGAAGAAACAGTTGATGGCCATTCTGGCGGCTCAGATCTCGGGTAGAAGAAACAGTTGATGGCCATTTTGGCGGCTCAGATCTCGGGTAGAAGAAACAGTTGATGGCCATTTTGGCGGCTCAGATCTCGGGTAGAAGAAACAGTTGATGGCCATTTTGGCGGCTCAGATCTCGGGTAGAAGAAACAGTTGATGGCCATTCTGGCGGCTCAGATCTCGGGTAGAAGAAACAGTTGATGGCCATTCTGGCGGCTCAGATCTCGGGTAGAAGAAACAGTTGATGGCCATTTGGCGGCTCAGATCTCGGGTAGAAGAAACAGTTGATGGCCATTTTGGCGGCTCAGATCTCGGGTAGAAGAAACAGTTGATGGCCATTTTGGCGGCTCAGATCTCGGGTAGAAGAAACAGTTGATGGCCATTTTGGCGGCTCAGATCTCGGGTAGAAGAAACAGTTGATGGCCATTTTGGCGGCTCAGATCTCGGGTAGAAGAAACAGTTGATGGCCATTTGGGCGGCTCAGATCTCGGGTAGAAGAAACAGTTGATGGCCATTTTGGCGGCTCAGATCTCGGGTAGAAGAAACAGTTGATGGCCATTTGGCGGCTCAGATCTCGGGTAGAAGAAACAGTTGATGGCCATTTGGCGGCTCAGATCTCGGGTAGAAGAAACAGTTGATGGCCATTTTGGCGGCTCAGATCTCGGGTAGAAGAAACAGTTGATGGCCATTTTGGCGGCTCAGATCTCGGGTAGAAGAAACAGTTGATGGCCATTTTGGCGGCTCAGATCTCGGGTAGAAGAAACAGTTGATGGCCATTTTGGCGGCTCAGATCTCGGGTAGAAGAAACAGTTGATGGCCATTTTGGCGGCTCAGATCTCGGGTAGAAGAAACAGTTGATGGCCATTTTGGCGGCTCAGATCTCGGGTAGAAGAAACAGTTGATGGCCATTTTGGCGGCTCAGATCTCGGGTAGAAGAAACAGTTGATGGCCATTTTGGCGGCTCAGATCTCGGGTAGAAGAAACAGTTGATGGCCATTTTGGCGGCTCAGATCTCGGGTAGAAGAAACAGTTGATGGCCATTTTGGCGGCTCAGATCTCGGGTAGAAGAAACAGTTGATGGCCATTTTGGCGGCTCAGATCTCGGGTAGAAGAAACAGTTGATGGCCATTTTGGCGGCTCAGATCTCGGGTAGAAGAAACAGTTGATGGCCATTTTGGCGGCTCAGATCTCGGGTAGAAGAAACAGTTGATGGCCATTTTGGCGGCTCAGATCTCGGGTAGAAGAAACAGTTGATGGCCATTTTGGCGGCTCAGATCTCGGGTAGAAGAAACAGTTGATGGCCATTTTGGCGGCTCAGATCTCGGGTAGAAGAAACAGTTGATGGCCATTTTGGCGGCTCAGATCTCGGGTAGAAGAAACAGTTGATGGCCATTTTGGCGGCTCAGATCTCGGGTAGAAGAAACAGTTGATGGCCATTTTGGCGGCTCAGATCTCGGGTAGAAGAAACAGTTGATGGCCATTTTGGCGGCTCAGATCTCGGGTAGAAGAAACAGTTGATGGCCATTTTGGCGGCTCAGATCTCGGGTAGAAGAAACAGTTGATGGCCATTTTGGCGGCTCAGATCTCGGGTAGAAGAAACAGTTGATGGCCATTTTGGCGGCTCAGATCTCGGGTAGAAGAAACAGTTGATGGCCATTTTGGCGGCTCAGATCTCGGGTAGAAGAAACAGTTGATGGCCATTTTGGCGGCTCAGATCTCGGGTAGAAGAAACAGTTGATGGCCATTTTGGCGGCTCAGATCTCGGGTAGAAGAAACAGTTGATGGCCATTTTGGCGGCTCAGATCTCGGGTAGAAGAAACAGTTGATGGCCATTTTGGCGGCTCAGATCTCGGGTAGAAGAAACAGTTGATGGCCATTTTGGCGGCTCAGATCTCGGGTAGAAGAAACAGTTGATGGCCATTTTGGCGGCTCAGATCTCGGGTAGAAGAAACAGTTGATGGCCATTTTGGCGGCTCAGATCTCGGGTAGAAGAAACAGTTGATGGCCATTTTGGCGGCTCAGATCTCGGGTAGAAGAAACAGTTGATGGCCATTTTGGCGGCTCAGATCTCGGGTAGAAGAAACAGTTGATGGCCATTTTGGCGGCTCAGATCTCGGGTAGAAGAAACAGTTGATGGCCATTTTGGCGGCTCAGATCTCGGGTAGAAGAAACAGTTGATGGCCATTTTGGCGGCTCAGATCTCGGGTAGAAGAAACAGTTGATGGCCATTTTGGCGGCTCAGATCTCGGGTAGAAGAAACAGTTGATGGCCATTTTGGCGGCTCAGATCTCGGGTAGAAGAAACAGTTGATGGCCATTTTGGCGGCTCAGATCTCGGGTAGAAGAAACAGTTGATGGCCATTTTGGCGGCTCAGATCTCGGGTAGAAGAAACAGTTGATGGCCATTTTGGCGGCTCAGATCTCGGGTAGAAGAAAAAGTTGATGGCCATTTTGGCGGCTCAGATCTCGGGTAGAAGAAACAGTTGATGGCCATTTTGGCGGCTCAGATCTCGGGTAGAAGAAACAGTTGATGGCCATTTTGGCGGCTCAGATCTCGGGTAGAAGAAACAGTTGATGGCCATTTTGGCGGCTCAGATCTCGGGTAGAAGAAACAGTTGATGGCCATTTTGGCGGCTCAGATCTCGGGTAGAAGAAACAGTTGATGGCCATTTGGGCGGCTCAGATCTCGGGTAGAAGAAACAGTTGATGGCCATTTTGGCGGCTCAGATCTCGGGTAGAAGAAACAGTTGATGGCCATTTTGGCGGCTCAGATCTCGGGTAGAAGAAACAGTTGATGGCCATTTTGGCGGCTCAGATCTCGGGTAGAAGAAACAGTTGATGGCCATTTTGGCGGCTCAGATCTCGGGTAGAAGAAACAGTTGATGGCCATTTTGGCGGCTCAGATCTCGGGTAGAAGAAACAGTTGATGGCCATTTTGGCGGCTCAGATCTCGGGTAGAAGAAACAGTTGATGGCCATTTTGGCGGCTCAGATCTCGGGTAGAAGAAACAGTTGATGGCCATTTTGGCGGCTCAGATCTCGGGTAGAAGAAACAGTTGATGGCCATTTTGGCGGCTCAGATCTCGGGTAGAAGAAACAGTTGATGGCCATTTTGGCGGCTCAGATCTCGGGTAGAAGAAACAGTTGATGGCCATTTTGGCGGCTCAGATCTCGGGTAGAAGAAACAGTTGATGGCCATTTTGGCGGCTCAGATCTCGGGTAGAAGAAACAGTTGATGGCCATTTTGGCGGCTCAGATCTCGGGTAGAAGAAACAGTTGATGGCCATTTTGGCGGCTCAGATCTCGGGTAGAAGAAACAGTTGATGGCCATTTTGGCGGCTCAGATCTCGGGTAGAAGAAACAGTTGATGGCCATTTTGGCGGCTCAGATCTCGGGTAGAAGAAACAGTTGATGGCCATTTTGGCGGCTCAGATCTCGGGTAGAAGAAACAGTTGATGGCCATTCTGGCGGCTCAGATCTCGGGTAGAAGAAACAGTTGATGGCCATTTTGGCGGCTCAGATCTCGGGTAGAAGAAACAGTTGATGGCCATTTGGCGGCTCAGATCTCGGGTAGAAGAAACAGTTGATGGCCATTTTGGCGGCTCAGATCTCGGGTAGAAGAAACAGTTGATGGCCATTTGGCGGCTCAGATCTCGGGTAGAAGAAACAGTTGATGGCCATTTTGGCGGCTCAGATCTCGGGTAGAAGAAACAGTTGATGGCCATTTTGGCGGCTCAGATCTCGGGTAGAAGAAACAGTTGATGGCCATTTTGGCGGCTCAGATCTCGGGTAGAAGAAACAGTTGATGGCCATTTTGGCGGCTCAGATCTCGGGTAGAAGAAACAGTTGATGGCCATTTTGGCGGCTCAGATCTCGGGTAGAAGAAACAGTTGATGGCCATTTTGGCGGCTCAGATCTCGGGTAGAAGAAACAGTTGATGGCCATTTTGGCGGCTCAGATCTCGGGTAGAAGAAACAGTTGATGGCCATTTTGGCGGCTCAGATCTCGGGTAGAAGAAACAGTTGATGGCCATTTTGGCGGCTCAGATCTCGGGTAGAAGAAACAGTTGATGGCCATTTTTGGCGGCTCAGATCTCGGGTAGAAGAAACAGTTGATGGCCATTTTGGCGGCTCAGATCTCGGGTAGAAGAAACAGTTGATGGCCATTTTGGCGGCTCAGATCTCGGGTAGAAGAAACAGTTGATGGCCATTTTGGCGGCTCAGATCTCGGGTAGAAGAAACAGTTGATGGCCATTTTGGCGGCTCAGATCTCGGGTAGAAGAAACAGTTGATGGCCATTTTGGCGGCTCAGATCTCGGGTAGAAGAAACAGTTGATGGCCATTTTGGCGGCTCAGATCTCGGGTAGAAGAAACAGTTGATGGCCATTTTGGCGGCTCAGATCTCGGGTAGAAGAAACAGTTGATGGCCATTTTGGCGGCTCAGATCTCGGGTAGAAGAAACAGTTGATGGCCATTTTGGCGGCTCAGATCTCGGGTAGAAGAAACAGTTGATGGCCATTTTGGCGGCTCAGATCTCGGGTAGAAGAAACAGTTGATGGCCATTTTGGCGGCTCAGATCTCGGGTAGAAGAAACAGTTGATGGCCATTTTGGCGGCTCAGATCTCGGGTAGAAGAAACAGTTGATGGCCATTTTGGCGGCTCAGATCTCGGGTAGAAGAAACAGTTGATGGCCATTTTGGCGGCTCAGATCTCGGGTAGAAGAAACAGTTGATGGCCATTTTGGCGGCTCAGATCTCGGGTAGAAGAAACAGTTGATGGCCATTTTGGCGGCTCAGATCTCGGGTAGAAGAAACAGTTGATGGCCATTTTGGCGGCTCAGATCTCGGGTAGAAGAAACAGTTGATGGCCATTTTGGCGGCTCAGATCTCGGGTAGAAGAAACAGTTGATGGCCATTTTGGCGGCTCAGATCTCGGGTAGAAGAAACAGTTGATGGCCATTTTGGCGGCTCAGATCTCGGGTAGAAGAAACAGTTGATGGCCATTTTGGCGGCTCAGATCTCGGGTAGAAGAAACAGTTGATGGCCATTTTGGCGGCTCAGATCTCGGGTAGAAGAAACAGTTGATGGCCATTTTGGCGGCTCAGATCTCGGGTAGAAGAAACAGTTGATGGCCATTTTGGCGGCTCAGATCTCGGGTAGAAGAAACAGTTGATGGCCATTTTGGCGGCTCAGATCTCGGGTAGAAGAAACAGTTGATGGCCATTTTGGCGGCTCAGATCTCGGGTAGAAGAAACAGTTGATGGCCATTTTGGCGGCTCAGATCTCGGGTAGAGAAAAACAGTTGATGGCCATTTTGGCGGCTCAGATCTCGGGTAGAAGAAACAGTTGATGGCCATTCTGGCGGCTCAGATCTCGGGTAGAAGAAACAGTTGATGGCCATTTTGGCGGCTCAGATCTCGGGTAGAAGAAACAGTTGATGGCCATTTTGGCGGCTCAGATCTCGGGTAGAAGAAACAGTTGATGGCCATTTGGCGGCTCAGATCTCGGGTAGAACAAACAGTTGATGGCCATTTTGGCGGCTCAGATCTCGGGTAGAAGAAACAGTTGATGGCCATTTTGGCGGCTCAGATCTCGGGTAGAAGAAACAGTTGATGGCCATTTTGGCGGCTCAGATCTCGGGTAGAAGAAACAGTTGATGGCCATTTTGGCGGCTCAGATCTCGGGTAGAAGAAACAGTTGATGGCCATTTTGGCGGCTCAGATCTCGGGTAGAAGAAACAGTTGATGGCCATTTTGGCGGCTCAGATCTCGGGTAGAAGAAACAGTTGATGGCCATTTTGGCGGCTCAGATCTCGGGTAGAAGAAACAGTTGATGGCCATTTTGGCGGCTCAGATCTCGGGTAGAAGAAACAGTTGATGGCCATTTTGGCGGCTCAGATCTCGGGTAGAAGAAACAGTTGATGGCCATTTTGGCGGCTCAGATCTCGGGTAGAAGAAACAGTTGATGGCCATTTTGGCGGCTCAGATCTCGGGTAGAAGAAACAGTTGATGGCCATTTTGGCGGCTCAGATCTCGGGTAGAAGAAACAGTTGATGGCCATTTTGGCGGCTCAGATCTCGGGTAGAAGAAACAGTTGATGGCCATTTTGGCGGCTCAGATCTCGGGTAGAAGAAACAGTTGATGGCCATTTTGGCGGCTCAGATCTCGGGTAGAAGAAACAGTTGATGGCCATTTTGGCGGCTCAGATCTCGGGTAGAAGAAACAGTTGATGGCCATTTTGGCGGCTCAGATCTCGGGTAGAAGAAACAGTTGATGGCCATTTTGGCGGCTCAGATCTCGGGTAGAAGAAACAGTTGATGGCCATTTTGGCGGCTCAGATCTCGGGTAGAAGAAACAGTTGATGGCCATTTTGGCGGCTCAGATCTCGGGTAGAAGAAACAGTTGATGGCCATTTTGGCGGCTCAGATCTCGGGTAGAAGAAACAGTTGATGGCCATTTTGGCGGCTCAGATCTCGGGTAGAAGAAACAGTTGATGGCCATTTTGGCGGCTCAGATCAGATCTCGGGTAGAAGAAACAGTTGATGGCCATTTTGGCGGCTCAGATCTCGGGTAGAAGAAACAGTTGATGGCCATTTTGGCGGCTCAGATCTCGGGTAGAAGAAACAGTTGATGGCCATTTTGGCGGCTCAGATCTCGGGTAGAAGAAACAGTTGATGGCCATTTTGGCGGCTCAGATCTCGGGTAGAAGAAACAGTTGATGGCCATTTTGGCGGCTCAGATCTCGGGTAGAAGAAACAGTTGATGGCCATTTTGGCGGCTCAGATCTCGGGTAGAAGAAACAGTTGATGGCCATTTTGGCGGCTCAGATCTCGGGTAGAAGAAACAGTTGATGGCCATTTTGGCGGCTCAGATCTCGGGTAGAAGAAACAGTTGATGGCCATTTTGGCGGCTCAGATCTCGGGTAGAAGAAACAGTTGATGGCCATTTTGGCGGCTCAGATCTCGGGTAGAAGAAACAGTTGATGGCCATTTTGGCGGCTCAGATCTCGGTAGAAGAAACAGTTGATGGCCATTTTGGCGGCTCAGATCTCGGGTAGAAGAAACAGTTGATGGCCATTTTGGCGGCTCAGATCTCGGGTAGAAGAAACAGTTGATGGCCATTTTGGCGGCTCAGATCTCGGGTAGAAGAAACAGTTGATGGCCATTTTGGCGGCTCAGATCTCGGGTAGAAGAAACAGTTGATGGCCATTTTGGCGGCTCAGATCTCGGGTAGAAGAAACAGTTGATGGCCATTTTGGCGGCTCAGATCTCGGGTAGAAGAAACAGTTGATGGCCATTTTGGCGGCTCAGATCTCGGGTAGAAGAAACAGTTGATGGCCATTTTGGCGGCTCAGATCTCGGGTAGAAGAAACAGTTGATGGCCATTTTGGCGGCTCAGATCTCGGGTAGAAGAAACAGTTGATGGCCATTTTGGCGGCTCAGATCTCGGGTAGAAGAAACAGTTGATGGCCATTTTGGCGGCTCAGATCTCGGGTAGAAGAAAAAGTTGATGGCCATTTTGGCGGCTCAGATCTCGGGTAGAAGAAACAGTTGATGGCCATTTTGGCGGCTCAGATCTCGGGTAGAAGAAACAGTTGATGGCCATTTTGGCGGCTCAGATCTCGGGTAGAAGAAACAGTTGATGGCCATTTTGGCGGCTCAGATCTCGGGTAGAAGAAACAGTTGATGGCCATTTTGGCGGCTCAGATCTCGGGTAGAAGAAACAGTTGATGGCCATTTTGGCGGCTCAGATCTCGGGTAGAAGAAACAGTTGATGGCCATTTTGGCGGCTCAGATCTCGGGTAGAAGAAACAGTTGATGGCCATTTTGGCGGCTCAGATCTCGGGTAGAAGAAACAGTTGATGGCCATTTTGGCGGCTCAGATCTCGGGTAGAAGAAACAGTTGATGGCCATTTTGGCGGCTCAGATCTCGGGTAGAAGAAACAGTTGATGGCCATTTTGGCGGCTCAGATCTCGGGTAGAAGAAACAGTTGATGGCCATTTTGCGGCTCAGATCTCGGGTAGAAGAAACAGTTGATGGCCATTTTGGCGGCTCAGATCTCGGGTAGAAGAAACAGTTGATGGCCATTTTGGCGGCTCAGATCTCGGGTAGAAGAAACAGTTGATGGCCATTTTGGCGGCTCAGATCTCGGGTAGAAGAAACAGTTGATGGCCATTTTGGCGGCTCAGATCTCGGGTAGAAGAAACAGTTGATGGCCATTTTGGCGGCTCAGATCTCGGGTAGAAGAAACAGTTGATGGCCATTTTGGCGGCTCAGATCTCGGGTAGAAGAAACAGTTGATGGCCATTTTGGCGGCTCAGATCTCGGGTAGAAAGAACAGTTGATGGCCATTTTGGCGGCTCAGATCTCGGGTAGAAGAAACAGTTGATGGCCATTTTGGCGGCTCAGATCTCGGGTAGAAGAAACAGTTGATGGCCATTTTGGCGGCTCAGATCTCGGGTAGAAGAAACAGTTGATGGCCATTTTGGCGGCTCAGATCTCGGGTAGAAGAAACAGTTGATGGCCATTTTGGCGGCTCAGATCTCGGGTAGAAGAAACAGTTGATGGCCATTTTGGCGGCTCAGATCTCGGGTAGAAGAAACAGTTGATGGCCATTTTGGCGGCTCAGATCTCGGGTAGAAGAAACAGTTGATGGCCATTTTGGCGGCTCAGATCTCGGGTAGAAGAAACAGTTGATGGCCATTTGGCGGCTCAGATCTCGGGTAGAAGAAACAGTTGATGGCCATTTTGGCGGCTCAGATCTCGGGTAGAAGAAACAGTTGATGGCCATTTTGGCGGCTCAGATCTCGGGTAGAAGAAACAGTTGATGGCCATTTTGGCGGCTCAGATCTCGGGTAGAAGAAACAGTTGATGGCCATTTTGGCGGCTCAGATCTCGGGTAGAAGAAACAGTTGATGGCCATTTTGGCGGCTCAGATCTCGGGTAGAAGAAACAGTTGATGGCCATTCTGGCGGCTCAGATCTCGGGTAGAAGAAACAGTTGATGGCCATTTCTGCGGCTCAGATCTCGGGTAGAAGAAACAGTTGATGGCCATTTTGGCGGCTCAGATCTCGGGTAGAAGAAACAGTTGATGGCCATTTTGGCGGCTCAGATCTCGGGTAGAAGAAACAGTTGATGGCCATTCTGGCGGCTCAGATCTCGGGTAGAAGAAACAGTTGATGGCCATTTTGGCGGCTCAGATCTCGGGTAGAAGAAACAGTTGATGGCCATTTTGGCGGCTCAGATCTCGGGTAGAAGAAACAGTTGATGGCCATTTTGGCGGCTCAGATCTCGGGTAGAAGAAACAGTTGATGGCCATTCTGGCGGCTCAGATCTCGGGTAGAAGAAACAGTTGATGGCCATTCTGGCGGCTCAGATCTCGGGTAGAAGAAACAGTTGATGGCCATTTTGGCGGCTCAGATCTCGGGTAGAAGAAACAGTTGATGGCCATTCTGGCGGCTCAGATCTCGGGTAGAAGAAACAGTTGATGGCCATTCTGGCGGCTCAGATCTCGGGTAGAAGAAACAGTTGATGGCCATTTTTGGCGGCTCAGATCTCGGGTAGAAGAAACAGTTGATGGCCATTTTGGCGGCTCAGATCTCGGGTAGAAGAAACAGTTGATGGCCATTTTGGCGGCTCAGATCTCGGGTAGAAGAAACAGTTGATGGCCATTTTGGCGGCTCAGATCTCGGGTAGAAGAAACAGTTGATGGCCATTCTGGCGGCTCAGATCTCGGGTAGAAGAAACAGTTGATGGCCATTCTGGCGGCTCAGATCTCGGGTAGAAGAAACAGTTGATGGCCATTTTGGCGGCTCAGATCTCGGGTAGAAGAAACAGTTGATGGCCATTTTTGCGGCTCAGATCTCGGGTAGAAGAAACAGTTGATGGCCATTTTGGCGGCTCAGATCTCGGGTAGAAGAAACAGTTGATGGCCATTTTGGCGGCTCAGATCTCGGGTAGAAGAAACAGTTGATGGCCATTTTGGCGGCTCAGATCTCGGGTAGAAGGAACAGTTGATGGCCATTTTGGCGGCTCAGATCTCGGGTAGAAGAAACAGTTGATGGCCATTTTGGCGGCTCAGATCTCGGGTAGAAGAAACAGTTGATGGCCATTCTGGCGGCTCAGATCTCGGGTAGAAGAAACAGTTGATGGCCATTCTGGCGGCTCAGATCTCGGGTAGAAGAAACAGTTGATGGCCATTCTGGCGGCTCAGATCTCGGGTAGAAGAAACAGTTGATGGCCATTCTGGCGGCTCAGATCTCGGGTAGAAGAAACAGTTGATGGCCATTCTGGCGGCTCAGATCTCGGGTAGAAGAAACAGTTGATGGCCATTCTGGCGGCTCAGATCTCGGGTAGAAGAAACAGTTGATGGCCATTCTGGCGGCTCAGATCTCGGGTAGAAGCAACAGTTGATGGCCATTTTGGCGGCTCAGATCTCGGGTAGAAGAAACAGTTGATGGCCATTTTGGCGGCTCAGATCTCGGGTAGAAGAAACAGTTGATGGCCATTCTGGCGGCTCAGATCTCGGGTAGAAGAAACAGTTGATGGCCATTCTGGCGGCTCAGATCTCGGGTAGAAGAAACAGTAGAAGAAACAGTTGATGGCCATTTTGGCGGCTCAGATCTCGGGTAGAAGAAACAGTTGATGGCCATTTTGGCGGCTCAGATCTCGGGTAGAAGAAACAGTTGATGGGCATTTTGGCGGCTCAGATCTCGGGTAGAAGAAACAGTTGATGGCCATTTTGGCGGCTCAGATCTCGGGTAGAAGAAACAGTTGATGGCCATTTTGGCGGCTCAGATCTCGGGTAGAAGAAACAGTTGATGGCCATTCTGGCGGCTCAGATCTCGGGTAGAAGAAACAGTTGATGGCCATTTTTGGCGGCTCAGATCTCGGGTAGAAGAAACAGTTGATGGCCATTTTGGCGGCTCAGATCTCGGGTAGAAGAAACAGTTGATGGCCATTTTGGCGGCTCAGATCTCGGGTAGAAGAAACAGTTGATGGCCATTTTGGCGGCTCAGATCTCGGGTAGAAGAAACAGTTGATGGCCATTCTGGCGGCTCAGATCTCGGGTAGAAGAAACAGTTGATGGCCATTCTGGCGGCTCAGATCTCGGGTAGAAGAAACAGTTGATGGCCATTTTGGCGGCTCAGATCTCGGGTAGAAGAAACAGTTGATGGCCATTCTGGCGGCTCAGATCTCGGGTAGAAGAAACAGTTGATGGCCATTCTGGCGGCTCAGATCTCGGGTAGAAGAAGAAACAGTTGATGGCCATTCTGGCGGCTCAGATCTCGGGTAGAAGAAACAGTTGATGGCCATTCTGGCGGCTCAGATCTCGGGTAGAAGAAACAGTTGATGGCCATTCTGGCGGCTCAGATCTCGGGTAGAAGAAACAGTTGATGGCCATTCTTGGCGGCTCAGATCTCGGGTAGAAGAAACAGTTGATGGCCATTCTGGCGGCTCAGATCTCGGGTAGAAGAAACAGTTGATGGCCATTCTGGCGGCTCAGATCTCGGGTAGAAGAAACAGTTGATGGCCATTCTGGCGGCTCAGATCTCGGGTAGAAGAAACAGTTGATGGCCATTTTGGCGGCTCAGATCTCGGGTAGAAGAAACAGTTGATGGCCATTCTGGCGGCTCAGATCTCGGGTAGAAGAAACAGTTGATGGCCATTCTTGGCGGCTCAGATCTCGGGAAGAAGAAACACTTGATGGCCATTCTGGCGGCTCAGATCTCGGGTAGAAGAAACAGTTGATGGCCATTTTTGGCGGCTCAGATCTCGGGTAGAAGAAACAGTTGATGGCCATTCTGGCGGCTCAGATCTCGGGTAGAAGAAACAGTTGATGGCCATTCTGGCGGCTCAGATCTCGGGTAGAAGAAACAGTTGATGGCCATTCTGGCGGCTCAGATCTCGGGTAGAAGAAACAGTTGATGGCCATTCTGGCGGCTCAGATCTCGGGTAGAAGAAACAGTTGATGGCCATTCTGGCGGCTCAGATCTCGGGTAGAAGAAACAGTTGATGGCCATTTTGGCGGCTCAGATCTCGGGTAGAAGAAACAGTTGATGGCCATTCTGGCGGCTCAGATCTCGGGTAGAAGAAACAGTTGATGGCCATTCTGGCGGCTCAGATCTCGGGTAGAAGAAACAGTTGATGGCCATTCTGGCGGCTCAGATCTCGGGTAGAAGAAACAGTTGATGGCCATTCCGGCGGCTCAGATCTCGGGTAGAAGAAACAGTTGATGGCCATTTTGGCGGCTCAGATCTCGGGTAGAAGAAACAGTTGATGGCCATTCCGGCAGCTCAGATCTCGGGTAGAAGAAACAGTTGATGGCCATTCTGGCGGCTCAGATCTCGGGTAGAAGAAACAGTTGATGGCCATTCTGGCGGCTCAGATCTCGGGTAGAAGAAACAGTTGATGGCCATTCTGGCGGCTCAGATCTCGGGTAGAAGAAACAGTTGATGGCCATTCTGGCGGCTCAGATCTCGGGTAGAAGAAACAGTTGATGGCCATTCTGGCGGCTCAGATCTCGGGTAGAAGAAACAGTTGATGGCCATTCTGGCGGCTCAGATCTCGGGTAGAAGAAACAGTTGATGGCCATTCTGGCGGCTCAGATCTCGGGTAGAAGAAACAGTTGATGGCCATTCTGGCGGCTCAGATCTCGGGTAGAAGAAACAGTTGATGGCCATTCTGGCGGCTCAGATCTCGGGTAGAAGAAACAGTTGATGGCCATTCTGGCGGCTCAGATCTCGGGTAGAAGAAACAGTTGATGGCCATTCTGGCGGCTCAGATCTCGGGTAGAAGAAACAGTTGATGGCCATTCTGGCGGCTCAGATCTCGGGTAGAAGAAACAGTTGATGGCCATTCTGGCGGCTCAGATCTCGGGTAGAAGAAACAGTTGATGGCCATTCTGGCGGCTCAGATCTCGGGTAGAAGAAACAGTTGATGGCCATGCTGGCGGCTCAGATCTCGGGTAGAAGAAACAGTTGATGGCCATTCTGGCGGCTCAGATCTCGGGTAGAAGAAACAGTTGATGGCCATTCTGGCGGCTCAGATCTCGGGTAGAAGAAACAGTTGATGGCCATTCTGGCGGCTCAGATCTCGGGTAGAAGAAACAGTTGATGGCCATTCTGGCGGCTCAGATCTCGGGTAGAAGAAACAGTTGATGGCCATTCTGGCGGCTCAGATCTCGGGTAGAAGAAACAGTTGATGGCCATCCTGGCGGCTCAGATCTCGGGTAGAAGAAACAGTTGATGGCCATTCTGGCGGCTCAGATCTCGGGTAGAAGAAACAGTTGATGGCCATTCTGGCGGCTCAGATCTCGGGTAGAAGAAACAGTTGATGGCCATTCTGGCGGCTCAGATCTCGGGTAGAAGAAACAGTTGAAGATCTCGGGTAGAAGAAACAGTTGATGGCCATTCTGCGGCTCAGATCTCGGGTAGAAGAAACAGTTGATGGCCATTCTGGCGGCTCAGATCTCGGGTAGAAGAAACAGTTGATGGCCATTCTGGCGGCTCAGATCTCGGGTAGAAGAAACAGTTGATGGCCATTCTGGCGGCTCAGATCTCGGGTAGAAGAAACAGTTGATGGCCATTCTGGCGGCTCAGATCTCGGGTAGAAGAAACAGTTGATGGCCATTCTGGCGGCTCAGATCTCGGGTAGAAGAAACAGTTGATGGCCATTCTGGCGGCTCAGATCTCGGGTAGAAGAAACAGTTGATGGCCATTCTGGCGGCTCAGATCTCGGGTAGAAGAAACAGTTGATGGCCATTCTGGCGGCTCAGATCTCGGGTAGAAGAAACAGTTGATGGCCATTCTTGCGGCTCAGATCTCGGGTAGAAGAAACAGTTGATGGCCATTCTGGCGGCTCAGATCTCGGGTAGAAGAAACAGTTGATGGCCATTCTGGCGGCTCAGATCTCGGGTAGAAGAAACAGTTGATGGCCATTCTGGCGGCTCAGATCTCGGGTAGAAGAAACAGTTGATGGCCATTCTGGCGGCTCAGATCTCGGGTAGAAGAAACAGTTGATGGCCATTCTGGCGGCTCAGATCTCGGGTAGAAGAAACAGTTGATGGCCATTCTGGCGGCTCAGATCTCGGGTAGAAGAAACAGTTGATGGCCATTCTGGCGGCTCAGATCTCGGGTAGAAGAAACAGTTGATGGCCATTCTGGCGGCTCAGATCTCGGGTAGAAGAAACAGTTGATGGCCATTCTGGCGGCTCAGATCTCGGGTAGAAGAAACAGTTGATGGCCATTCTGGCGGCTCAGATCTCGGGTAGAAGAAACAGTTGATGGCCATTCTGGCGGCTCAGATCTCGGGTAGAAGAAACAGTTGATGGCCATTCTGGCGGCTCAGATCTCGGGTAGAAGAAACAGTTGATGGCCATTCTGGCGGCTCAGATCTCGGGTAGAAGAAACAGTTGATGGCCATTCTGGCGGCTCAGATCTCGGGTAGAAGAAACAGTTGATGGCCATTCTGGCGGCTCAGATCTCGGGTAGAAGAAACAGTTGATGGCCATTTTGGCGGCTCAGATCTCGGGTAGAAGAAACAGTTGATGGCCATTCTGGCGGCTCAGATCTCGGGTAGAAGAAACAGTTGATGGCCATTCTGGGGCTCAGATCTCGGGTGGAAGAAACAGTTGATGGCCATTCTTGGCGGCTCAGATCTCGGGTAGAAGAAACAGTTGATGGCCATTTTGGCGGCTCAGATCTCGGGTAGAAGAAACAGTTGATGGCCATTCTGGCGGCTCAGATCTCGGGTAGAAGAAACAGTTGATGGCCATTCTTGCGGCTCAGATCTCGGGTAGAAGAAACAGTTGATGGCCATTCTGGCGGCTCAGATCTCGGGTAGAAGAAACAGTTGATGGCCATTCTGGCGGCTCAGATCTCGGGTAGAAGAAACAGTTGATGGCCATTCTGGCGGCTCAGATCTCGGGTAGAAGAAACAGTTGATGGCCATTCTGGCGGCTCAGATCTCGGGTAGAAGAAACAGTTGATGGCCATTCTGGCGGCTCAGATCTCGGGTAGAAGAAACAGTTGATGGCCATTCTGGCGGCTCAGATCTCGGGTAGAAGAAACAGTTGATGGCCATTCTGGCGGCTCAGATCTCGGGTAGAAGAAACAGTTGATGGCCATTCTGCCGGCTCAGATCTCGGGTAGAAGAAACAGTTGATGGCCATTCTGGCGGCTCAGATCTCGGGTAGAAGAAACAGTTGATGGCCATTCTTGCGGCTCAGATCTCGGGTAGAAGAAACAGTTGATGGCCATTCTGGCGGCTCAGATCTCGGGTAGAAGAAACAGTTGATGGCCATTCTGGCGGCTCAGATCTCGGGTAGAAGAAACAGTTGATGGCCATTTTGGCGGCTCAGATCTCGGGTAGAAGAAACAGTTGATGGCCATTTTGGCGGCTCAGATCTCGGGTAGAAGAAACAGTTGATGGCCATTCTGGCGGCTCAGATCTCGGGTAGAAGAAACAGTTGATGGCCATTCTGGCGGCTCAGATCTCGGGTAGAAGAAACAGTTGATGGCCATTCTGGCGGCTCAGATCTCGGGTAGAAGAAACAGTTGATGGCCATTCTGGCGGCTCAGATCTCGGGTAGAAGAAACAGTTGATGGCCATTTTGGCGGCTCAGATCTCAGGTAGAAGAAACAGTTGATGGCCATTTTGGCGGCTCAGATCTCGGGTAGAAGAAACAGTTGATGGCCATTTTGGCGGCTCAGATCTCGGGTAGAAGAAACAGTTGATGGCCATTCTGGCGGCTCAGATCTCGGGTAGAAGAAACAGTTGATGGCCATTCTGGCGGCTCAGATCTCGGGTAGAAGAAACAGTTGATGGCCATTTTGGCGGCTCAGATCTCGGGTAGAAGAAACAGTTGATGGCCATTTTGGCGGCTCAGATCTCGGGTAGAAGAAACAGTTGATGGCCATTTTGGCGGCTCAGATCTCGGGTAGAAGAAACACTTGATGGCTATTTTGGCGGCTCAGATCTCGGGTAGAAGAAACAGTTGATGGCCATTCTGGCGGCTCAGATCTCGGGTAGAAGAAACAGTTGATGGCCATTCTGGCGGCTCAGATCTCGGGTAGAAGAAACAGTTGATGGCCATTCTTGCGGCTCAGATCTCGGGTAGAAGAAACAGTTGATGGCCATTCTGGCGGCTCAGATCTCGGGTAGAAGAAACAGTTGATGGCCATTCTGGCGGCTCAGATCTCGGGTAGAAGAAACAGTTGATGGCCATTTTGGCGGCTCAGATCTCGGGTAGAAGAAACAGTTGATGGCCATTTTTGCGGCTCAGATCTCGGGTAGAAGAAACAGTTGATGGCCATTTTGGCCGCTCAGATCTCGGGTAGAAGAAACAGTTGATGGCCATTCTGGCGGCTCAGATCTCGGGTAGAAGAAACAGTTGATGGCCATTCTGGCGGCTCAGATCTCGGGTAGAAGAAACAGTTGATGGCCATTCTGGCGGCTCAGATCTCGGGTAGAAGAAAAAGTTGATGGCCATTCTGGCGGCTCAGATCTCGGGTAGAAGAAAAAGTTGATGGCCATTCTGGCGGCTCAGATCTCGGGTAGAAGAAACAGTTGATGGCCATTCTTGCGGCTCAGATCTCGGGTAGAAGAAACAGTTGATGGCCATTCTGGCGGCTCAGATCTCGGGTAGAAGAAACAGTTGATGGCCATTTTGGCGGCTCAGATCTCGGGTAGAAGAAACAGTTGATGGCCATTCTGGCGGCTCAGATCTCGGGTAGAAGAAACAGTTGATGGCCATTCTGGCGGCTCAGATCTCGGGTAGAAGAAACAGTTGATGGCCATTCTTGCGGCTCAGATCTCGGGTAGAAGAAACAGTTGATGGCCATTCTGGCGGCTCAGATCTCGGGTAGAAGAAACAGTTGATGGCCATTCTGGCGGCTCAGATCTCGGGTAGAAGAAACAGTTGATGGCCATTCTGGCGGCTCAGATCTCGGGTAGAAGAAACAGTTGATGGCCATTCTTGCGGCTCAGATCTCGGGTAGAAGAAACAGTTGATGGCCATTCTGGCGGCTCAGATCTCGGGTAGAAGAAACAGTTGATGGCCATTCTGGCGGCTCAGATCTCGGGTAGAAGAAACAGTTGATGGCCATTCTGGCGGCTCAGATCTCGGGTAGAAGAAACAGTTGATGGCCATTCTGGCGGCTCAGATCTCGGGTAGAAGAAACAGTTGATGGCCATTCTTTCGGCTCAGATCTCGGGTAGAAGAAACAGTTGATGGCCATTCTGGCGGCTCAGATCTCGGGTAGAAGAAACAGTTGATGGCCATTCTGGCGGCTCAGATCTCGGGTAGAAGAAACAGTTGATGGCCATTCTGGCGGCTCAGATCTCGGGTAGAAGAAACAGTTGATGGCCATTCTGGCGGCTCAGATCTCGGGTAGAAGAAACAGTTGATGGCCATTTTGGCGGCTCAGATCTCGGGTAGAAGAAACAGTTGATGGCCATTCTGGCGGCTCAGATCTCGGGTAGAAGAAACAGTTGATGGCCATTCTTGCGGCTCAGATCTCGGGTAGAAGAAACAGTTGATGGCCATTTTGGCGGCTCAGATCTCGGGTAGAAGAAACAGTTGATGGCCATTTTGGCGGCTCAGATCTCGGGTAGAAGAAACAGTTGATGGCCATTTTTGCGGCTCAGATCTCGGGTAGAAGAAACAGTTGATGGCCATTTTGGCGGCTCAGATCTCGGGTAGAAGAAACAGTTGATGGCCATTCTGGCGGCTCAGATCTCGGGTAGAAGAAACAGTTGATGGCCATTCTGGCGGCTCAGATCTCGGGTAGAAGAAACAGTTGATGGCCATTCTGGCGGCTCAGATCTCGGGTAGAAGAAACAGTTGATGGCCATTCTGGCGGCTCAGATCTCGGGTAGAAGAAACAGTTGATGGCCATTCTGGCGGCTCAGATCTCGGGTAGAAGAAACAGTTGATGGCCATTCTTGCGGCTCAGATCTCGGGTAGAAGAAACAGTTGATGGCCATTCTGGCGCTCAGATCTCGGGTAGAAGAAACAGTTGATGGCCATTCTGGCGGCTCAGATCTCGGGTAGAAGAAACAGTTGATGGCCATTCTGGCGGCTCAGATCTCGGGTAGAAGAAACAGTTGATGGCCATTCTGGCGGCTCAGATCTCGGGTAGAAGAAACAGTTGATGGCCATTCTTGGCGGCTCAGATCTCGGGTAGAAGAAAAACAGTTGATGGCCATTCTTGGCGGCTCAGATCTCGGGTAGAAGAAACAGTTGATGGCCATTCTGGCGGCTCAGATCTCGGGTAGAAGAAACAGTTGATGGCCATTCTGGATTGGCGGCTCAGATCTCGGGTAGAAGAAACAGTTGATGGCCATTCTGGCGGCTCAGATCTCGGGTAGAAGAAACAGTTGATGGCCATTCTGGCGGCTCAGATCTCGGGTAGAAGAAACAGTTGATGGCCATTCTGGCGGCTCAGATCTCGGGTAGAAGAAACAGTTGATGGCCGTTCTGGCGGCTCAGATCTCGGGTAGAAGAAACAGTTGATGGCCATTCTGGCGGCTCAGATCTCGGGTAGAAGAAACAGTTGATGGCCATTCTGGCGGCTCAGATCTCGGGTAGAAGAAACAGTTGATGGCCATTCTGGCGGCTCAGATCTCGGGTAGAAGAAACAGTTGATGGCCATTCTGGCGGCTCAGATCTCGGGTAGAAGAAACAGTTGATGGCCATTCTGGCGGCTCAGATCTCGGGTAGAAGAAACAGTTGATGGCCATTTTGGCGGCTCAGATCTCGGGTAGAAGAAACAGTTGATGGCCATTCTGGCGGCTCAGATCTCGGGTAGAAGAAACAGTTGATGGCCATTCTGGCGGCTCAGATCTCGGGTAGAAGAAACAGTTGATGGCCATTCTGGCGGCTCAGATCTCGGGTAGAAGAAACAGTTGATGGCCATTCTTGCGGCTCAGATCTCGGGTAGAAGAAACAGTTGATGGCCATTCTGGCGGCTCAGATCTCGGGTAGAAGAAACAGTTGATGGCCATTCTGGCGGCTCAGATCTCGGGTAGAAGAAACAGTTGATGGCCATTCTGGCGGCTCAGATCTCGGGTAGAAGAAACAGTTGATGGCCATTCTGGCGGCTCAGATCTCGGGTAGAAGAAACAGTTGATGGCCATTCTGGCGGCTCAGATCTCGGGTAGAAGAAACAGTTGATGGCCATTCTGGCGGCTCAGATCTCGGGTAGAAGAAACAGTTGATGGCCAGTCTGGCGGCTCAGATCTCGGGTAGAAGAAACAGTTGATGGCCATTCTGGCGGCTCAGATCTCGGGTAGAAGAAACAGTTGATGGCCATTCTGGCGGCTCAGATCTCGGGTAGAAGAAACAGTTGATGGCCATTCTGGCGGCTCAGATCTCGGGTAGAAGAAACAGTTGATGGCCATTCTGGCGGCTCAGATCTCGGGTAGAAGAAACAGTTGATGGCCATTGCGGCGGCTCAGATCTCGGGTAGAAGAAACAGTTGATGGCGATTTTGGCGGCTCAGATCTCGGGTAGAAGAAACAGTTGATGGCCATTTTGGCGGCTCAGATCTCGGGTAGAAGAAACAGTTGATGGCCATTCTGGCGGCTCAGATCTCGGGTAGAAGAAACAGTTGATGGCCATTCTGGCGGCTCAGATCTCGGGTAGAAGAAACAGTTGATGGCCATTCTTGCGGCTCAGATCTCGGGTAGAAGAAACAGTTGATGGCCATTCTGGCGGCTCAGATCTCGGGTAGAAGAAACAGTTGATGGCCATTCTGGCGGCTCAGATCTCGGGTAGAAGAAACAGTTGATGGCCATTCTGGCGGCTCAGATCTCGGGTAGAAGAAACAGTTGATGGCCATCTTGGCGGCTCAGATCTCGGGTAGAAGAAACAGTTGATGGCCATTCTGGCGGCTCAGATCTCGGGTAGAAGAAACAGTTGATGGCCATTCTGGCGGCTCAGATCTCGGGTAGAAGAAACAGTTGATGGCCATTCTGGCGGCTCAGATCTCGGGTAGAAGAAACAGTTGATGGCCATTCTGGCGGCTCAGATCTCGGGTAGAAGAAACAGTTGATGGCCATTTTGGCGGCTCAGATCTCGGGTAGAAGAAACAGTTGATGGCCATTCTGGCGGCTCAGATCTCGGGTAGAAGAAACAGTTGATGGCCATTCTGGCGGCTCAGATCTCGGGTAGAAGAAACAGTTGACGGCCATTTTGGCGGCTCAGATCTCGGGTAGAAGAAACAGTTGATGGCCATTCTTGCGGCTCAGATCTCGGGTAGAAGAAACAGTTGATGGCCATTCTGGCGGCTCAGATCTCGGGTAGAAGAAACAGTTGATGGCCATTTTGGCGGCTCAGATCTCGGGTAGAAGAAACAGTTGATGGCCATTCTGGCGGCTCAGATCTCGGGTAGAAGAAACAGTTGATGGCCATTCTGGCGGCTCAGATCTCGGGTAGAAGAAACAGTTGATGGCCATTCTGGCGGCTCAGATCTCGGGTAGAAGAAACAGTTGATGGCCATTGTGGCGGCTCAGATCTCGGGTAGAAGAAACAGTTGATGGCCATTCTGGCGGCTCAGATCTCGGGTAGAAGAAACAGTTGATGGCCATTCTGGCGGCTCAGATCTCGGGTAGAAGAAACAGTTGATGGCCATTCTGGCGGCTCAGATCTCGGGTAGAAGAAACAGTTGATGGCCATTCTGGCGGCTCAGATCTCGGGTAGAAGAAACAGTTGATGGCCATTCTGGCGGCTCAGATCTCGGGTAGAAGAAACAGTTGACGGCCATTCTGGCGGCTCAGATCTCGGGTAGAAGAAACAGTTGACGGCCATTCTGGCGGCTCAGATCTCGGGTAGAAGAAACAGTTGATGGCCATTCTGGCGGCTCAGATCTCGGGTAGAAGAAACAGTTGACGGCCATTCTGGCGGCTCAGATCTCGGGTAGAAGAAACAGTTGACGGCCATTCTGGCGGCTCAGATCTCGGGTAGAAGAAACAGTTGATGGCCATTCTGGCGGCTCAGATCTCGGGTAGAAGAAACAGTTGATGGCCATTCTGGCGGCTCAGATCTCGGGTAGAAGAAACAGTTGATGGCCATTTTGGCGGCTCAGATCTCGGGTAGAAGAAACAGTTGATGGCCATTCTGGCGGCTCAGATCTCGGGTAGAAGAAACAGTTGATGGCCATTCTGGCGGCTCAGATCTCGGGTAGGAGAAACAGTTGATGGCCATTCTGGCGGCTCAGATCTCGGGTAGAAGAAACAGTTGACGGCCATTCTGGCGGCTCAGATCTCGGGTAGAAGAAACAGTTGACGGCCATTCTGGCGGCTCAGATCTCGGGTAGAAGAAACAGTTGACGGCCATTCTTGCAGCTCAGATCTCGGGTAGAAGAAACAGTTGACGGCCATTCTGGCGGCTCAGATCTCGGGTAGAAGAAACAGTTGATGGCCATTCTTGCGGCTCAGATCTCGGGTAGAAGAAACAGTTGACGGCCATTCTGGCGGCTCAGATCTCGGGTAGAAGAAACAGTTGATGGCCATTCTTGCCGCTCAGATCTCGGGTAGAAGAAACAGTTGACGGCCATTCTGGCGGCTCAGATCTCGGGTAGAAGAAACAGTTGACGGCCATTCTGGCGGCTCAGATCTCGGGTAGAAGAAACAGTTGACGGCCATTCTGGCGGCTCAGATCTCGGGTAGAAGAAACAGTTGATGGCCATTCTGGCGGCTCAGATCTCGGGTAGAAGAAACAGTTGATGGCCATTCTTGCGGCTCAGATCTCGGGTAGAAGAAACAGTTGATGGCCATTCTGGCGGCTCAGATCTCGGGTAGAAGAAACAGTTGATGGCCATTCTGGCGGCTCAGATCTCGGGTAGAAGAAACAGTTGACGGCCATTCTGGCCGCTCAGATCTCGGGTAGAAGAAACAGTTGATGGCCATTCTGGCGGCTCAGATCTCGGGTAGAAGAAACAGTTGATGGCCATTCTGGCGGCTCAGATCTCGGGTAGAAGAAACAGTTGATGGCCATTCTGGCGGCTCAGATCTCGGGTAGAAGAAACAGTTGACGGCCATTCTGGCGGCTCAGATCTCGGGTAGAAGAAACAGTTGACGGCCATTCTGGCGGCTCAGATCTCGGGTAGAAGAAACAGTTGACGGCCATTCTGGCGGCTCAGATCTCGGGTAGAAGAAACAGTTGACGGCCATTCTGGCGGCTCAGATCTCGGGTAGAAGAAACAGTTGACGGCCATTCTGGCGGCTCAGATCTCGGGTAGAAGAAACAGTTGACGGCCATTCTTGCGGCTCAGATCTCGGGTAGAAGAAACAGTTGATGGCCATTCTGGCGGCTCAGATCTCGGGTAGAAGAAACAGTTGACGGCCATTCTGGCGGCTCAGATCTCGGGTAGAAGAAACAGTTGACGGCCATTCTTGCGGCTCAGATCTCGGGTAGAAGAAACAGTTGACGGCCATTCTTGCGGCTCAGATCTCGGGTAGAAGAAACAGTTGACGGCCATTCTGGCGGCTCAGATCTCGGGTAGAAGAAACAGTTGACGGCCATTCTGGCCGCTCAGATCTCGGGTAGAAGAAACAGTTGACGGCCATTCTTGCAGCTCAGATCTCGGGTAGAAGAAACAGTTGACGGCCATTCTGGCGGCTCAGATCTCGGGTAGAAGAAACAGTTGACGGCCATTCTGGCGGCTCAGATCTCGGGTAGAAGAAACAGTTGACGGCCATTCTGGCGGCTCAGATCTCGGGTAGAAGAAACAGTTGACGGCCATTCTGGCGGCTCAGATCTCGGGTAGAAGAAACAGTTGACGGCCATTCTGGCGGCTCAGATCTCGGGTAGAAGAAACAGTTGACGGCCATTCTGGCGGCTCAGATCTCGGGTAGAAGAAACAGTTGACGGCCATTCTGGCGGCTCAGATCTCGGGTAGAAGAAACAGTTGATGGCCATTCTGGCGGCTCAGATCTCGGGTAGAAGAAACAGTTGATGGCCATTCTGGCGGCTCAGATCTCGGGTAGAAGAAACAGTTGATGGCCATTCTGGCGGCTCAGATCTCGGGTAGAAGAAACAGTTGACGGCCATTCTGGCGGCTCAGATCTCGGGTAGAAGAAACAGTTGATGGCCATTCTGGCGGCTCAGATCTCGGGTAGAAGAAACAGTTGATGGCCATTCTGGCGGCTCAGATCTCGGGTAGAAGAAACAGTTGATGGCCATTCTGGCGGCTCAGATCTCGGGTAGAAGAAACAGTTGACGGCCATTCTGGCGGCTCAGATCTCGGGTAGAAGAAACAGTTGATGGCCATTCTGGCGGCTCAGATCTCGGGTAGAAGAAACAGTTGATGGCCATTCTGGCGGCTCAGATCTCGGGTAGAAGAAACAGTTGACGGCCATTCTGGCGGCTCAGATCTCGGGTAGAAGAAACAGTTGACGGCCATTCTGGCGGCTCAGATCTCGGGTAGAAGAAACAGTTGACGGCCATTCTTGCAGCTCAGATCTCGGGTAGAAGAAACAGTTGACGGCCATTCTGGCGGCTCAGATCTCGGGTAGAAGAAACAGTTGATGGCCATTCTGGCGGCTCAGATCTCGGGTAGAAGAAACAGTTGACGGCCATTCTGGCGGCTCAGATCTCGGGTAGAAGAAACAGTTGACGGCCATTCTGGCGGCTCAGATCTCGGGTAGAAGAAACAGTTGACGGCCATTCTGGCGGCTCAGATCTCGGGTAGAAGAAACAGTTGACGGCCATTCTGGCGGCTCAGATCTCGGGTAGAAGAAACAGTTGATGGCCATTCTGGCGGCTCAGATCTCGGGTAGAAGAAACAGTTGACGGCCATTCTTGCAGCTCAGATCTCGGGTAGAAGAAACAGTTGACGGCCATTCTGTTGGCTCAGATCTCGGGTAGAAGAAACAGTTGACGGCCATTCTGGCGGCTCAGATCTCGGGTAGAAGAAACAGTTGACGGCCATTCTGGCGGCTCAGATCTCGGGTAGAAGAAACAGTTGACGGCCATTCTTGCGGCTCAGATCTCGGGTAGAAGAAACAGTTGACGGCCATTCTGGCGGCTCAGATCTCGGGTAGAAGAAACAGTTGACGGCCATTCTGGCGGCTCAGATCTCGGGTAGAAGAAACAGTTGACGGCCATTCTGGCGGCTCAGATCTCGGGTAGAAGAAACAGTTGACGGCCATTCTGTTGGCTCAGATCTCGGGTAGAAGAAACAGTTGACGGCCATTCTGGCGGCTCAGATCTCGGGTAGAAGAAACAGTTGACGGCCATTCTGGCGGCTCAGATCTCGGGTAGAAGAAACAGTTGACGGCCATTCTGGCGGCTCAGATCTCGGGTAGAAGAAACAGTTGACGGCCATTCTGGCGGCTCAGATCTCGGGTAGAAGAAACAGTTGACGGCCATTCTTGCGGCTCAGATCTCGGGTAGAAGAAACAGTTGACGGCCATTCTTGCAGCTCAGATCTCGGGTAGAAGAAACAGTTGACGGCCATTCTTGCGGCTCAGATCTCGGGTAGAAGAAACAGTTGACGGCCATTCTTGCGGCTCAGATCTCGGGTAGAAGAAACAGTTGACGGCCATTCTGGCGGCTCAGATCTCGGGTAGAAGAAACAGTTGACGGCCATTCTTGCGGCTCAGATCTCGGGTAGAAGAAACAGTTGACGGCCATTCTTGCGGCTCAGATCTCGGGTAGAAGAAACAGTTGACGGCCATTCTTGCAGCTCAGATCTCGGGTAGAAGAAACAGTTGATGGCCATTCTTGCAGCTCAGATCTCGGGTAGAAGAAACAGTTGATGGCCATTCTTGCAGCTCAGATCTCGGGTAGAAGAAACAGTTGATGGCCATTCTTGCCGCTCAGATCTCGGGTAGAAGAAACAGTTGACGGCCATTCTTGCAGCTCAGATCTCGGGTAGAAGAAACAGTTGACGGCCATTCTTGCAGCTCAGATCTCGGGTAGAAGAAACAGTTGACGGCCATTCTTGCGGCTCAGATCTCGGGTAGAAGAAACAGTTGATGGCCATTCTTGCAGCTCAGATCTCGGGTAGAAGAAACAGTTGACGGCCATTCTGGCGGCTCAGATCTCGGGTAGAAGAAACAGTTGACGGCCATTCTGGCGGCTCAGATCTCGGGTAGAAGAAACAGTTGACGGCCATTCTGGCGGCTCAGATCTCGGGTAGGAGAAACAGTTGACGGCCATTCTGGCGGCTCAGATCTCGGGTAGAAGAAACAGTTGATGGCTATTTTGGCGCCTCAGATCTCGGGTAGAAGAAACAGTTGATGGCCATTTTGGCGGCTCAGATCTCGGGTAGAAGAAACAGTTGACGGCCATTCTGGCGGCTCAGATCTCGGGTAGAAGAAACAGTTGATGGCCATTCTTGCAGCTCAGATCTCGGGTAGAAGAAACAGTTGACGGCCATTCTGGCGGCTCAGATCTCGGGTAGAAGAAACAGTTGATGGCCATTCTTGCAGCTCAGATCTCGGGTAGAAGAAACAGTTGACGGCCATTCTTGCAGCTCAGATCTCGGGTAGAAGAAACAGTTGACGGCCATTCTTGCAGCTCAGATCTCGGGTAGAAGAAACAGTTGATGGCCATTCTTGCAGCTCAGATCTCGGGTAGAAGAAACAGTTGATGGCCATTCTTGCAGCTCAGATCTCGGGTAGAAGAAACAGTTGACGGCCATTCTTGCAGCTCAGATCTCGGGTAGAAGAAACAGTTGACGGCCATTCTGGCGGCTCAGATCTCGGGTAGAAGAAACAGTTGACGGCCATTCTTGCAGCTCAGATCTCGGGTAGAAGAAACAGTTGACGGCCATTCTGGCGGCTCAGATCTCGGGTAGAAGAAACAGTTGACGGCCATTCTTGCAGCTCAGATCTCGGGTAGAAGAAACAGTTGACGGCCATTCTGGCGGCTCAGATCTCGGGTAGAAGAAACAGTTGACGGCCATTCTTGCAGCTCAGATCTCGGGTAGAAGAAACAGTTGACGGCCATTCTGGCGGCTCAGATCTCGGGTAGAAGAAACAGTTGACGGCCATTCTGGCGGCTCAGATCTCGGGTAGAAGAAACAGTTGACGGCCATTCTGGCGGCTCAGATCTCGGGTAGAAGAAACAGTTGACGGCCATTCTTGCAGCTCAGATCTCGGGTAGAAGAAACAGTTGACGGCCATTCTGGCGGCTCAGATCTCGGGTAGAAGAAACAGTTGACGGCCATTCTTGCAGCTCAGATCTCGGGTAGAAGAAACAGTTGACGGCCATTCTGGCGGCTCAGATCTCGGGTAGAAGAAACAGTTGACGGCCATTCTTGCAGCTCAGATCTCGGGTAGAAGAAACAGTTGACGGCCATTCTGGCGGCTCAGATCTCGGGTAGAAGAAACAGTTGACGGCCATTCTGGCGGCTCAGATCTCGGGTAGAAGAAACAGTTGACGGCCATTCTGGCGGCTCAGATCTCGGGTAGAAGAAACAGTTGACGGCCATTCTTGCAGCTCAGATCTCGGGTAGAAGAAACAGTTGACGGCCATTCTGGCGGCTCAGATCTCGGGTAGAAGAAACAGTTGACGGCCATTCTTGCGGCTCAGATCTCGGGTAGAAGAAACAGTTGACGGCCATTCTTGCGGCTCAGATCTCGGGTAGAAGAAACAGTTGACGGCCATTCTTGCGGCTCAGATCTCGGGTAGAAGAAACAGTTGACGGCCATTCTTGCAGCTCAGATCTCGGGTAGGAGAAACAGTTGACGGCCATTCTTGCAGCTCAGATCTCGGGTAGAAGAAACAGTTGACGGCCATTCTTGCGGCTCAGATCTCGGGTAGAAGAAACAGTTGACGGCCATTCTTGCAGCTCAGATCTCGGGTAGAAGAAACAGTTGACGGCCATTCTTGCAGCTCAGATCTCGGGTAGAAGAAACAGTTGACGGCCATTCTGGCGGCTCAGATCTCGGGAAGAAGAAACAGTTGACGGCCATTCTTGCGGCTCAGATCTCAGGTAGAAGAAACAGTTGACGGCCATTCTTGCGGCTCAGATCTCGGGTAGAAGAAACAGTTGACGGCCATTCTTGCGGCTCAGATCTCGGGTAGAAGAAACAGTTGACGGCCATTCTTGCAGCTCAGATCTCGGGTAGGAGAAACAGTTGACGGCCAATTTTGCAGCTCAGATCTCGGGTAGGAGAAACAGTTGACGGCCATTCTTGCGGCTCAGATCTCGGGTAGGAGAAACAGTTGACGGCCATTCTGGCGGCTCAGATCTCGGGTAGAAGAAACAGTTGACGGCCATTCTTGCAGCTCAGATCTCGGGTAGAAGAAACAGTTGACGGCCATTCTTGCAGCTCAGATCTCGGGTAGAAGAAACAGTTGACGGCCATTCTTGCAGCTCAGATCTCGGGTAGAAGAAACAGTTGACGGCCATTCTTGCAGGTCAGATCTCGGGTAAAAGAAACAGTTGACGGCCATTCTTGCAGCTCAGATCTCGGGTAGAAGAAACAGTTGACGGCCATTCTTGCAGCTCAGATCTCGGGTAGAAGAAACAGTTGACGGCCATTCTTGCAGCTCAGATCTCGGGTAGAAGAAACAGTTGATGGCCATTCTTGCAGCTCAGATCTCGGGTAGAAGAAACAGTTGACGGCCATTCTTGCAGCTCAGATCTCGGGTAGAAGAAACAGTTGACGGCCATTCTTGCAGCTCAGATCTCGGGTAGAAGAAACAGTTGATGGCCATTCTTGCAGCTCAGATCTCGGGTAGAAGAAACAGTTGACGGCCATTCTTGCGGCTCAGATCTCGGGTAGAAGAAACAGTTGATGGCCATTCTTGCAGCTCAGATCTCGGGTAGAAGAAACAGTTGACGGCCATTCTGGCGGCTCAGATCTCGGGTAGGAGAAACAGTTGACGGCCATTCTGGCGGCTCAGATCTCGGGTAGAAGAAACAGTTGACGGCCATTCTGGCGGCTCAGATCTCGGGTAGAAGAAACAGTTGATGGCCATTCTGGCGGCTCAGATCTCGGGTAGAAGAAACAGTTGATGGCCATTCTGGCGGCTCAGATCTCGGGTAGGAGAAACAGTTGATGGCCATTCTGGCGGCTCAGATCTCGGGTAGAAGAAACAGTTGATGGCCATTCTGGCGGCTCAGATCTCGGGTAGAAGAAACAGTTGATGGCCATTCTGGCGGCTCAGATCTCGGGTAGAAGAAACAGTTGATGGCCATTTTGGCGGCTCAGATCTCGGGTACAAGAAACAGTTGATGGCCATTTTGGCGGCTCAGATCTCGGGTAGAAGAAACAGTTGATGGCCATTTTGGCGGCTCAGATCTCGGGTAGAAGAAACAGTTGATGGCCATTCTGGCGGCTCAGATCTCGGGTAGAAGAAACAGTTGATGGCCATTCTGGCGGCTCAGATCTCGGGTAGAAGAAACAGTTGATGGCCATTCTGGCGGCTCAGATCTCGGGTAGAAGAAACAGTTGATGGCCATTCTGGCGGCTCAGATCTCGGGTAGAAGAAACAGTTGATGGCCATTCTGGCGGCTCAGATCTCGGGTAGAAGAAACAGTTGATGGCCATTCTGGCGGCTCAGATCTCGGGTAGAAGAAACAGTTGATGGCCATTCTGGCGGCTCAGATCTCGGGTAGAAGAAACAGTTGATGGCCATTCTGGCGGCTCAGATCTCGGGTAGAAGAAACAGTTGATGGCCATTCTGGCGGCTCAGATCTCGGGTAGAAGAAACAGTTGATGGCCATTCTGGCGGCTCAGATCTCGGGTAGACGAAACAGTTGATGGCCATTCTGGCGGCTCAGATCTCGGGTAGAAGAAACAGTTGATGGCCATTCTGGCGGCTCAGATCTCGGGTAGAAGAAACAGTTGATGGCCATTCTGGCGGCTCAGATCTCGGGTAGAAGAAACAGTTGATGGCAATTCTGGCGGCTCAGATCTCGGGTAGAAGAAACAGTTGTTGATGGCCATTCTGGCGGCTCAGATCTCGGGTAGAAGAAACAGTTGATGGCCATTCTGGCGGCTCAGATCTCGGGTAGAAGAAACAGTTGATGGCCATTCTGGCGGCTCAGATCTCGGGTAGAAGAAACAGTTGATGGCCATTCTGGCGGCTCAGATCTCGGGTAGAAGAAACAGTTGATGGCCATTCTGGCGGCTCAGATCTCGGGTAGAAGAAACAGTTGATGGCCATTCTGGCGGCTCAGATCTCGGGTAGAAGAAACAGTTGATGGCCATTCTGGCGGCTCAGATCTCGGGTAGAAGAAACAGTTGATGGCTATTCTGGCGGCTCAGATCTCGGGTAGAAGAAACAGTTGATGGCCATTCTGGCGGCTCAGATCTCGGGTAGAAGAAACAGTTGATGGCCATTCTGGCGGCTCAGATCTCGGGTAGAAGAAACAGTTGATGGCCATTCTGGCGGCTCAGATCTCGGGTAGAAGAAACAGTTGATGGCCATTTTGGCGGCTCAGATCTCGGGTAGAAGAAACAGTTGATGGCCATTTTGGCGGCTCAGATCTCGGGTAGAAGAAACAGTTGATGGCCATTTTGGCGGCTCAGATCTCGGGTAGAAGAAACAGTTGATGGCCATTTTGGAGGCTCAGATCTCGGGTAGAAGAAACAGTTGATAGCCATTTTGGCGGCTCAGATCTCGGGTAGAAGAAACAGTTGATGGCCATTTTGGCGGCTCAGATCTCGGGTAGAAGAAACAGTTGATGGCCATTTTGGCGGCTCAGATCTCGGGTAGAAGAAACAGTTGATGGCCATTTTGGCGGCTCAGATCTCGGGTAGAAGAAACAGTTGATGGCCATTTTGGCGGCTCAGATCTCGGGTAGAAGAAACAGTTGATGGCCATTTTGGCGGCTCAGATCTCGGGTAGAAGAAACAGTTGATGGCCATTTTGGCGGCTCAGATCTCGGGTAGAAGAAACAGTTGATGGCCATTTTGGCGGCTCAGATCTCGGGTAGAAGAAACAGTTGATGGCCATTTTGGCGGCTCAGTTCTCGGGTAGAAGAAACAGTTGATGGCCATTTTATCGGCTCAAATCACGGGTAGAAGAAACAGTTGATGGCCATTTTGGCGGCTCAGATCTCGGGTAGAAGAAACAGTTGATGGCCATTTTGGCGGCTCAGATCTCGGGTAGAAGAAACAGTTGATGGCCATTTTGGCGGCTCAGATCTCGGGTAGAAGAAACAGTTGATGGCCATTTTGGCGGCTCAGATCTCGGGTAGAAGAAACAGTTGATGGCCATTTTGGCGGCTCAGATCTCGGGTAGAAGAAACAGTTGATGGCCATTTTGGCGGCTCAGATCTCGGGTAGAAGAAACAGTTGATGGCCATTTTGGCGGCTCAGATCTCGGGTAGAAGAAACAGTTGATGGCCATTTTGGCGGCTCAGATCTCGGGTAGAAGAAACAGTTGATGGCCATTTTGGCGGCTCAGATCTCGGGTAGAAGAAACAGTTGATGGCCATTTTGGCGGCTCAGATCTCGGGTAGAAGAAACAGTTGATGGCCATTTTGGCGGCTCAGATCTCGGGTAGAAGAAACAGTTGATGGCCATTTTGGCGGCTCAGATCTCGGGTAGAAGAAACAGTTGATGGCCATTTTGGCGGCTCAGATCTCGGGTAGAAGAAACAGTTGATGGCCATTTTGGCGGCTCAGATCTCGGGTAGAAGAAACAGTTGATGGCCATTTTGGCGGCTCAGATCTCGGGTAGAAGAAACAGTTGATGGCCATTTTGGCGGCTCAGATCTCGGGTAGAAGAAACAGTTGATGGCCATTCTGGCGGCTCAGATCTCGGGTAGAAGAAACAGTTGATGGCCATTCTGGCGGCTCAGATCTCGGGTAGAAGAAACAGTTGATGGCCATTCTGGCGGCTCAGATCTCGGGTAGAAGAAACAGTTGATGGCCATTCTGGCGGCTCAGATCTCGGGTAGAAGAAACAGTTGATGGCCATTCTGGCGGCTCAGATCTCGGGTAGAAGAAACAGTTGATGGCCATTCTGGCGGCTCAGATCTCGGGTAGAAGAAACAGTTGTTGATGGCCATTCTGGCGGCTCAGATCTCGGGTAGAAGAAACAGTTGTTGATGGCCATTCTGGCGGCTCAGATCTCGGGTAGAAGAAACAGTTGTTGATGGCCATTCTGGCGGCTCAGATCTCGGGTAGAAGAAACAGTTGATGGCCATTCTGGCGGCTCAGATCTCGGGTAGAAGAAACAGTTGTTGATGGCCATTCTGGCGGCTCAGATCTCGGGTAGAAGAAACAGTTGTTGATGGCCATTCTGGCGGCTCAGATCTCGGGTAGAAGAAACAGTTGTTGATGGCCATTCTGGCGGCTCAGATCTCGGGTAGAAGAAACAGTTGATGGCCATTCTGGCGGCTCAGATCTCGGGTAGAAGAAACAGTTGATGGCCATTCTGGCGGCTCAGATCTCGGGTAGAAGAAACAGTTGATGGCCATTCTGGCGGCTCAGATCTCGGGTAGAAGAAACAGTTGATGGCCATTCTGGCGGCTCAGATCTCGGGTAGAAGAAACAGTTGATGGCCATTCTGGCGGCTCAGATCTCGGGTAGAAGAAACAGTTGATGGCCATTCTGGCGGCTCAGATCTCGGGTAGAAGAAACAGTTGATGGCCATTCTGGCGGCTCAGATCTCGGGTAGAAGAAACAGTTGATGGCCATTCTGGCGGCTCAGATCTCGGGTAGAAGAAAAAGTTGATGGCCATTCTGGCGGCTCAGATCTCGGGTAGAAGAAACAGTTGATGGCCATTCTGGCGGCTCAGATCTCGGGTAGAAGAAACAGTTGATGGCCATTCTGGCGGCTCAGATCTCGGGTAGAAGAAACAGTTGATGGCCATTCTGGCGGCTCAGATCTCGGGTAGAAGAAACAGTTGATGGCCATTCTGGCGGCTCAGATCTTGGGTAGAAGAAACAGTTGATGGCCATTCTGGCGGCTCAGATCTCGGGTAGAAGAAACAGTTGATGGCCATTCTGGCGGCTCAGATCTCGGGTAGAAGAAACAGTTGATGGCCATTCTGGCGGCTCAGATCTCGGGTAGAAGAAACAGTTGATGGCCATTCTGGCGGCTCAGATCTCGGGTAGAAGAAACAGTTGATGGCCATTCTGGCGGCTCAGATCTCGGGTAGAAGAAACAGTTGATGGCCATTCTGGCGGCTCAGATCTCGGGTAGAAGAAACAGTTGATGGCCATTCTGGCGGCTCAGATCTCGGGTAGAAGAAACAGTTGATGGCCATTCTGGCGGCTCAGATCTCGGGTAGAAGAAACAGTTGATGGCCATTCTGGCGGCTCAGATCTCGGGTAGAAGAAACAGTTGATGGCCATTCTGGCGGCTCAGATCTCGGGTAGAAGAAACAGTTGATGGCCATTCTGGCGGCTCAGATCTCGGGTAGAAGAAACAGTTGATGGCCATTCTGGCGGCTCAGATCTCGGGTAGAAGAAACAGTTGATGGCCATTCTGGCGGCTCAGATCTCGGGTAGAAGAAACAGTTGATGGCCATTTTGGCGGCTCAGATCTCGGGTAGAAGAAAAAGTTGATGGCCATTTTGGCGGCTCAGATCTCGGGTAGAAGAAACAGTTGATGGCCATTTTGGCGGCTCAGATCTCGGGTACAAGAAACAGTTGATGGCCATTTTGGCGGCTCAGATCTCGGGTACAAGAAACAGTTGATGGCCATTTTGGCGGCTCAGATCTCGGGTAGAAGAAACAGTTGATGGCCATTTTGGCGGCTCAGATCTCGGGTAGAAGAAACAGTTGATGGCCATTTGGCGGCTCAGATCTCGGGTAGAAGAAACAGTTGATGGCCATTTTGGCGGCTCAGATCTCGGGTAGAAGAAACAGTTGATGGCCATTTTGGCGGCTCAGATCTCGGGTAGAAGAAACAGTTGATGGCCATTTTGGCGGCTCAGATCTCGGGTAGAAGAAACAGTTGATGGCCATTTTGGCGGCTCAGATCTCGGGTAGAAGAAACAGTTGATGGCCATTTTGGCGGCTCAGATCTCGGGTAGAAGAAACAGTTGATGGCCATTTTGGCGGCTCAGATCTCGGGTAGAAGAAACAGTTGATGGCCATTTTGGCGGCTCAGATCTCGGGTAGAAGAAACAGTTGATGGCCATTTTGGCGGCTCAGATCTCGGGTAGAAGAAACAGTTGATGGCCATTTTGGCGGCTCAGATCTCGGGTAGAAGAAACAGTTGATGGCCATTTTGGCGGCTCAGATCTCGGGTAGAAGAAACAGTTGATGGCCATTTTGGCGGCTCAGATCTCGGGTAGAAGAAACAGTTGATGGCCATTTTGGCGGCTCAGATCTCGGGTAGAAGAAACAGTTGATGGCCATTTTGGCGGCTCAGATCTCGGGTAGAAGAAACAGTTGATGGCCATTTTGGCGGCTCAGATCTCGGGTAGAAGAAACAGTTGATGGCCATTTTGGCGGCTCAGATCTCGGGTAGAAGAAACAGTTGATGGCCATTTTGGCGGCTCAGATCTCGGGTAGAAGAAACAGTTGATGGCCATTTTGGCGGCTCAGATCTCGGGTAGAAGAAACAGTTGATGGCCATTTTGGCGGCTCAGATCTCGGGTAGAAGAAACAGTTGATGGCCATTTTGGCGGCTCAGATCTCGGGTAGAAGAAACAGTTGATGGCCATTTTGGCGGCTCAGATCTCGGGTAGAAGAAACAGTTGATGGCCATTTTGGCGGCTCAGATCTCGGGTAGAAGAAACAGTTGATGGCCATTTTGGCGGCTCAGATCTCGGGTAGAAGAAACAGTTGATGGCCATTCTGGCGGCTCAGATCTCGGGTAGAAGAAACAGTTGATGGCCATTCTGGCGGCTCAGATCTCGGGTAGAAGAAACAGTTGATGGCCATTCTGGCGGCTCAGATCTCGGGTAGAAGAAACAGTTGATGGCCATTCTGGCGGCTCAGATCTCGGGTAGAAGAAACAATTGATGGCCATTCTGGCGGCTCAGATCTCGGGTAGAAGAAACAGTTGATGGCCATTCTGGCGGCTCAGATCTCGGGTAGAAGAAACAGTTGATGGCCATTCTGGCGGCTCAGATCTCGGGTAGAAGAAACAGTTGATGGCCATTCTGGCGGCTCAGATCTCGGGTAGAAGAAACAGTTGATGGCCATTCTGGCGGCTCAGATCTCGGGTAGAAGAAACAGTTGATGGCCATTCTGGCGGCTCAGATCTCGGGTAGAAGAAACAGTTGATGGCCATTCTGGCGGCTCAGATCTCGGGTAGAAGAAACAGTTGATGGCCATTCTGGCGGCTCAGATCTCGGGTAGAAGAAACAGTTGACGGCCATTCTGGCGGCTCAGATCTCGGGTAGAAGAAACAGTTGATGGCCATTCTGGCGGCTCAGATCTCGGGTAGAAGAAAAGTTGATGGCCATTCTGGCGGCTCAGATCTCGGGTAGAAGAAACAGTTGATGGCCATTCTGGCGGCTCAGATCTCGGGTAGAAGAAACAGTTGATGGCCATTCTGGCGGCTCAGATCTCGGGTAGAAGAAACAGTTGATGGCCATTCTGGCGGCTCAGATCTCGGGTAGAAGAAACAGTTGATGGCCATTCTGGCGGCTCAGATCTCGGGTAGAAGAAACAGTTGATGGCCATTCTGGCGGCTCAGATCTCGGGTAGAAGAAACAGTTGATGGCCATTCTGGCGGCTCAGATCTCGGGTAGAAGAAACAGTTGATGGCCATTCTGGCGGCTCAGATCTCGGGTAGAAAAAACAGTTGATGGCCATTCTGGCGGCTCAGATCTCGGGTAGAAGAAACAGTTGATGGCCATTCTGGCGGCTCAGATCTCGGGTAGAAGAAACAGTTGATGGCCATTCTGGCGGCTCAGATCTCGGGTAGAAGAAACAGTTGATGGCCATTCTGGCGGCTCAGATCTCGGGTAGAAGAAACAGTTGATGGCCATTTTGGCGGCTCAGATCTCGGGTAGAAGAAACAGTTGATGGCCATTTTGGCGGCTCAGATCTCGGGTAGAAGAAACAGTTGATGGCCATTTTGGCGGCTCAGATCTCGGGTAGAAGAAACAGTTGATGGCCATTTGGCGGCTCAGATCTCGGGTAGAAGAAACAGTTGATGGCCATTTTGGCGGCTCAGATCTCGGGTAGAAGAAACAGTTGATGGCCATTTTGGCGGCTCAGATCTCGGGTAGAAGAAACAGTTGATGGCCATTTTGGCGGCTCAGATCTCGGGTAGAAGAAACAGTTGATGGCCATTTTGGCGGCTCAGATCTCGGGTAGAAGAAACAGTTGATGGCCATTTTGGCGGCTCAGATCTCGGGTAGAAGAAACAGTTGATGGCCATTTTGGCGGCTCAGATCTCGGGTAGAAGAAACAGTTGATGGCCATTTTGGCGGCTCAGATCTCGGGTAGAAGAAACAGTTGATGGCCATTTTGGCGGCTCAGATCTCGGGTAGAAGAAACAGTTGATGGCCATTTTGGCGGCTCAGATCTCGGGTAGAAGAAACAGTTGATGGCCATTTTGGCGGCTCAGATCTCGGGTAGAAGAAACAGTTGATGGCCATTTTGGCGGCTCAGATCTCGGGTAGAAGAAACAGTTGATGGCCATTTTGGCGGCTCAGATCTCGGGTAGAAGAAACAGTTGATGGCCATTTTGGCGGCTCAGATCTCGGGTAGAAGAAACAGTTGATGGCCATTTTGGCGGCTCAGATCTCGGGTAGAAGAAACAGTTGATGGCCATTTTGGCGGCTCAGATCTCGGGTAGAAGAAACAGTTGATGGCCATTTTGGCGGCTCAGATCTCGGGTAGAAGAAACAGTTGATGGCCATTTTGGCGGCTCAGATCTCGGGTAGAAGAAACAGTTGATGGCCATTTTGGCGGCTCAGATCTCGGGTAGAAGAAACAGTTGATGGCCATTTTGGCGGCTCAGATCTCGGGTAGAAGAAACAGTTGATGGCCATTTTGGCGGCTCAGATCTCGGGTAGAAGAAACAGTTGATGGCCATTCTGGCGGCTCAGATCTCGGGTAGAAGAAACAGTTGATGGCCATTCTGGCGGCTGAGATCTCGGGTAGAAGAAACAGTTGATGGCCATTCTGGCGGCTCAGATCTCGGGTAGAAGAAACAGTTGATGGCCATTCTGGCGGCTCAGATCTCGGGTAGAAGAAACAGTTGATCGGCATTCTGGCGGCTCAGATCTCGGGTAGAAGAAACAGTTGATGGCCATTCTGGCGGCTCAGATCTCGGGTAGAAGAAACAGTTGATGGCCATTCTGGCGGCTCAGATCTCGGGTAGAAGAAACAGTTGATGGCCATTCTGGCGGCTCAGATCTCGGGTAGAAGAAACAGTTGATGGCCATTCTGGCGGCTCAGATCTCGGGTAGAAGAAACAGTTGATGGCCATTCTGGCGGCTCAGATCTCGGGTAGAAGAAACAGTTGATGGCCATTCTGGCGGCTCAGATCTCGGGTAGAAGAAACAGTTGATGGCCATTTGGCGGCTCAGATCTCGGGTAGAAGAAACAGTTGATGGCCATTTTGGCGGCTCAGATCTCGGGTAGAAGAAACAGTTGATGGCCATTTTGGCGGCTCAGATCTCGGGTAGAAGAAACAGTTGATGGCCATTTTGGCGGCTCAGATCTCGGGTAGAAGAAACAGTTGATGGCCATTTTGGCGGCTCAGATCTCGGGTAGAAGAAACAGTTGATGGCCATTTTGGCGGCTCAGATCTCGGGTAGAAGAAACAGTTGATGGCCATTTTGGCGGCTCAGATCTCGGGTAGAAGAAACAGTTGATGGCCATTTTGGCGGCTCAGATCTCGGGTAGAAGAAACAGTTGATGGCCATTTTGGCGGCTCAGATCTCGGGTAGAAGAAACAGTTGATGGCCATTTTGGCGGCTCAGATCTCGGGTAGAAGAAACAGTTGATGGCCATTTTGGCGGCTCAGATCTCGGGTAGAAGAAACAGTTGATGGCCATTTTGGCGGCTCAGATCTCGGGTAGAAGAAACAGTTGATGGCCATTTTGGCGGCTCAGATCTCGGGTAGAAGAAACAGTTGATGGCCATTTTGGCGGCTCAGATCTCGGGTAGAAGAAACAGTTGATGGCCATTTTGGCGGCTCAGATCTCGGGTAGAAGAAACAGTTGATGGCCATTTTGGCGGCTCAGATCTCGGGTAGAAGAAACAGTTGATGGCCATTTTGGCGGCTCAGATCTCGGGTAGAAGAAACAGTTGATGGCCATTTTGGCGGCTCAGATCTCGGGCAGAAGAAACAGTTGATGGCCATTTTGGCGGCTCAGATCTCGGGTAGAAGAAACAGTTGATGGCCATTTTGGCGGCTCAGATCTCGGGTAGAAGAAACAGTTGATGGCCATTTTGGCGGCTCAGATCTCGGGTAGAAGAAACAGTTGATGGCCATTTTGGCGGCTCAGATCTCGGGTAGAAGAAACAGTTGATGGCCATTTTGGCGGCTCAGATCTCGGGAAGAAGAAACAGTTGATGGCCATTTTGGCGGCTCAGATCTCGGGTAGAAGAAACAGTTGATGGCCATTTTGGCGGCTCAGATCTCGGGTAGAAGAAACAGTTGATGGCCATTTTGGCGGCTCAGATCTCGGGTAGAAGAAACAGTTGATGGCCATTTTGGCGGCTCAGATCTCGGGTAGAAGAAACAGTTGATGGCCATTTTGGCGGCTCAGATCTCGGGTAGAAGAAACAGTTGATGGCCATTCTGGCGGCTCAGATCTCGGGTAGAAGAAACAGTTGACGGCCATTCTGGCGGCTCAGATCGCGGGTAGAAGAAACAGTTGACGGCCATTCTGGCGGCTCAGATCTCGGGTAGAAGAAACAGTTGACGGCCATTCTGGCGGCTCAGATCTCGGGTAGAAGAAACAGTTGATGGCCATTCTTGCAGCTCAGATCTCGGGTAGAAGAAACAGTTGATGGCCATTCTTGCAGCTCAGATCTCGGGTAGGAGAAACAGTTGACGGCCATTCTTGCAGCTCAGATCTCGGGTAGAAGAAACAGTTGACGGCCATTCTTGCAGCTCAGATCTCGGGTAGAAGAAACAGTTGACGGCCATTCTGGCGGCTCAGATCTCGGGTAGAAGAAACAGTTGACGGCCATTCTTGCAGCTCAGATCTCGGGTAGAAGAAACAGTTGATGGCCATTCTTGCAGCTCAGATCTCGGGTAGAAGAAACAGTTGATGGCCATTCTTGCAGCTCAGATCTCGGGTAGAAGAAACAGTTGATGGCCATTCTTGCAGCTCAGATCTCGGGTAGAAGAAACAGTTGACGGCCATTCTGGCGGCTCAGATCTCGGGTAGAAGAAACAGTTGACGGCCATTCTTGCAGCTCAGATCTCGGGTAGAAGAAACAGTTGATGGCCATTCTTGCAGCTCAGATCTCGGGTAGAAGAAACAGTTGACGGCCATTCTGGCGGCTGAGATCTCGGGTAGAAGAAACAGTTGACGGCCATTCTTGCAGCTCAGATCTCGGGTAGAAGAAACAGTTGATGGCCATTCTTGCAGCTCAGATCTCGGGTAGAAGAAACAGTTGATGGCCATTCTTGCAGCTCAGATCTCGGGTAGAAGAAACAGTTGACGGCCATTCTGGCGGCTCAGATCTCGGGTAGAAGAAACAGTTGACGGCCATTCTTGCAGCTCAGATCTCGGGTAGAAGAAACAGTTGATGGCCATTCTGTTGGCTCAGATCTCGGGTAGAAGAAACAGTTGACGGCCATTCTTGCAGCTCAGATCTCGGGTAGAAGAAACAGTTGACGGCCATTCTGGCTGCTCAGATCTCGGGTAGAAGAAACAGTTGACGGCCATTCTTGCAGCTCAGATCTCGGGTAGAAGAAACAGTTGACGGCCATTCTGTTGGCTCAGATCTCGGGTAGAAGAAACAGTTGACGGCCATTCTTGCAGCTCAGATCTCGGGTAGAAGAAACAGTTGATGGCCATTCTTGCAGCTCAGATCTCGGGTAGAAGAAACAGTTGATGGCCATTCTTGCAGCTCAGATCTCGGGGAGAAGAAACAGTTGATGGCCATTCTTGCAGCTCAGATCTCGGGTAGGAGAAACAGTTGACGGCCATTCTTGCAGCTCAGATCTCGGGTAGAAGAAACAGTTGATGGCCATTCTTGCAGCTCAGATCTCGGGTAGAAGAAACAGTTGATGGCCATTCTTGCAGCTCAGATCTCGGGTAGGAGAAACAGTTGACGGCCATTCTTGCAGCTCAGATCTCGGGTAGAAGAAACAGTTGATGGCCATTCTTGCAGCTCAGATCTCGGGTAGAAGAAACAGTTGATGGCCATTCTTGCAGCTCAGATCTCGGGTAGGAGAAACAGTTGACGGCCATTCTTGCAGCTCAGATCTCGGGTAGAAGAAACAGTTGATGGCCATTCTTGCAGCTCAGATCTCGGGTAGAAGAAACAGTTGATGGCCATTCTTGCAGCTCAGATCTCGGGTAGGAGAAACAGTTGATGGCCATTCTTGCAGCTCAGATCTCGGGTAGAAGAAACAGTTGATGGCCATTCTTGCAGCTCAGATCTCGGGTAGAAGAAACAGTTGATGGCCATTCTTGCAGCTCAGATCTCGGGTAGGAGAAACAGTTGACGGCCATTCTTGCAGCTCAGATCTCGGGTAGAAGAAACAGTTGACGGCCATTCTTGCAGCTCAGATCTCGGGTAGAAGAAACAGTTGACGGCCATTCTTGCAGCTCAGATCTCGGGTAGAAGAAACAGTTGACGGCCATTCTTGCAGCTCAGATCTCGGGTAGAAGAAACAGTTGATGGCCATTCTTGCAGCTCAGATCTCGGGTAGAAGAAACAGTTGATGGCCATTCTTGCAGCTCAGATCTCGGGTAGAAGAAACAGTTGATGGCCATTCTTGCAGCTCAGATCTCGGGTAGAAGAAACAGTTGATGGCCATTCTTGCAGCTCAGATCTCGGGTAGAAGAAACAGTTGATGGCCATTCTTGCAGCTCAGATCTCGGGTAGAAGAAACAGTTGACGGCCAGTCTTGCAGCTCAGATCTCGGGTAGAAGAAACAGTTGACGGCCATTCTTGCAGCTCAGATCTCGGGTAGAAGAAACAGTTGATGGCCATTCTTGCAGCTCAGATCTCGGGTAGAAGAAACAGTTGATGGCCACTCTTGCAGCTCAGATCTCGGGTAGAAGAAACAGTTGATGGCCATTCTTGCAGCTCAGATCTCGGGTAGAAGAAACAGTTGATGGCCATTCTTGCAGCTCAGATCTCGGGTAGAAGAAACAGTTGACGGCCATTCTTGCAGCTCAGATCTCGGGTAGAAGAAACAGTTGACGGCCATTCTTGCAGCTCAGATCTCGGGTAGAAGAAACAGTTGACGGCCATTCTTGCAGCTCAGATCTCGGGTAGAAGAAACAGTTGATGGCCATTCTTGCAGCTCAGATCTCGGGTAGAAGAAACAGTTGATGGCCATTCTTGCAGCTCAGATCTCGGGTAGGAGAAACAGTTGATGGCCATTCTTGCAGCTCAGATCTCGGGTAGAAGAAACAGTTGATGGCCATTCTTGCAGCTCAGATCTCGGGTAGAAGAAACAGTTGACGGCCATTCTTGCAGCTCAGATCTCGGGTAGAAGAAACAGTTGATGGCCATTCTTGCAGCTCAGATCTCGGGTAGAAGAAACAGTTGACGGTCATTCTTGCAGCTCAGATCTCGGGTAGAAGAAACAGTTGATGGCCATTCTTGCAGCTCAGATCTCGGGTAGAAGAAACAGTTGACGGC
>JAMPIV010014001.1:0-70683 GCA_024509875.1 Oreohelix idahoensis | reverse complement strand
GATGATTGATTAGACAGAAATAATGCTGGAATTGCAGACGCGTAGTAACCATTAGGGAGGGAAATACTGGTATAAAGTATTTCAGATGAAGCTGACAGTTGGCCTAACGCTCTGAACTCAATGTTTGTGATGTATTGTGCTCAGTGTAGAAAGAGAGTATAAATTAGTTATGACGTAGAAGGTACATCCCTCTTTAAAATGACAGTGTAAAATAAAAATTAAGAGGGGAAGTTAATTGTTTTAATATCAGGAACTGAGAACATCTCCAATACTAGTTCCAATAAAGACAAACTATTGAAGTCATGATGACAAATACCAACAGAGCTTGAACAAAATAAAACCAGTATTACCTCATATTACTACTACACAACTGACACACATAGGATACTATTAAAAATATATGTCACTACAAGATTCATATTGATAAATTCTGTACATATAACTTGTAATTAAAATTGATTGTGATTCCTGGTTCTCTTTGTATTTGAATCAGGACACATATACATTCATGACAGCACTGAATACATATTGTTATTTGAAAAGTTATCAGTGACTCCTTTAAGATATCCTCGTAGAGTGTTTTATGTATGTGAGTGTCACAGTGTTGTCAAGTGTGGTGGAATAAATTAAATTGTTTATTTGTCTGTTGTTGTTATGACTTACACTTCATCATACACATACCCTAGACATACAACGTAGTCATCACACTATTCCAGTTTATAACATCCCACTTCACCACATGCAACAAGACCATACCAAAGGACTGGGAGATTGCCATCATAACACCAATTTTAAAAAAGGGTGACAATCGACAATGTGGAAACCATAGAGGCATATCCCTTCCCAGTGTCCCTGGTAAAATATACTCTAGAATCCTAGAGCAGAGACTCCGACGCCTAGCTGAGCCACAATTGAATGAGGTCCAGTGCGGATTCCGAGCAAACCGAAGTACTCAAGACCTAATCTTCACACTCAGACAGCTGAGTGAAAAGGCCCTTGAGTATAAGAGTGAGATCCATCTTTGTTTCATAGATCTGGAAAAGGCATTTGACAGGGTCCCCTGGAGCAAACTTTGGGACTGTTTGGCAAGGAAGAATACTCCAGCACCTCTGATTCATGCTATACAGGGCTTCTACAAGTCTTGCAGAAATTACGTGAGGACAGCAAACCATAAGTTAGAAGAGTTCAGGACCACCACTGGTGTAAGACAAGGTGATATCCTGTCACCTTATCTTTTCATACTCCTCATGGACGATGTTATCAAGTCATGTAAGGAGAGAACAAGAAAGTATTCAGTGGGGTACTGGAAGATGAGACAGGTATGTATTTCAGAGCTGGAATTTGCTGATGATGTTGCCCTGATTGCTAAACCAGAGGCACATCTCCAATCCAACCTGCAAGTCTAGAAGGAAGAGCTGGAGAAGAGAGGGATGGTCATAAATAGCTCTAAAATAAAATCCATGGTGATATCACGAGAAGAAAGAAGACATCAGATTAAGCTTGGAGAACAGGTCCTGGAGCAGGTTGACCACTTTAAATATCTCGGAGCTATTATAGACCGAAAGGGAGGCATCAAAGAAGAGTTGGCCACTCGAAAAGCAGCAGCTGGGAGACTTTTTCAGGCCATAAATCGAGGATTCCTCAGCAAGAGAGAGGTTGGTAAGAAAACGAAGATGGCTGTATACCGCTCCACCTATGTCCGAGTCTTGACATATGGATGCGAGTCATGGGCAATGACTACAACCCATAAAAGCCAGATCCAAACCTCAGAAATGAGGTATCTGAGGAAGGTGGTTGAAGTATCAAGAAGAGACATGGTCCGCAACCAGACGATACGTCAAGGCCTAAAATCCCACCCCCTGCAGACCCAAGTAGAACAGTCCCAACTAAGATGGTTTGGCCATGTCTGCAGAATGGGAGAAGATCGGCTACCACGACAAGCATGGGAAACAAAGAGCCAGGGATCCAGACCCCCAGGACGACCCAGAGTCCGGTGGGAGGACAACATTAGACAATCTTTGAAGGACCGAGGACTAGAATGGAACCAGGCCAGGAGGAAGACAGCCGATAGGATAGTCTGGCGCTCTCTCCTCCAAACCTCTACACCTCACGGTAGAAGGGGAACGACTAAGTAAGTAAGTAAGTAAGGCTGTACTGGTATCAATTTATCGGTCGAGTTAGTCATTTATCAGACCTACCATAGGTCACATTTTTAACACACGCATGTCACTCTCGCTTTCATTAAGCATCTCTGCGGCATATTTTTTATCATTGTCTCCACTTTACCATTTTCTGCCATCACTTCCTGTTTGACAATTTTAACCTCAGGTTTATTTCTATTTATTGAACACCTATGATACACCTGGGGCTGAACATGCTAGAAAAATCATATGTATAACTGTTGTCTTGTATGCGTGTGTATGAGTTTATGTGTGTGTGTGTTCCAAGCGAAGACGGGCGAGAAGCAACAATATTCATACCACTGTAATAAGATGTCAGTTACACTGAGTGTGTTATCAGAAAACCTGCTGTTTTATGGAGATATACTGGCTTGTTGAAAAGCTAGTTATCAAAGCTCGTTGCTACCTTACCTGTTGGGCTGTTTCACTGGTATCCAAGTTTTGCACTGGAAAAAAAAATATATATATATATATATTCTTCTTCTTCCGTCCTTAGCCACCGACCATCAAAGCAGTCAGTGGCCATTACGCCTAGTGGCGTCTTAGGGCAACAGCAGATAGGTTTTCTTTGCCATTGTTTCCCATCACGCCTATTGGCGTCTTTAGGGCAACGGCAAATCAATCCATCTGCAGTTGTTTCCGTAATCGAAGTGACTGGCAAACGGGTGATCAGCCCGTTGGTATATATATATATACTGAAGCACATTAAAAACGCACCACCTGTATAATCCAGGAACAGCGTGTGAGAATGAAAAAAAAAAAAAAAAAAAAGATAAATTCATTTACAAGATTTACATATTTGGAATCTATTATTCATTTTCCTATTATAGAAATCTATAAAAAATGGTCAATATTTATCATGATAAATAAATGTTACATTAAATGATATATAATTATATATGTGTAAATATATTATATTATACATATAAAAATATACATTGACATATAATATCATACTTATATTAACATACATATAAACATACAAGTACTGTCATACATATTAACATTATCAATTACATACATAATATTACAACAAATACATTATACATACATACATACTAAAAAAAAAACAAAACATACATACATACATACATACATACATACATACATACATACATACATACATACATACATACATACATACATACATACATACATACATAAAAAAAAAAAAAAAAAAAAAAAAAAAAAAAAAAAAAAAAAAAAAAAAAATACATACATAAATAATATAAATATACATTACATATATACATACACTAAAAAAGACATTACCATACATAAAATACATACATACAAATACATACATAATACCATAATACATTACTACATACAAATTACATACATACATACATACATACATACATACATACATACATACATACATACATACATACATACATACATACATACATACATACATACTAAAAACGCACCACCTGACATTACGAACATTACCCATTCACATACCAATACATTACATTTTTTTTTTTTTTTTGTTTTTTTTTTTTTGTAGCCGTAAACCATGCGGCACATACACTTTCAGCATTTCGGCCCAAATGACATGTACATACATACATACATACATACATACATACATACATACATACATACATACATACATACATACATACATACATACATACATACATACATACATACATACATACATACATACATACATACTATACATACACATACATACATACATACATACATACATACATACATACATACATACATACATACATACATACATACCATACATACATACATACCATACATACATACATACCATACATACATACCATACCATACATACATACATACCATACATACATACCATACCATACATACATACATACATACATACCATACATACATACATACATACATACATACATACATACATACATACATACATACATACATACATACATACATACATACATACATACATACATACATACATACATACATACATACATACATACATACATACATACATACATACATATCAGAATCTTTATTCTCCATAAAATACATTAATATGTACAGACATGATATAATAGATACAACATGGCAAATAGGAGAATCATTAGAATTTACATAACGTGTTGAAGACGTCTCAAGTAGTTTATATGTGGGTGTTTTTACATCGAACCTTTGTGTTACACATACATAAAAAATTTTTAAGCTTTCTAAAAGACATTGGCATATAACGATATGGTATACCCTGCCAACAATGAGAATTATTGAAATTTCCAAAATGTGTGAGGAATACCATTCAAGTAGAGCAATATGGTTGTTTTTACATGGAGGTTTTATCAGAATTTTGTTTGCCATAAAAAACTTTGACAGCTAGTGGAGTGAGATATTAAATATAGCATCAAATACGTGTGGCCGGGCAGGGTAGTGGGGGCTGCTGTTTAACTCGAGAGTATTAGATTTTGATTACTAGCTAGCCTGCTAGAGGTGATGATTTCTCTCTACAGACTTACAGGAATTTACCAGGTTCGGGGAAAATCCTCTAAGATGTTTTAATTTTAGAGCAGATGGTTATTGTTTGTGTTGCACCTGCAGCGATTAGCTTTGGTATGATACTTTAGTAATTTGTATGATGGCCACTTGCAAAACATATGATTCGTCAACAGCCTTTGTGTTCAATGAAACAACTGTTTTATTTAACTTTCAACAAGAACTGAGTTAAGTCAAATGGTAACTACATCAAATTCTCACAATAGCATGTCGACATTTATAAACCAGCATGAAGGTTCAATATATAATTTCTAGGATGCAACATTCCTTTTTCCCAACATCAGGATCTTCCTTTGTAAGCATATCTGTCAATTATATGCCTAGCTTGTTTTCATTGTTGCACATCTTGGAACATAGCCCTACTTGGGTTATGACCGTCAGCTCTAACTGTTTGAGCATTGTTAATGGATAGTACTTACAGACTTTAGAATTTCACAAACACTTCCAAGAATTAATTAAATATACACAACTGTGTCTGAAGTTGATGTCCTCAACTGAAATCTACACTGATTAGACAAAGCATGTCCTTGCTTTCCCGCTTTCAGTTCAATACTGCCTAAAAACATGGTTTCGTCTCCCGTTCATTTCTGGGAAAAAAAGTGAGCCTAACCATTGGTTGGAAAACACGTGACCAACGCAACTATACACGCTAAACTTGGCCTAAAATAATGCGTGGCGTTTCCAAGCTAAAACTGGCCTAATTGAACATCTGCGTTAAGATTTTCTTTTATCTTCTGTTTCTATAAAAATTTATTTTATGTTAATATAGTTTATATCTGAAAACTCACGGTATACGTGGTTACATACAATAGTCGTATGGTATAGTATACAGAGGAGCACAAATGAGTTTAGACTGTGTGGAAAACATCCCAGCAATTCAAAATGGGTGTTTTTTACATCGAAGTTTCCATATTCTGTAAGAACCTATAATTGCACTAATACTGACATATTTACATAAAACCTTTGCTTCAAATTTCCGCAACCCTAGCGACATTAATCCACTCACACACTTTGCATGCACATGACCCAAACTACCAATTATCAGTACGATTACATGCGTACGGTAGCCTAGTTCGTTAATTTCTGCAGTCAATGGATAGTACTTATCAAATTTATGTTGGTAACATTTATCTAAATGGGCATCATATGGTATTGCTGCCTCCACTATAAAAGCTGTTTTGTTCTGTCGATTGATTATTGTTAAATCAGGTTTTACGGCATGAGTTTTAAATGAGGCGTTGCTGCTGCCGAAAAGTGATGGTTTAACTATTACCTCTTTGTTTATTGTTATGTCACTTTTATTATTGTAATGCCCCCATTTTCAGTTTCTCATAAATAATGTCTACAGCTCTATTGTGCCTTTGTTGGTATAATGTTTGAAATTTGGTACATCCATTCAATAAATGTGACACTGTTTCGTATGGGTGGTTACATATTTTGCACATTTTCGTGTATGTCTGTGGGTAGTATAGATGTAAAAGACTTTCGCATTCCAGCAACTGTAACCTCGATCTCACAGCAAACGAAAGTATTTTATCACTTAATTTAACATTAGATAGGCGAGGGACACCTGTCTCTGTACAAGAAATAAAGGGATACTCATGTAAAATCAATGTCAGGTTAGACATAAATACCCTACTAACCTGATCATTTCGCAGCTCGACAAATTAGCGGGCGAAACCAAGGCAAAATAAAAAATAAAAAAAAAAAAAAAAAAAACACATTAGATAGAAAACTAGATGACAGTGAGTGGTTTACACATTTCATTTCGCGCACTATTCTTTCTTGTGACGATTTACATTTTAGTTCACTTAGAATTAGATTAAGTTTATGTAATTTAAATCCAGAATAAAAAGCATTTGCTGACTTGTATGTTAGACTTACATCTTCATCTACGTCTAATTGTACACTGTAATGGCCACTGTCATCCACTTTCACACTCACTCCTTCACGCGCGCATTTTTCATTCAGTTCTACCCAACCATGATCTTGGCCAATTAACCTCACGATCTTTTTTAGCTAGATGGTTTGTTTCCCCTCTGTTTAACTCGTAAATATAACTTGCACAAGTTATTCCTATCCCCCCCACCTACTTGGTCTATTTTACCCATATGTCTATCTAATACGAGTTTATTGCTGCAGTTTTTTGGGGTACAAGATTTTATCATCACATTTGTGAGCATACTCTGTAGCCGACTTGATAAGGATATGAAATATGTCGAGGAGTGGTTTCCGCATATTGAACCCCCGGGTTTGGTTGGTATGCCCAACCCTTCGAATGTGACCTACATACATACATATGTTTAATTCATAAAACACTCAGATGGTATCGAATACAATACATTACATACTTTGGTACATTACCCGGATGCCCCCTTCGTCATACTTAATACATACATACATACATATTACATACCCACACCCTACAGACATACAGTGTTCAACCCCACCCACTTTGTCTATACATTTAACGTTCACTTGAGGGACATACAAGACATTACCACACAAGAAGAGACGGACAGACTAACAGATACATCCATACGGTGTAGGAAATTTCAGAATTTAAAATAAACCTTGATACATATTTGCTTTCAGCCCCCTCACATACGCATAGATACTTACATACCCCCCCGGGTGAATCTGAAAAGAAAGTTGAAATAAAAATTCACACCCCTACCCACATACCAGCACGCTCCCCACACATTCTGTCATAATCTGGGTTTGGACAGGGGGTTTGATAATCTGCCACGGAAAATCTACCCCTTACACCATACCCCCCCCACCCCACCCCCCACACACCCATCCCACCACCCCCTACACACCACTCACACACCCAACCCCCCCCCCCAGTGTATAACCACACAGAGAGCTGTAGGGTTCTGTGGTCCAAAGCACCCATTCAACTTTACCTCGACACAACTTGTGACACACACACCCATCACGTTGAGTGGACACCTGATTTCAGCACACCAAGATGAGTGATGCCACACCAACGCTGTGTACAAGACCCCCTAAAAAAAATACCCACTAAGAACACACATACATACATAAGTAGACATACATACATATATATTAATAAATATCCTGCAGGTTCTTTCATATTTTGTGTGGGAGCTTAAAAAAATTGTTAACAATAAATTTGGGAGGCACGTTGAGTTAGTTCAGTGTATTTTAACATATATATTATTAGTATATAATATATACCTAGTACCATTTATATATATTCAAGTATTAAGTTGAGGTCGTATTTATGCATAACAGTTTTATAGGAGCCTTTTATTATATCATATTATGTGTGTCGTCCTGGTGGGAGAATTTTTTGTTCTAATTAATTAGGTTAACAGTTATAGAATTTGTAGACTAAGAGTCAGTGTTATTTTACTGGATAAGAGATTTATCTTTTAAAGAGAGATGGCGGAGGTGATTCAGCAGCGAGTGGCCGAGCTGTTAGGGATACTGGTCTTACTTAAGTTCTGGAGACTGACAGGTTGAGTTCTCTATGATCCCCTAAGTAAGGTTTAGAGCTGTTTTTGGGAGCCGATCTTGTAGAAGCGGTGTATAAAGGGACACGAATTAAAAAACCCAGGCTCTGCACGCCTACGTAGCGTCACTAATGTTGATGTTGTTGTTTTGAAGAGGGGTGAGAGGTTGGAGCTTAAATGCGGGCTACATACTTATGACAGTATTTGAGCCCAAAATGATAACAGACCATTATTGTTATAACCTCTTTGAGGTTATTCTCGTTCTAAGAAATTTTAGAAATCGCCAAACCTGACGTCCTATTCAACCTGAAAATTGGTTATAATTGGGGTATTTAGTGTCATTTTATTTACTCTTTTTCTATTCAATTTAAATAACTATTTAAATCAATGCGACAGCACTGAGCACGTGGTCTTTATACCTCAGCCATGTAAATCCTCCCATCCCCCGGCGGACCTCAGTAATAGAAATAACACCTTAACGATGGTGGAGTAGGAGTGGCTAAGAGGTATATCGTTCGTCTCTATCTCCAAAGATACCAGGTTCGTGTCCAGTACTGGAATATCAATGATCAACAATTTGTTCAGAACCAGTCATTCCTAATAACGTCATACCCTCCCCCCCTCCCCCACTCCCATCTCCTGGGTAGTGAGATTAGATGTCTAGCCTTCTTAAAAACCCCTCGGCAGTTGGAAATCGCAAAGAGTAGGCCATAGAGCTGTGTTATGAGTAAAATTCATAACAAGTGTGCTTAACATAGGTTTAGTTCAGCGGGGCTCTTTGTTTGTTTATTTTATACGGGTCACTGGGAAAGCCCCGCCGCAATGTTTGCGACTCCTGCGTGTTAAAGTGTTTAAAATGGAGTCCTGTGATTACTAATAAAATATAAAATCATATTGAGAACAAAACGACAGCCTTCTTGACATGGACTGACTGTCGATTATATGCCATTATATTGTTGGCCTAAATTGTATTACCTGTGGAGCTGCGTGCAGTCTTGAATAAAATATATTGTCCACGTCGCCAGTTGTAATACAAATAATTCTGAGTGGTGTGGGCTGGTTGCGGTGTCATTAGAGATTTACTACCCTAGAAGTCATCTTGGCTACAGGAACCCTCCTGTTATGTAATATTAACATTTACATCAAAATGACACGTAACAGCCCTAATTTTGGAGGTTTCAAGCCGGAATGTGTACATTTGATGTTTCAAGAATTGTTCCAAGTCTTTGGGCTACATTTTCAGCAGTGGGCAGAATATTTTTGCAAAATGGCAGAGTGGATAGGCTACAAGCCGGATTTCTAAGTCTAACATTGAGTGCCGCACTGTATGTGTATCGTCATTCCTGAGCCAGAGGTTGAAGCCAGGAGGAATTTTTTTTGTATAACAGATAAGTATATTTATTGTTACATACAGTGTGTGGCTTGAAGAATCTCGTTTGACAGGGTTCTTTTTTTGTATGTTATATGTATATCCATAGTTATAAGTTTGTGAGATAGGCGGGTTGGTTGGCGAGGGAGCCATTAGTTCACAATACCAATCCCACGGTCGTGAATTATTGGCTGGTCTATAGGTTTGGTTTATGATTTTCTCAAATAGTGGGGCCGGCATTACAAAGCTGTGAGTTTAAATGCTACTATTGAGATTACCATCACTATTAGTGTTAGCTGTTTTGCCCTGTTTATGTGTGAATTTGTAGTCGTTGTCAGGTTAATTGTATTTTTATTTGGTTCATTCTCCATTATTGTTTGTAAATCTGTTTATCTAATCTTGCTATCATTCAGTTATTAGATGTATTTTATGTTGTGAAATCATGCTTGTATTGTCATAAATGTGGTAGAGCCCAAATTGTTTTTCATTTTTCTTCAATTCATAAATTTCTGCCTTGGTTTATTCAGTAGTATTATCTTGAGTTGGCTCTTCTACTGTAATCTTTTATACTGTGATTTTGTTCGTATCTTAATTTTTTTTTTTTTTTTTGCTCCTACTGCATTGATATTGAGTGGTGAAAGAATTGTTGCTAATACTGCTCTCTCTCTCTCTCTCTCTCTCTCTCTCTCTCTCTCTCTCTCTCTCTCTCTCTCTCTCTCTCTCTTTCTCTCACACACACACACACACACATATTTGTATTATTATTGGACAATTTGGAGTCACAATAATGGTGAAATATGGCTACCTTGGAGTATTTTGTAAAGATTGGAAAGGAATTTGGTTTGGAGGGTGAAGCATTAAAAACGTATGCATCCAATGAACTCAGAGATCAGAGACAATTAGATAGAGAGGATAAGAAGAGAGAAGAAGAATTAGCTGAGAAGAGAAGACAGGAAGAATTGACACTTGAGGAGAAAAAATTAGCTGAGGCTCTTACTGCAGTCTGCACCATGGATGATCAGACTAGAAGTGATTATGATGCTGTGAAGGCTTTGCTACTAAAAAATTATCAACTAGATGAAAATGGGTAGAGATTGAAACTGAAATCATTGTTGCCTGATTCAGCTAAAGATTTTGCTGAATTCATTTGATCCATTAAGCTTTGCTTTTCTAGATGGGTTGAGTTGTTAAAGATTGATAGATCTTTTGAGGGGCTGTCTGACTTAATTTTAAGAGACAAAGTACTGTCTTCAGTCAGTAGTGACTTTTTGTCATTTTTGCAGGAGAGAGAGCCTGAGACTCTGGCTGCTGTAGAAAATCTGGGACGACAGTACCAAGTTACACATCCTGGAAAAAATCTTGGCAGGAATAACATAAAGGATGCATTGCCAGTGGCATCTGCCAGAACTATGATCTCTAATACACCCAGACAAAGATAATATAGCATGGATAGAGATTTTCGAATTAATCGTGATAATAATGGATCTTTCAGATTGAGGTATAATTTTAATGATAGGTCACAACAACCTCAAAGGAATTTCTATTCATATGATGATGGATATAATCAATCATCTTTCAGACCTAACAGTGATTGGAACAGAGGTGGATATAATTACCAATCAAACAGAGGCCAAAGGTCAGGTTATAGAAACAATGACAATTATTACAACAATAGAATTTCTCAACAGAACAATAACTTTCAAAGGTCTAGAAATCCTGAACGTTCTAATGCAAGTGTGCATCAAAGTGACAATAATACAGTCCAAAATAACAATGTTGTTTCTCATTCAAATGCATGCAGTGTAGACTTATCGAATAGTACATATTGTTCTGAATGTAATTCTTTATTTCAGCCTTAGGGAGTTTCTAGGCTCCGGTGTGGACACCCTTTACCAGTGATGTCTTCTTATAATGGGACAGGATCAGTAGTATTTGATAAGGGTTCTGTAAACAACCAACTTGTTTCAGTGCTCAACAACAACATGGCAGTATGCCAGGGTTGATAATACCAGAGCACTTGCTATAAGGCAGATGCATGTACGGTCACATGATCGGTCTCAGAGTGAAACAGTTTTGAGTGATGGTAATGATGATAATACAAAATTTCTTTCCCCATCACTGAGGAGTCCCTTGTTGATAGCCAAACTATTGAGGAATCATCATATGTATTTTTTGACTGGAGTGAATCACTGGTTGCTGATGTTATGGAACCAACCACATCCATTATGGATGATGTGATACCAAGCATTGTTTATAACAATGTTGATGATATGGGACCAACCACATCCATCATTGATGATGTGATACCTGGCATTGTTGATGTCGACGTTAATCGGATGTCAAGTTTAATTTGGTTGTATACTTTTCAGTCAAAACTGTATATTTGGATGTTTGTTTTCCTTTTTTGCCATTGTCTTTTTACTATATGATTTTTTTTTCCATTAGGAACTTAATGGATATTAATATTATTTCAGATGTTTTCTTTCAGATGCTGATGTACCATGATTTCATGAGGTATGTGCTAGTCACTACATTGGGTATTGTGGCAGTTTTAACAATATTTTTTCTTTCTTCAGGTGCTACAAGTCGGGTGATACCATTTACAAAACATAATAACTTCATACTTGTTCCTATACAGGGACGTCAATGTTTTCTTTCCACTAATCATGTACAGGAGGTTTTGTTTCCCATTGGTGTTTATGAGGAGGCTAATAATGTTCTACATCGTAAAGGTCATTGTTATGTAGAATGCAAACAGCTTAAGACTATACTTTGGCTATTTCAATGCTATTTTCTATGCTGAACCTCTGACTTTGTTAGATTCTCTATCAGATAGGCTATTTACAGCTATTTTTTTCGGTAAATTTGATTTCTCAAAAAGTTATTGGCAAGTCCCCTTGTCGGACAGAGCAAAACCTTATACTGCTTTCGCTACACCGTTGGGTCTTGTCGGATTCTATAGGAAATTTTCGCCTAATGTTTCAGAAATTACTTCAGTTCTGTCTTCGTAAAAAAGGAAGAACTCTCCAAATAAGATTGTTCTGTTACATTCAGGTGATGTAGCATTAAATGTACTTAAATGTTATTTTTCAAAATCACCAATTTTAAGATTGCCTGATACGCGTTTTCCTTTTGTATCTAGATGACGCCTCTGGATCGAGAATCGGTGGTGCACTTGTGCAGGAATTCGATGGTTGTCTACGAATATGTCATTCGTGCCATCAAGGGTAGCCACAACGTTGTCGCGGATGGTTTGTCACGTTGCATAAAGAGGTCACTATCATCTGACAACGCGGCAACTGCAGATACCTAGTGAGGGTACAGCTAACCTAGTGACTGACTTCGTCACGTGTTTACCGAGGGAACATTCTACTCTTATGAACTTGTTTGTTGACAATGCCGATGCTGACAAAAAGTTTCAGTTTTATCGTTGCTGTGCAAGGAATGTATGTACAAACGCTCTGTGGTGCATGCCAAAGCTGAGAACAATCATAACTTTTGCATCGAAAATTGAAAGAAATCGCGCAAGGACTCTTTTGTCAGTACTTACAGATATTGATCGCTTCGCTCGGCACCTGATGGTAATGAATGCTGATGTCATTGATTTGAAGTTGGATCTTATGTTACTCAGCTCATTACAGGTATGTTTTCGACCTTTTGAACAGTTGTCAGACGTACTTTATGTGCATAAACACACAGTTATTGGTTATTGCAGACATATGTCACATATTTGGATATTTGGAACGCAAATCTTGTTTCATGATATTATTGCCACGATGTCTCAGGATGAAGGGACAGTACTCAAGAGTTCTTCACTTGGTCAAGGGGATGCGACTGCTGGAATCATATGGTGCTTACAGTTACATTGTGGTGCGACTTATACGAGAATGTAGCAGAGGATCATGGACATGAACTTGAGAGTTTAGTTTAGTATAAGTCTATTAGTATGTATAATTCTATATCACTATTACTGTTAATACAGTGTTTTAGTTAAGCAGTTAATTAGTTTTAATTCACGGGATAAGATTCGGTCTTTGACACATCCTTTACTACACTCACACTAATTATTGAGTAAATATTTGGAGGGTTCTCAATAAAGTTAGTTGCTTATCCTTCACAGGACGTGGCAATCAACCCCAGCTTTTATTGGCTGTTTGTGATTTTTCTAGGCAATTTTTTTCATTCAGTAGTTTGCCATTGCTTTCTGAACGGTACGGCGCTTATACCATTGTTAAAAATCCACACAAAGCGATCTGCTACCAAACCGCCTGCAGCAGGTTTCGAACCTGGTATATCTGGATTATGAAACTGCGTTCATATCCTCAATACTATTATCAATTTATACCATACATTAGTGTATTATTACATGATTGGACACACAACTTCGAAGTGCAAGATTACATTTTTTTATTGGCACCACAACACATTTTTTCTGATAAGTACTTAACATGTACACATCACTTTAATTTTTTTTTTCTACCGTTAGAATCGGTGGTGCACTTGTGCAGGAATTCGATGGTTGTCTACGAATATGTCATTCGTGCCATCAAGGGCAGACACAACGTTGTCGCGGATGGTTTGTCACGTTGCTTAAAGAGGTCACTATCATCTGACAACGCGGCAATTGCAGATACCTAGTGAGGGTACAGCTAACCTAGTGACTGACTTCGTCATGTGTTTACCGAGGGAACATTCCACTCTTATGAACTTGTTTGTTGATAATGCTGATGCTGACAGACAGTTTCAGTTTTATCGTTGCTGTGCAAGAAATGTATGTACAAACGCTCTGTAGTGCGTGCCAAAGCTGAGAACAATTGTGATAGACGATCGCAGCCGACCCTGAATGATATGATACGACTCTTTGTAACGACCCCTTGGATAACATCAGTGCCCCCGAAATATTGTAACCTTTCGTCAAACGGGATTTTTCTTTTCCCCTGGACTCATTAGTTATGCAACCTTTCCACGCAGATTGGCAACACGCTTGCTGATTAATATGTGGACAGCTTATCTACCGTCCATTCTGGTCATCGCATTGATTTAAGGAGAGATTAAATCACACCCATGGTCATCTCTTGACCAATCATATGCAGTATTTTCATTAACTTGGCCCAGAGGGGGCGGCGCCAGAATCAAACAGATAGCAGCGACCACGATCAAAGAAACGGACTGGGGGGATCTCAGGAAAGCTAGCGCCACGATCAAAGACAGTAGTGGTCCCTGAAACGATTTCGCATCTCGGTGTTAAACACGGAACCGATCGCAGTGGGAGCGAACGGGGAAAGCCGACGCAAGCAGCGAGCGAAGATACGAGAGGCCAGTGGCGGCTTCTCGCTTTAGTCTGGCGGTCAGATCCCCAAAAGTCTTCTGAGATCTAAAAAGGTGTCAAGTTTCTCATGTCCCACTCATCTTTCATTTCATTCTAGATATATACAGACCACGTAGAAATACACTTTATCACTCGCTGGCCAGAACTTAACAGAAGCACTAGCTATATGTGAAATCTTGCTAGATTATCCCATGGATTTTTATACATATTTGCAGTGAATTCTATTTCTGTGCAAAACGGTAAAATATATATTGTGTAAAGTGATCAGTGGTCTAATTCATTCATTCTATTTCACTGGATTTTGTGTTAATTTAAATCTATTAAATTAAACCATCTCAATAGTTCCAGTTGTAAATGTAATGATATACCTGCTATATTATTTCCAAAAGATAATAGATGTTAAATGCTTAAATTAACTTTTAAAGTCGCGAAGGAATTTATAATTAATAAATTTAGTTAAGCCCTATATTTATAGATGTGTGTTTTAACCACTAAAACTCGCGCAGTGTTTTATTAAATACATAATTAAATACGCGAGCGTATATAAATACTGCTGTTGTGTTATTCTATGGAGTGCCAGATTTTTTCACAATCGGTAAGTGAGAGCAAGATGAGTGAAGGCCTTTACTAGCGCGTGAATGAATGACAGGAAATTAAATCTTTTGTGTAACCATTTTGTTAACTTGCTTACCTGGTAATATATATCTTTTCTGTATACCCTACATTGTTCCTTTAAGTGGGATAGTTTTTGATAAACTCTGTTTTAAAACCCCCCTCCTTTCCTGTTGCTTAATAAAGGGAAGAACAATTGGGAAGAACAGGATTTTTTTCTACCACCTATACTTAATTTTGTAACACCTCTTTTCAGAGTAATTAACTTTACTGTTAGGTTAACTTACCTATGTTCCTGATAACTATCTATCTTTGGACTGGGTTTATCTTTGTCTAATAAGTGGGACGGGCTTAGTCGATACCAATCTTCTTCACCCCCTTCCTACCTTGTTATTTGCATTTTTCTGTAATTTTGATAATTCTTGCTGTAAACCAATGATTATTGTAGTGATTGTTTTTTTAACTTTAATAAACAACATAAACTTAATCGTTACGGTGTTGGACTACCCAAAGTCCATAAAATTTCCCTATTTGTTTAAGATAGTTGTATCCACGTCGTCTGTGTGTTTGAAGCACCAAATCGGTGTGAGAGCAGGTGTGAGTCTGGAAACTGGCAAATTATTGTTTGACCAGTAGGAGCCTGAAGAGTAGATTGAGAGAAACGATTTGTCGTAAATAAGTCTGTCTTTACTCTCCTCCAGCACTCTGTGAAGCAACTATTTAATCTCTACATTTCTATCACTGAGCTTTTCACCATCATTCTACACTCTAAACCGGACTACTATTTTCTAAGACTCTTTCTCTCAAAATAAATTTACGACAACAATCATAACTTTTGCATCAGAAATTGAAAGAAATCGCTCAAGGATTCATTCACTTTACTAATATGATTGTTTGCCAAATTTCATCTATTTACTGGGTGCATATTTGGTTATTCTTTATTGCTTTGCATTGTTGATGTTGATCATGAATTAATTAATTGACTACTGATACTGGACTGGACTGAAAGGCCTTATGTGACGGTGTGAGGTATGTTAAAAATCCCTCGGCAGTTGGAAATCGTAAGGAGTAAGCCATACAGCTGCTACCCTGGCAAAAGTAAAAAATTAGGAAACCTACCCACCACAAAAATATTTAAAGGATTTTGTGATTCCTGTATACACACATAGAGTTCCTCGCAGGTGTTACGGAGTTCGTGCACTGGGCTGAGATCCTCCTTGTGTGATCTATGGTAAGAGATGGAGCATTGATGGAGTTGTCTGTGTGCAAGGAAGATAGTCCTTAAAACTAAACTAAACCAAACCATAGTTTTTTTATTTTATTTTTTAGTCTACAGTTTTAGATGGAATGTGTAGCAGTTCGTATATCAGTGTTTGCTAACAGTAACTGTCTACAGTTTTAGATGGAATGTGTAGCAGTTAGCGTATATCAGTGTTTGCTAACAGTAACTGTCAACAGTTTTAGATGGAATGTGTAGCAGTTAGCATATATCAGTGTTTGCTAACAGTAACTGTCTACAGTTTTAGATGGAATGTGTAGCAGTTAGCGTATATCAGTGTTTGCTAACAGTAACTGTCTACAGTTTTAGATGGAATGTGTAGCAGTTAGCGTATATCAGTGTTTGCTAACAGTAACTGTCTACAGTTTTAGATGGAATGTGTAGCAGTTCGTACATCAGTGTTTGCTAACAGTAATTGTCTACAGTTTTAGATGGAATGTGTAGCAGTTAGCGTATATCAGTGTTTGCTAACAGTAACTGTCTACAATTTTAGATGGAATGTGTAGCAGTTAGCGTATATCAGTGTTTGCTAACAGTAACTGTCTACAGTTTTAGATAGAATGTGTAGCAGTTAGCGTATATCAGTGTTTGCTAACAGAAACTGTCTACAGTTTTAGATGGAATGAGTAGCAGTTCGTACATCAGTGTTTGCTGACAGTAACTGTCTACAGTTTTAGATGGAATGTGTAGCAGTTAGCGTATATCAGTGTTTGCTAACAGTAACTGTCTCGAGTTTTAGATGAATTGTGTAGCAGTTCGTATATCAGTGTTTGCTAACAGTAACTGTCTACAGTTTTAGATGGAATGTGTAGCAGTTAGCGTATATGAGTGTTTGCTAACAGTAACTGTCTACAGTTTTAGATGGAATGTGTAGCAGTTTGCGTATATCAGTGTTTGCTAACAGTAACTGTCTACAGTTTTAGATGGAATGTGTAGCAGTTAGCGTATATCAGTATTTGCTAACAGTAACTGTCTACAGTTTTAGATGGAATGTGTAGCAGTTAGCGTATATCAGTATTTGCTAACAGTTACTGTCTACAGTTTTAGATGGAATGTGTAGCAGTTCGTATAAGAGCTTTTGCTAACAGTAACTGTTTACAGTTTTAGACGGAATGTGTAGCAGTTCGTATAAGAGTGTTTGCTAACAGTAACTGTTTACAGTTTTAGATGGAATAAGTAGCAGTTAGTATAAGAGTGTTTGCTATCAGTAACTGTCTACAGTTTTAGATGGAATGTGTAGCAGTTAGCGTATATCAGTGTTTGCTAACAGTAACTGTCTACAGTTTTAGATGGAATGTGTAGCAGTTCGTACATCAGTGTTTGCTAACAGTAACTGTCTACAGTTTTAGATGGAATGTGTAGCAGTTAGCGTATATCAGTGTTTGCTAACAGTAACTGTCTACAGTTTTAGATGGAATGTGTAGCAGTTCGCATATAAAAGTTTGCTAACAGTAACTGTCTACAGTTTTAGATGGAATGTGTGGCAGTTCGCAAATAAAAGGTTTGCTAACAGTAACTGTCTACAGTTTTAGATGGAATGTGTAGCAGGTCGCATATAAAAGTGTGCTAACAGTAACTTCTACAGTTTTAGATGGAATATGTAGCAGTTCGCATGTAAAAGTTTGCTAACAGTAACTATCTACAGTTTTAGATGGAATGTGTAGCAGTTCGCATATAAAAGTTTGCTAACAGTAACTGTTTACAGCTTTAGATGGAATGTGTAGCAGTTCGCATATAAAAGTTTGCTAACAGTAACTGTTTACAGTTTTAGATGGAATGTGTAGCAGTTCGCATATAAAAGTTTGCTAACAGTAACTGTTTTCAGTTTTAGATGGAATGTGTAGCAGTTCGCATATAAAAGTTTGCTAACAGTAACTGTCTACAGTTTTAGATGGAATGTGTAGCAGTTCGCATATAAAAGTTTGCTAACAGTAACTGTCTACAGTTTTTGATGGAATGTGTAGCAGTTCGCATATAAAAGTTTGATAACAGTAACTGTTTACAGTTTTAGATGGAGTGTGTAGCAGTTCGCATATAAAAGTTTGCTAACAGTAACTGTTTACATTTTAAGATGGAATGTGTAGCAGTTCGCATGTAAAAGTTTGCTAACAGTAACTGTTTACAGTTTTAGATGGAATGTGTAGCAGTTCGTATATGAGTGTTTGCTAACAGTAACAGTCTACAGTTTTAGATGGAATGTGTAGCAGTTCGCACATAAAACTTTGCTAACAGTAACTGTTTACAGTTTTAGATGGAATGTGTAGCAGTTCGCATTAAAAACTTTGCTAACAGTAACTGTTTGCAGTTTTAGATGGAATGTGTAGCAGTTCGCATATAAAAGTTTGCTAACAGTAACTGTCTACAGTTTTAGATGGAATGTGTAGCAGTTCGCATATAAAAGTTTGCTAACAGTAACTGTCTACAGTTTTAGATGGAATGTGTAGCAGTTCGCATTTAAAAGTTTGCTAACAGTAAATGTTTAAAGTTCAAAATGGAATGTGTAGCAGTTCGCATGTAAAAGTTTGCTAATAAGTAACTGTCTACAGTTTTAGATGGAATGTGTAGCAGTTCGCATATAAAAGTTTGCTAACAGTAACTGTTTACAGTTTTAGATGGAATGTGTAGCAGTTCGCATATAAAAGTTTGCTAACAGTAACTGTTTTCAGTTTTAGATGGAATGTGTAGCAGTTCGCATATAAAGGTTTGCTAACAGTAACTGTCTACAGTTTTAGATGGAATGTGTAGCAGTTCACATATAAAAGTTTGCTAACAGTAACTGTCTACAGTTTTAGATGGAATGTGTAGCAGTTCGCATTTAAAAGTTTGCTAGCAGTAAATGTTTACAGTTTTAGATGGAATGTGTAGCAGTTCGCATATAAAAGTTTGCTAACAGTAACTGTTTACAGTTTTAGATGGAATGTGTAGCAGTTCGCATTTAAAAGTTTGCTAACAGTAACTGTTTTCAGTTTTAGATGGAATGTGTAGCAGTTCGCATATAAAAGTTTGCTAACAGTAACTGTCTACAGTTTTAGATGGAATGTATAGCAGTTCGCATATAAAAGTTTGCTAACAGTAACTGTCTACAGTTTTAGATGGAATGTGTAGCAGTTCGCATATAAAAGTTTGCTTACAGTAACTGTCTACAGTTTTAGATGGAATGTGTAGCAGTTCGCATATAAAAGTTTGCTAACAGTAACTGTTTACATTTTTAAATGGAATGTGTAGCAGTTCGCATATAAAAGTTTGCTAACAGTAACTGTTTACAGTTTTAGATGGAATGTGCAGCAGTTCGCATATAAATGTTTGCTAACAGTAACTGTTTACAATTTTAGATGAAATGTGTAGCAGTTTGCATTTAAAAGTTTGCTAACAGTAACTGTCAGCAGTTTTAGATGGAATGTGTAGCCGTTCGCATATAAAAGTTTGCTAACAGTAACTGTTTACAGTTTTAGATGGAATGTGTAGCAGCTCGCATATAAAAGTTTGCTAACAGTAACTGTTTACATTTTCAGATGGAATGTGTAGCAGTTCGCATGTAAAAGTTTGCTAACAGTAACTGTTTACAGTTTTAGATGGAATGTGTAGCAGTTCGTATATGAGTGTTTGCTAACAGTAACTGTCTACAGTTTTAGATGGAATGTGTAGCAGTTCGCATATAAAACTTTGCTAACAGTAACTGTTTACAGTTTTAGATGGAATGCGTAGCAGTTCGCATATAAAACTTTGCTAACAGTAACTGTTTGCAGTTTTAGATGGAATGTGTAGCAGTTCGCATATAAAAGTTTGCTAACAGTAACTGTCTACAGTTTTAGATGGAATGTGTAGCAGTTGGCATATAAAAGTTTGCTAACAGTAACTGTCTACAGTTTTAGATGGAATGTGTAGCAGTTCGCATTTAAAAGTTTGCTAACAATAAATGTTTAAAGTTTAAAATGGAATGTGTAGCAGTTCGCATGTAAAAGTTTGCTAATAAGTAACTGTCTACAGTTTTAGATGGAATGTGTAGCAGTTCGCATATAAAAGTTTGCTAACAGTAACTGTTTACAGTTTTAGATGGAATGTGTAGCAGTTCGCATATAAATGTTTGCTAACAGTAACTGTTTTCAGTTTTAGATGGAATGTGTAGCAGTTCGCATATAAAGGTTTGCTAACAGTAACTGTCTACAGTTTTAGATGGAATGTGTAGCAGTTCACATATAAAAGTTTGCTAACAGTAACTGTCTACAGTTTTAGATGGAAAGGTGTAGCACAGTTCGCATTTAAAAGTTTGCTAGCAGTAAATGTTTACAGTTTTAGATGGAATGTGTAGCAGTTCGCATTATAAAAGTTTGCTAACAGTAACTGTTTACAGTTTTAGATGGAATGTGTAGCAGTTCGCATTTAAAAGTTTGCTAACAGTAACTGTTTTCAGTTTTAGATGGAATGTGTAGCAGTTCGCATATAAAAGTTTGCTAACAGTAACTGTCTACAGTTTTAGATGGAATGTGTAGCAGTTCGCATATAAAAGTTTGCTAACAGTAACTGTCTACAGTTTTAGATGGAATGTGTAGCAGTTCGCATATAAAAGTTTGCTTACAGTAACTGTCTACAGTTTTAGATGGAATGTGTAGCAGTTCGCATATAAAAGTTTGCTAACAGTAACTGTTTACATTTTTAAATGGAATGTGTAGCAGTTCGCATATAAAAGTTTTCTAACAGTAAAAAGTCGTTTACAGTTTTAGATGGAATGTGTAGCAGTTCGCATATTAAATAGTTTGCTAACAGTAACTGTTTATAGTTTTAGATGAAATGTGTAGCAGTTTGTGTAAAAGTTTTGCAACAGTAACTGTCAGCAGTTTTAGATGGAATGTGTAGCCGTTCGCATATAAATGTTTGCTAACAGTAACTGTTTACAGTTTTAGATGGAATGTGTAGCAGCTCGCATATAAAAGTTTGCTAACAGTAACAGTTTACAGTTTTAGATGGAAGGTGTAGCAGTTCGCATATAAAAGTTTGCTAACAGTAACTGTTTACAGTTTTAGATGGAATGTGTAGCAGTTCGCATATAAAAGTTTGCTAACAGTAACTGTTTACAGTTTTAGATGTAATGTGTAGCGGTTCGCATATAAAAGTTTGCTAACAGTAACTGTTTACAGTTTTAGATGGAATGTGAAGCAGTTCGCATATAAAAGTTTGCTAACAGTAACTGTTTACAGTTTTAGATGGAATGTGTAGCAGTTCGCATTTAAAAGTTTGCTAACAGTAACTGTTTACAGTTTTAGATGGAATGTGTATCAGTTCGCATATAAAAGTTTGCTAACAGTAACTGTTTACAGTTTTAGATGGAATGTGTAGCAGTTCGTATATGAGTGTTTGCTAGCAGTAACTATCTACAATTTTAGATGGAATGTATAGCAGTTCGCATATAAAAGTTTGCTAACAGTAACTGTCTATAGTTTTAGATGGAATGTGAAGCAGTTCGCATATAACCGTTTGCTAACAGTAATTGTTTACAGTTTTAGATGGAATGTGTAGCAGTTCGTATATGATTGTTTGCTTACAGTAACTTTCTACAATTTTAGATGGAATGTGTAGCAGTTAGCGTATATCAGTGTTTGCTAACAGTAACTGTCTACAGTTTTAGATGGAATGTGTAGCAGTTAGCGTATATCGGTGTTTGCTAACAGTAACTGTCTACAGTTTTAGATGGAACGTGTAGCAGTTCGCATATCAGTGTTTGCTAGTAGTAACTGTCTACAGTTTTAGATGGAACGTTTTGCAGTTCGTATATCAGTGTTTGCTAACAGTAACAGTCTACAGTTTTAGATGGAGCGTGAAGCAGCTCGTATATCAGTGTTGGCTAACAGTAACTGTCTACAGTTTTAGATAGAACGTGAAGCAATTCGTATATCAGTGTTTGGTAACAGTAACTGTATACAATTTTAGATGGAACGTATAGCAGCTCGTATGTTTGTATCTGCTAACAGTAACTGTCTACAGTTTTAGATGGAACGTGTTGCAGTTCGTATATCAGTGTTTGCTAACAGTAACAGTCTACAGTTTTAGATGGAGCGTGAAGCAGCTCATATATCAGTATTTGCTAACAGTAACTGTCTACAGTTTTAGATGGAACGTGAAGCAATTCGTATATCAGTGTTTGGTAACAGTAACTGTATACAATTTTAGATGGAACGTGTAGCAGCTCGTATGTCTGTATCTGCTAACAGTAACTGTCTACAGTTTTAGATGGAACGTGTGGCAGTTCGTACATAAGTGTTTGCTAACAGTAACTATCTGCAGTTTTGGATGGAATATGTTGCAGTTCGTATATCAGTGTTTGCTAACATTTAACTATCTACAGTTTTAGATGGAACGTGTTGCAGTTCGTATATCAGTGTTTGCTAACAGTAACTGTCTACAGTTTTAGATGGAACATGTAGGAGTTCGTATATCAGTGTTTGCTAACAGTGACTGTCTACAGTTTAGATGGAATGTGTAGCAGTGTTTGCTAACAGTAACTGTCTACAGTTTTAGATGGAATATGTAACAGGTCGTACATCAGTGTTTGCTAACGGTAACTGTCTACAGTTTTAGATGGAACGTGTAGCATTTCGTATATCAGTGTCTGCTAACAGTAACTGTCTGGAAGAAGAAATTTTTGTTTCTCGCTGCCTTTACCTCCCCTAACTCAAGAGCAGAGTCAGGTACCAATTTACAGCTGGGTAGACTTGTCACGGGAGGCCAACGCTCTTGCCACTCTGCCAATCGGACGCTCAGGGCGTCAGTGTAGATTAACAATAATTGTCTACAGTTCTGAACTGAACACTGATAAAAATCTAATAAATGTAGGGATGAGTAAATGAGAGATTAAAAGCTTAATTAAAGAAATAATAACATATGAATGGTGAGTAGAGTGTGATAAAAATCTGAAAGGAAGTCATGCATATAAGATGTTCAAGGCTCCAACAAGAAAATGTCAGATATTTAGAAAACTGAAAATTCCCATTAAAAGGAAACTTCTCAGGCTACATGTGGGAAAAGGCTATTTCAGAATTTAAGAACCTTACTGCGCAGGATGTCTTCAAGACAATAATATAGAACATTTCTTGTTAGAATGTAACAGGTATAACAAATGAGAATACCAGTACTAGATTATTGACAGGCTGCAAATTCACCCATAAATATAGAGCAGGTTTTTTAAGAATAAACAGACCTAGGGAACTACCTAATATAGTGTTTAACAAGAACAAAAGTTAAAATATAGTGTAGCGTAAGGTTTTTTAAGGTGTGATGATAGTGTTGGAGAAGGAATAGAACAATATTACTCTCCGGAATGTGTGAGGTTCCAGTGACAGAGAAGTACACTGGTATCACTCAACAGTCACGGCTGCGAAAGTATCTAGAACTGAAATAGAACAGTCAGACCTTACTGTGCCACCCCGCTGTGTGACTACTAGTGTTAACAATTCAACAAACTCAACTTCAACTTTAGTGTGACGGTATTGCCTTCCCTGCTTTGCTGTAGTGGTCCAACAGTGGCCAAAACTCAAGAGTATCTATCATAGGCTTCAATGGAGTCTATCTTTACACAAGATTGCTCTTGGCAGAAATGTAGATAGAAGAGTAGTAAAGCTTCTATCACATGGGAGTCTTCACAAGATATTCATATAAGCGAAAACAATGCTGGCTGTTGCTGAGCACGTTAACTATGTAATCTGCAGACAACTTTTGTGAAGGATTTACCCAATGGTTTATTCTAGTTCGTTAAGCCCCCACCGCTGAGTTAATCAGTGGACTTATTAATATAATATGTTTAGAGTGTGTGTTTAGTAACTTTGACTGAGACAAACATGTAGTACATTTAAAATGATTGAATCGAAGTTAAATTGGTATAATTACAAATAACAAAATTTAATAATCACTTTATGTTTAGTAGTTTAAAAGAAAGGAATAATAGTTAATTACAAAATAAAGTTTTCATCACTCGGGTGATGGTTTTTTATAAGAGGTTCAAGTGGCAGCATATGGGTTAACTTAGCTGCCAGTGACGATTCTGATCCTCCTCCTCCTGATGAGTTGGTTTTCTGTACACTGCGTTCACTCGTCTCTGATGAAGGTTCTTAGGGTAAAGCTCTTTTCCCAGGAAAGTCTAGGAGAGTCTTCAAAGCTGGTCTTCCGTCTTAAAGCGTAACCACTCGTCCCTTCTTGTCCCAGAAATGGTCCTTTTAGCTGGTACCACCACTAACTGGTATAAGAAATAGAAACGAAACGCTCTTCTATGCCGTTTTCCGACACATAGTTATGTGCCCCCCCCCCCCCTCTTCTATGCTACCATCCCATGTCAGAATTTACCCTCGATGAGAATTAAATTTAATCCCTTTGGATATAACTTTCTTTACATTTAAACGTAATAGCTTTAGCTTTACATTACATTAAAATGGAAAGGTTAAACGTACAGATATAATATGTTTTACATTTACATCTCTACTGCTTGAAAAGTGTTCACAATATAAATTCATTTATGTTTCCTTTATATTTACACTTGTTGAAAAGTTTGAAACTTCTATTAATTTTAACATGAAAATGTTTTTTCGTTTACATTTACACTGAGTGATAAATTTGAAACTGTAAGTATTATTTTTAGAATGAACATCATTTCTTTCATCTTTCCCTCCCGGTTCCATAGGGAACCTGGAACTACTTTATACTTTTAGTTATCTTTACGAAACTATCAGTAAGCAATCACCAGCCCGTGCAGTGGTGGTTCATGAATCATCATTCTATACGCTGAGGTTGACAGCCTCAAGTGACTTTGACATCCAATAGCGAGTTTCACACACTAAAATTCACATGGTTATATATATATATATATATATATGTGTGTGTGTGTGTGTGTGTGTGTGTTAGTTTACATCTTAGTAATGAAACATCGAATGAAAATGCACTACTTACGCCAATCTTGGCTACAGATTTTTTGCTCAGATGAATAAAACTGACGAGTCGGTCTCTTACACGAACAAATATCCAACTAAATGTGAAGGTGGTCCTATTATATGGCTGTAAAACATGGACAACAACAAAAAAGACAAACAAGAAGATACAAACTTTCACAAATATGTGCTCGTGCAGGACAGGATGAGTAATATGTGACAACAAGATCATTAATATGGAGCTGATAAGGCTGGCAATTTCATAATTGAAAACAAAGTGCAAAAGGAGTCAAACCTGCCAGAAGCAATGTTTTAACTTCGGTATCCCTCAAACTGACCAGATGTAGCTGTAGCTCCATGCTCCAGGGGGAAGGAAAATTGACACGATAATGATTGTAGGCTACATGTCCGATAATGTTGGTAGGCTACATGTCCGATAATGATGGTAGGCTACATGTCCGATAATGATGGTTGGCTACATGTCCGATAATGATGGTAGGGTACATGACCGTTCGCTGACTAATACAAATTATTTTCTTGGGTTATGCAAGACTCCTGTGTTACGTCAGCATCATTAGTCTATTTGTGTTCGTTATGCAAGACTCCTTTGTTACGTCAGCATCATTAATCTATTTGTGTTCGTTATGCAAGACTCCTTTGTTACGTCAGCATCATTAGTCTATTTGTGTTAATTATGCAAGACTCCTTTGTTACGTCAGCATCATTAGTCTATTTGTGTTCGTTATGCGAGACTCCTGTGTTACGTCAGCATCATTAGTCTATTTCTGTTCGTTATGCAAGACTCCTTTGTTACGTCAGCATCATTAGTCTATTTGTGTTTGTTATGCAAGACTCCTGTGTTACGTCAGCATCATTAGTCTAGTTGTGTTCGTTATGCAAACGTCGTTTTTAACTTGGGCCTATAAATTACAAAACCAGGTCGAAATACGATATAACTGAAGGACGGTAGCGTACTGAAAGAGCATGACATCTCCGACACGTTTATTAGACCTGGTCATTGATGACTGCAGCGAAAACAACCCACGTGCGCACGGACCTGCCCAGTCTACAGCCGTTATTTGAATCTAATGACAGCACATGTGACCCACACATATCAAATAACGGGTTGTAGGAGTATTTTTCTTTTAAAGACGTGAAGTTGGAAAAGGTTAGCCCAGAATTCTGAATAGCAAGGTGATTGTGCCCTGTCATCATAAACCAGAGACTAGGTTGTTATCATATCCGCGGAAATATGTGATGCTTTTATTTGTAACGTGGGTGTTAACGAAATTTCAAGTGGTATTTCCGAAAGCAGATATAATTCTAGCACTGGCCTTTGTCGACGACATTTCAATTGTCAAGATTTGTTTTCAGAATTTCCTTCAGAATTTTCCTATAGATCCATGTTAATGTTCTGCTCATGCACGTGGCTTCATGTAACCCTGGTAAGAGAAACAGAGCGCTAAGAAATAGACAAGGTAACCTAACTGACCAGGTGACAAACATTATATAGGTCAAGCACAAATCTAATTCAGTACCAGACAGAATAAGGTACCAGTAAACGAAAATAGAAGACGAGGAAAGAGGTAACTAAACTAAATAGATACAAAATAAATAAAGACTCTACACAACCCGAAACTGAGGTCGCTCGTGACGCTACAGTCGGAATCTGAATAAACAAGATTGATAAACATCAAAACTCTTATTGAAAAAATCAAATTCCAATGTAATTAAATGTTACTTGTCTCAGGGTTAAAGAAGGTTCTTCGTGGAAGGTAAGTTAAAACTAAGAAAACGTAAGTACAATGACGACACTAATATTTAGTGTAAATGGCTAGCTCTGGGTTGGTACCTGCAAGGGAAGATCAAGGGGGGAAGCCAAGGAGAATAGAAACTATAACAGATTAGAAAGACGGAAGAAACGCTTCAGGATGAAGGTTGAGGAGCATTCCAGAGAGAAGAGTGAAAACCGTGTAGTCGATGTCCTGTATAAACTACAGGTAGTTACAGATGAGTATAACAAGCTAGAGTTTAATATTTGTAAGTACAACATTACACACTACTTTATATGTGTGTGTGTATGACGCGTGTGCTCGCGCCTGAGCGTGTGTGTGTGTGTGTGTAAAATTTGTATTCTAACAAGAACAGGAATTTCAAGTTAGTCACATGACCTGTAAAACAAACTAGATTCCAATTTGTAAAACAAGTTTTTATTTTAATTAAGGATTTACTTACAGTAATGTTTCATTGGCGAATATGTCTATTCATTTCCTGTGGTCATTAGTGTTACGACAGCAGTGTTATTTGAAACAAGTGGGGGAAAGACGGGGGGGGGGGGGGGGGGGGGGGGGGGGGGGGGGGGGGGGGAAAAGCGCGATCCGAGCTATATTTGTATCTTTTTTGAAATAGAGCGGGAAGATAAACTCCATTATATTACTTACCATAATGTACACTCAATAAGACACTACTGACTTGCCAGGTCTGTCGGCTATGTTTACAGAGAAGCGGTAAGCTATATGTCCGATAATGATGGTAAGCTATATGTCCGATAATGATGGTAAGCTATATGTCCGATAATGATGGTAAGCTATATGTCCGATAATGATGGTAAGCTATATGTCCGTTCGCTGACTAATACAAATTATTTTCTTGGGTTATGCAAGACTCCTGTGTTACCTCAGCATCATTAGTCTAGTTGTGTTCAAATACAAAACTAGTTCATTCTCCGGCCTCACAGACAGGGCGCGATCCGAGCTATATCTGTATCTTTCTGGAAATAGAGCTGGGAGATAAACTCCATTATATTACTTACCATAGTGTACACTCGGTGAGACACTTCTGACTTGCCAGGTCTGTCGGCTATGTTTACAGAGAAGCATAAATAGACACACACGATAACACCCACTCTAAGCGTGGTCATGAATGCACTCATTTGCTTATCGTCATCTGTTCTACGTTTAGTCATCCAGTATGAACTAGCTTTGTTGCAACACTCTACTAATATCTGCTCTCTAGACTTGTAGGATCACTTCCTGTCATATATTTCTCAATCAGACAGAATATGCGACTTTCACATCAATTTCCAACATCAGACTTTCCCATCAATTCTGAACATCAGACTTTCTCATTTCGACTACAGCATAAAATAGTTCCCATCATATACAACGTTAAGACTTCCTGCCTGACAGAACTCAAATCTCGTGTGTGTGTGTGTGTGTGTGTGTGTGTGTGTGTGTGTGTGTGTGTGTGTGTGTGTGTGTGTGTGTGTGTGTGTGTGTGTGTGTGTGTGTGTGTGTGTGTGTGTGTGTGTGTGTGTGTGTGTGCGTGCGTGCGTGCGTGCGTGCGTGCGTGTGTGTGCGTGTGTGTGTGTCTAAACGCCAGACTCCCTCCTACAGTGAGCAAATGACCTTGATGTTTCTGGCTTGTGAGTGAGCATTAATAGAATGCACTTAATGGCATCTTCCATTCCATTCTCTCCTGTCTGTTTCTCAGTGTGGAATTACATTTTTCTATTTTATGTTCTTTTATTCCAGATGATTTATTGGTGGTTTACTGTATTATGTTAGATAGATAGATAGATAGATAGATAGATAGATAGATAGATAGATAGATAGATAGATAGATAGATAGATAGATAGATAGATAGATAGATAGATAGATAGACAGACAGACAGACAGACAGACAGACAGACAGACAGGCAGGCAGGCAGGCAGGCAGGCAGGCAGGCAGGCAGGCAGGCAGGCAGACAGACAGACAGACAGACAGACAGACAGACAGACAGACAGACAGACAGACAGACAGACAGACAGACAGACAGACAGACAGACAGACAGACAGACAGACAGATAGATAGATAGATAGATAGATAGATAGATAGATAGATAGATAGATAGATAGATAGATAGATAGATAGATAGATAGATAGATAGATAGATAGATAGATAGATAGATAGATAGTATTTAAAGTTCTGTTTACGAACCAAAAGAGAAAAGAAATTGCTGGATTATTGTTTAACTAAGTGTCGTACAGATAGGTTGTGAGTTATTTTGGCCCGTCTGAGTAGAGTGGATGGTGATAGGTACGTGAGAAAGGTGGGAGAAATAGATTTCACGGGTGGTAGATTAAGGAAAACGATATGTCGCTGGAATGAGTAAGTTTCTCTATTCCAGCCTATCTATACGACTATAATTTAGGCAAGACAACCTTGCCCTCCTCATTCATATAAATATAAGTTTAGCTACACACACACACACACAGCTATGTGACAACAAGACACACAAACGTGAAAAACTACGGTTACTTGGGTATGGATTTGACCAACACACAAAGGTAAGTTTCTTTGTTGTTTATTATCATTAAACTTGACAACACCAATATCTAAAGAAAGATCAAAGAAAATCAGATTTACATACATATGAAATAGCAGAATAAATGCGCCCTCCCCTTATTTAGAAAAGAACCCAAAAGATTAATAACCCAAAGGTCGAATGTTAGCACTATGTTACAGATTAGACAGTAAAGTAAACAAGTTCGTACTATATTCTACCAAGTAAAGTAAACAATTTTAAGCAAATCCAATGTTGGTAAATTCCCTGTAACAAAGAAAAATATTCACTCTCTCTTTCATACAGTGGCCACTCAATCACTCTTACCTACTCTTGGTGATATCCCTTGGATATATGTTTTATCTGGTTCACTTCCCAAATTGGCCCCAGTTCATCCTCTAACAAAACAAAGACTAGTGAGGTGAACGCCGAATCTGGTGTGGGTTTTTCCTGGATCTTGGGGTTCATGGTTAAAAGAGGAAAATACTTCCAGTATTGGGAAACATCTGGTTGTTAAAAAAATGTTACAATTGATAAATGATGATAATCCTATCGGCTGACTATGTTAGAGCGCCGATTTCTGAACAGCATAAATTTATGGATGCTTCACTTAAATACGACTGTCAGAAGTTGGGAATATTAATGTAATTTTGTACACCCCAGTGGGCTGGTAAAAATTGGAAAAAAATCTGGGTTTGGTAAGTCCAGTTAAACTTATAAGTTAAAGTGTTTTTCATGTATCCTTGACAAATACTCGCTCACAAATGAAATTGGCGACGCACAAGCCAAGAAAAAGAGACAACATTAACCATCAGAAAAAAAAGACCGCTGGACGCTGTGATCAGGTCTGCTAGAAAAGTAAGAAAAACATTTATGGAAAAATGCTACTATTCTATATAGCTACATATATGCACACAGACGGGGACAAGACGATCTCTTATCCACTCCGTCAGTCCTGATTAAATTTAAAAGGCACACGGTGTTTTCCTTTATGCCTAAACGTTCAGCCTTCGCTAGCGCTGAGTTTTTAGGTCGGAGGGAGTTATGCAACTCTCCCGCCCCTTGCTCGCGCCGGCAGTCAGCGTTCAATGTTAATTATTATTTAATGATCCATTTGCGCACTTACACAAAGTATCGCCTGTCTTTAATAGCTATTAAATTGTCGGCGTCTGTTAGTCATCGTATGGTATTAAAATAATAGGCACTTATAATAAATACGCACAATAAAGCGTGAATTCTTTTCTGTCACTATCAGTCGCGCCTAGCATATAAACCAGTCAGCTAACACCGTCTCTTCTTGTGTGAGAAAGCGCGGGGTGGAAATTAATATTATAACTGAACATCTGGTATGAAATAGCTACGCGTTATTTCATTTCACTAGTTTTAACAGCTAGAAAATCTAAGTGAATTATAATGGTAAAAGCTAACACTTTTAAACACGTAAGCACTGGTTTCTGTTACCAGAAAATCAGAATGAAAAATCCCCACGAATGCTAATAACACATTTTCCACAATAAAGGGTCTAGAACTGAGTGCTTAGACTATCAAAAAATTCTGAGTGACAACTGATATCATGTTTTCTTCTACGTTCACCCTCAGATGTCAACTTGAATAAGTTCAAAGAAAGCAGTGGTCAGCCTGAGGCTGTTGATATCTCCGTAGATTTTCTCCAGAAATGGTACTGGTGATGGCCATATGCGTTTTCTCTGTTCCTCATATGTTGGGCACCCTTGAAGCAGATGTTCGGCAGTCATTTTATCGGTGCCACAGTCACACTCATCAGTAGTTCCTATCTTTAATTTGTTGAATAGGTGGTATCTCAATCTGTTATGACCTGTGCGAAGTCTGAAGATTACCACTTGTTCACTTCTGCTGAGCTGGTAATAAGGATCATTTTTTGTGTGGCCTGGATGCTCTTCTTTCCACTTGTGCCTATATCTGCGCTTGATAAAACTCTTGGACTCCTCATAGGTTATATTTGTGTCAAGTTGAGGAAGTTTTCCCCCTTCCTTTACCAATCTGTCAGCCTTTTCATTTCCAGGGATGTTGCAGTGAGAAGGGATCCACTGTATCACAACTCTTTTGTACTGCTGACATAGTCTGTGAAGTGTTACTCTTAGGTCATCCAGTTCAGCATTACTCTGACTTTTCAATGTTGTAATCACTGACAGCGCATATGAGAAGATAGCTACTGGTCTCTCTGAGTTTTCTTCAGTCATTAGAATTTCTGATGCACTTTTAAGGCCTCTGCCTCTGCTCTAAAGTTAGTTGAAAATGTCCCTGTTGCGACTGCTATCTTTTTTTTTTTTTGTGGGCCATTGCTTAAGCTCAGGAAGATTCCTCCTCCCCCATCTTCTGTATCATTAGTTGCTGATCCATCTGTGTATGCATGGATCCAGGTGTTGTTTGTGTAATGTTTCTCTACATATTTTGTGGTTAGGACTCTCCTTTCTGTTTCATTTTGGCTGTTCTTTCTCTTAATACAGGAACGTTTTCTATCATTTCAGAGAAGCACTGTTGTTTCCAAATTGGTAGCTTGTGTACAGTACATATTGGTGTAGCTGTTGACATTGCGTTAATGGGGTCTGCTCTCATCTTTGTTTTGACTGTCTCTACAAAGTTGCTTCGCTTCAGTCTTCCCCTTCCAAGTCCATTTATTCTCTGGTGCATTGGGTGGTCTATCAGCCTCCTGAATTTCTCGGTTTTTTGCTGGGCTCTGCTATCTCTTCTATCCTCCACAGGTTGGAGGTGAGTAGTCTTTTCCAACTCTTTTATGGGCGTTGACTTCATGCTCCCTGTTATGATTCTCATTGCTTGATTTTGGGTTCTGTTTATTTTGTCAAAGTTCAACTTAGCTGCCGTTGACCATGCTGCAATGCCAGTATATCAGGAGTAATATCATTTAAGAAAAACACAGTTTATATATCATTATAATTTCCTCTGATCTATCTCGAATATGTTACTTTTTCGCCGTTTTTTCTATGTGTAACGAAGAATCAGAAACAGAGTTTACAAGATAAAGGTTTACGGCCGTCTTCCCGTGGACGAGCGCTTTCCCGACCGGCATCAAAAGACTTATTACGTGTAAAACGGGGTTCTCTAAGATTTTGCCTGCGACTCGACATCAAAGCGTACTCTGGGGAATTTTGGATTTCCCTTCGTAGACTTCAAAAGATTCTGTGTTTTTCACGTGCGGTCTGTCAGGTATCGTATGATTGACATATAAGCTCGCGTGAGAAGACGAGGTAAACAAACCTGATTCGCTACCTGTATGACGGGCAGGTCACGAAAGTGTGTAAACACTTCGTTTGTTATTTTCAAAGAAAAGACGGCGTGGACGAAGAAATCGCATCCGTAGCTTGTGTGAGTAAACACCGGCAGAGAAAATGCATGGTTTTGCTAGCAAATCAACAAGAGCGCTTACGATTTAACAAAAGACTGTCAGATTTTCGGTAGGCGTCTTTTTGAATTTATACGTCATCACGTAAGGTGCTGGGTCTTGTCCTCTGTTAGCAGCCAATACCTAGTTGAAGACTCTTTGGTATTATCTACACTGTAGACCTATGCTTTTCTTGTGGCTTTTCTGCCATTCCGAGTTGAAGTCATGAGCTCTAGTTTATCCAGCTTGGCTTGCATTTAAAGGACCGTCACATCTGGTCCTAAGCTATGTAACGTTAGACGCAACGTGGCATACGAGTGCAAATCCGCTGTTCCAATCCAAATATACAGAGGCTGTAAATATACTGTGCTCTGGTTCTGGGCTCTCCCAAGGAATTGTCACATCCTGCACAGAACCACTCCTAAGCTCCCACTGTCTATCACTGGGTCCATTGTGAGATTCTCCTGCATGCAGTCAACCAGGTCAAAGCCAAAGAATTATGTCTGGGATTCAGGTGACTTCTCCAGGCTTAGTATGCAATGCTGGATTCCTGCATGCAAGTCCTATAGGTCTCCACTACAATGACAGGTGATTCAGTTGCAACAAGGCTACAGGGAATCCCTGAAAGTGTGTGGATGATTTCATAAGTCAATGAGTGTGTAAGTAGCCTCACAGACAGAGGTTCACTTCCGCATGGGAATAATGTAGCATTGTGCATAGCTAGTGGTCATATAACGATGACTCCAGATAAGCCTCAATGCATTTATGTTGGATAAAATCATGACTTTTAAAACAGAGAAAAACTGAGACCTGGTCGAACACTGAAAACAAAGACCTGGTCGAACACTGAAAACAGAGACCTGGTCGAGCACTGACAACAATGCTACCTCGAAATTGAAAAACGGTACTGCTCAAGTCTTCTTCTTCTTGGTTCTTAGCCGCCGACTGTCAAAGCAGTCGGCGGCCATCACGTGTGGTGGCATCTTGTAAGGCAGTAACAAACTGCTTCCACTTTGTCCGGTCGGCGACCTTCCTTCATCCGTGCCCCAGCTGTGGTTCATTCTTTGCAGCTCGGCCTCCGCAGTTCTCCACCAAATTGTTTTTGGTCGGACTCTCTTTCGCTTTCCTTCGAGGGTCCATAGCATAGCCCTTCTTGTGATGGCATTGGGGTCTCTTCCGAGGACGTGGCCAACCCAAATCCAGCGTCTGCCAGCTATGATGGTGTGCATGTCCTCTTGGTTGATCCGAGTAAGTAGTTCTTGGTTGCTGATGGTATTCAGCCAAAAGATTTGGAGAACTTTCTTTAGGCACATTGTGTGAAAGGAGGACAATTTCGACATTTCCTTCACTTTTACTCTCCAACATTCCGCACCATAGAGAAGCACAGAAAGTATTACAGCTCTCATATAATCTTAATTTGGTGTTTGTGTTGTACTGGAGAGGGACTTCCAGATGTTGATTCGACTAGCAAAGGCTGTTCTCGCTTTATTCCATTCTGTTGTTGATGTTTTTGCTTGTTCTGCAAGCCGTCTGGTGTTACTATACATCCTAGGTATTTAATGTGTCCGTTTGTTCCATCTTCTGGTTCCTTATTGTTATGGGCTCAGGATTGCCCACATTGAGTGTCGTGAACCTCTGTCGTCTTTAGATTGATGTTCAGACCCTATTGCTGGGCTATACTCTATTCAGTCTATATGTTTTGTCTTGGATTATATTGATATGAATGGGCGAGAATCTGCATATTCCAGATATTCCATTGTAGAATAAACCCGTCCATTGTATCCCTCCTGGACTGCCCTCTGTTGTCTGGAGCATCGCCTAGTCAATGACTGTCAAAAATAAAGTTGTTGATAAAGGGCATCTCCGTCGTACTCCTGTCTTTACATAAAAAGTTAGGTTGCTCCTGCCAAAAACACTACATGTAAAGTAGCATAGAGGCTTTTTTATGATGGAAACATTTATGCAGCTTGGAATTCCATAAGCCCTCAGTATTTTCCATAAACTGTCCCTATGTATACTGTCAAAAGCCTTTTCAGAATCAACAAAATTAATGTACAGCTGTCTTTGCCATTGGCACTGCTTTATAAAGTTTCTGAGGGTAACATATAACAGCTCAAGTAATGTACAATTAATTCTTTACCGATTGATGTCAAACTTGAAACTATCTAATCTTTTATTGCAAAACAGTCTTTACATAGGAAAAGTTATCAAAATCTTAAGTAGGCTCTTAAATGTTATTTCCAGGATTTTGTTGCGACGTACGGACGACAGAACACAGATGAAATTAGAAAACTGTTTTGGCAGTTTTGAAATTGCGAACCACTTAAAACTGGGAGTAGAAAATTGTAATGTTTTTGCGTTAACTGTGCTATAATCATACAGCCACCGCCAATAAACTATCGCTGTAGTTAGCTCAAATTTAACGTGCGTTGGTGCACAGGTTTAACTTTCTCAAATATCGTTTGGGTTTTGCAGTGGCACTGGGACAACATTGCTTGTGGTTGCAATAATTACAATATGGAAATGATGCATGATGATATATTTATAAATAAATCTTTGATACATAGACTGTTGAATACTAAAATGAATTTTGTCTGTTTTCTTGTCAAAACCCTTTCTTGGGCTGATTTGATGTGATAGGCGGTTAGTGATAATGGTTGTATGTTTATTTTTGTTTAAATGGTGGGGTTTTTGTAATTAACATGAGTTAGATTGGTTTGGTTTGGGGTTTATATTTATGGAATGTGTTATTGTGTTGTGTATGTTATGTAGTGGTTGGGGGGTTATGTAAGTGTGGGGGGGTTTTATGGGTTTGGTTTGTTGTGATTTATGTTTGGGTTTATAGGATTTAGGTGGGGTTGTATGGTTTAGTTGGTTTGTGTGGGTTTTTTGATGGGTTTTGTTTGTGGGGGTTTTTTTTTGTTTGTTGTGTTATTTTTGTTGTTTTTTATTTGTGGGGGAAAACATGTTTATTTTATTGGTTGGGTTTGGTAGTGGGGTGTGTTTGTTAGTGATTTGTGGGTATTGGTTATGATTTTTTTTATTTTTTGTGTTGTTTGGTGGTTGTTGTTTTTTATGATGATGTTTATGGTTTTGGTTTTTTTATGTTTTGGGGATTGATGTGATATTTTTTTGTATTTGTAAATTTGGTTTATATTGGTTTGGATTTTTTTTTGTGTAGGTGGTTGGGTTTATTTTTTTGTTTTTTTGTTTTTGATTATGGATTGTTTTTATTTTTGGTTTTTTTAGGGATATTTTGAATAATATTTGGTTATTGGTTATTTGTTGTTGGGTTTTTTAATTTTTTGATTGGTTATTGGGTTTATTGTGGGAGGGTGGGGGTGGGTTGTTTGTTTATTTTGGATTGGGTGGGTTTTTTAGATTTTGGTTTTTATTTGTGTTAATGTTAGTGGTTTTGTTTTTATTTGTTTTAATTTATGGAATGGGTTTTGATTATTTTTGTATATTTGATTGGGATGATTTTATTTTTTTATTATTTTATTTTTTTTGGTTGATTGTTGATTAATTGGGTAATTGTTTGTTGGGGGTGATTTATTATTATTGGGATTTTATGTTTGTTTGGATTGATTGATTTGTTTAATTTTTATTGTTTTAGTTGATTTTGTTTTTTGATTTTGGATTTTTTTTTGGTGAGGTTTTTTTGATTATTTGTTAATTTTTGGTTGTATTTTATTTGTTGGGATAATGGGTGGATTATTGTGGGTATATTGATTTTTATGTTTTTGAGTTGGTGGGTTGGGGAGTGAAATTTGTTTTATATTTATTGTGGTTAAGAATGTTTTTATGTGTATTGATGAAGTTTTTTTTTTTTTTTTTTGTTTAAGTTTTGTTTAGGGGATTTGTGATATTTTTGTTGGGGTTTAGATGTTTGTATGATTTGGTAGTTTGTTTTGTTTTATGTTTTTAGAGTTTTTTGAATAGTTTTTGATTGTGTATGGTGATAGTTTTGTGTGGATTTAATTTTGATTTTATATTTGATTTTGAGATGATTTGATTTTTTGATTGGGGTTGAAGTTTGTTTGGTATTAATGGTGGATTTTTTTTTATTTTGATGATTATTTAATTGTGGGATATTATGTTTGGGAATGGTATGGATTTTGGTTGTGTTTTATTGGTAGATTTTTTGTGTTTTTTTAGGGTGTGATTTTTTGTTAGGTTGTTTGTGTTTTAATTATGGTATTAAGTGGTGTTTAATTTGGTTTTGAGATTTTTGATTTTGGGATTTGGGGGGTTTTTTGTTTATTGGGGTTTTGATTTTGGGTTTTGGATTTTTGATGTTTATGGATTTTATTAGATTGGTTGGTATATGGGGTTTTTAATGGTTAATATTTTTTGAATTTTTTATGGGGTTTATTTTTTTTGGGTTAGTTTGATAATGAATATTTATTGGTTTTTGTGTTGATTGGGATGTGGGTGTATATATTTGTTGGGTTGTTTTGTTGTATTAGGTTAGTTATTTTTTTTGGTTGGTTTGTTTTTTAGTGGGGGTATTTTTTGGGGGTGTTTTGTGATGATTTGTTTGGGTTTTTTTGATTATAGGTATGGATTTTTGTATGTTGATGAGATTATGTTGTGATAATTTGAATGGTTAGTATGAGGATTAAAGTTTTTTTTGAATGTGTATTTTTTAAAGTTTTTGATTTGTTTATTGAGTATTTGTTTTGTGTTTATGGTTGGGGTTTGGAATTATGGATGTTTGGAAATTAGTTAGTTTGATTTTTGGTGTTATTTATGATTTTATGGTTTTTTGTGGATTTTGTTTTGGTTGGGTGGAATGAGAATGTAAGGGATTTATGTTAAGTTTTATTTTTTGGGGTTTTTTTGTTGTGGGTAAGAGTTGTGGTTTTTTTTGATTTTTTTTTTTTTTTTTTTTGGTTTTGTTTTTTTTTTTGGTGGTTGGGGTTGGGGTTTGGTTGATTGTGGTTGTTTTTTAGTGTATTAATTTGGTTTGGTTTTGTATGATTTTTTGGATTTTTTGTGGTGTTTGATATTTATTTTGGGTGAGTAGGTTTTTTGTTTTGAAGGAAGTTTTTTTTGATGAAATGATGGGTTATGATGGTTTTTTGTTGTTTAAGTGGGTTTTTTTGGTGTTTTTTTTTTAAGGTTTGATGTTTTTTTTTTTGGGGTTTTGGATTTTTATGGGTTTTATGAGTATGAATATTTTATGGATTTTTTTGTGATTTTTTATGATTTTTGGGTGTTATTTGTTTTGTATTTATTTGAGGGTTTTTGAATTTTGGTTTGTTGTTGGGATGTGTGTATTTTTTTTGGTTTTTTTTTTTTTTTTTTTTTTTTTATTGGGAATGGGGTTAGTGGAATTAGGTTGTTTGTGGTGGGGTTATGTTGTATTTTTTTTTATGTTTTTTTATTTATGTGTTAATTTTGTTTTGATTTTATATGTTTTGGTGGGTGATTTGTAATGGGGTTTGTTTTTTTTTTTTTTTGTTTTGGTTTTTTTTGGTTTTTTTTTTGATTTTTTTTTTTTAGTTTGTTATGTTTTATTTTATTGTGGGTTATGGGAATTTTTGATTTTTGGTTTTTTTATTTTTTATTTTTTTTGTTTTATTTTATTTGATTTTTATTTATTTTTAAATTTTTGGTGAGGGTTTTGTTTTGGTTAAGGGTTGGGGTTTGATGATTTATGTGTTATTAGATTATTTTTTGTAAAATTGTGTATTAATGTAGTTTTTTGAATATTTGGTTTAATTGTATGGGGGGTTTTTTTGTTGTGGTTAGGGTTGTGTTTTTGGTGATTAATTTTGGAGGATTTTTTTTTTTTGTGTTTTTTGAGGTGGATTGATTATTATGAATTTTAATAATTTGTTTTTTTTTGATTTGTTTTGTATGGTTTTGGTGATGTGGTTTTTGTATTAAATTTTTGGTGTTTGTTGGGTAATATAAATTTGGGTTTGTGGGATATGGTATGGTGTTTTATATGATTTGTTTTGTTTTTATTTGAGATGTTTTTTTTTTTATTTTTTTTTTTGTTGGTTAGGAATTTTTAGGGTTTTTTTGGTTTATTTTTTTGGATTTTTTTTATTTTAGGTGTTAGTTTTAAATGTTAATTTTTAGTTTTGGATATTTGATATATATGTTATATTTTTTTTTTTTTTTTTTTTTTGGTGGATAATTTTATATATATGGGTATGTTTAAATTTTTTTTTTTGTTATGTTTAAGTTGTTAAAGTTTTTTTTTTTTTGGTGTTTGTGTAGGGGTTTTAAGGTATTTGGGTATTTTTTTTGGGGGGGTTTTGATTTTGATTTTTTGTTTGTATTTTTAAGTTTGTTTTTTAGTTGTGATTTTGGTTTTTGGTGAATAGATTATTTGGATTTAAAAAGTATTGGGTTTTGTTTTTGTTTTAGGGGATTTTTGTTTTATTGATATATAAGTTTTTGGGGTGATTAGGTATATGATTTTTTTTATTTGGGGGTATTTATTGTTGTTATTTTTTTTGATAGTATTTTTTGGATAATGGGTTTTGATATTTGTGGAGTTTTGGATTTTGATAGAATTATTTGATTTGATATTTTTTTGATTATTTTGGTGATGGTTTTTGATTTTTGGGTTGGATGTGAAGATTTTATTATGGATTGGGAATTTTTGTAGGTTTTGTAATTGTGGTTGATTGGGTTTTTTTTTTGTTTTTTTTTGATTTTTGAATTTGGGTTTGATTTTTGTATGATTTATTTTTTTTTTATTTTTTTTTTTTTAAATTTGGATTTGAAAAAGTTTTTATTGGAAGTTTTTTAATTTTTTTTTTTGGTTTTGGTTTTGTTTGGTGGTAATTTTTAGGGAATTTTGTTTTAATTTTTTGATGTTTGGTTTGATAATGTTTTTGGTTTTATTTTTGGTTGTGATTTTTATGGGGATATTTTTTGTTGATTTTGTTTTTGTTTTGTTTATTTTTTTTTTTTTTTTTTTTTTTTTTTATTTTTTTTTTTGTTTGGATGTTTTTTGGTTTTGTTTTTTATTTTTTTTTATGTTTTAAAATTTGATGTTTTTGATTTTTTATGGGTATTTTTGGATTGATTTTTTTTATATTTTTTGATTAGGGGTTGTTATTTTTTGTTTTTTTGGTTTTTTTTTTATTGATTTTTTTTTTTGGTTAGGTTTGGTATTTTGTTTTTTTTTTTGTTTTTGATTTTTTGTAATTTTTTTTTTTTTGGGGTTTTTGTAAATGGGAGATTTTTTTGTTTAGGAGATATTTTATGGTGGTGTTGGTTGTGTATTTGGTTTTTTGATTGGTTTTGTTTGTATTTGGGGGTTTGTTTAATGGGATTTTTTAGGTTGTTTATTTAATTGGTATTTTTTTGATTTTTTGATTTTTTTTTTTTTTTATTTGAATTTTTTTTTTTTTTTTTTGTTTTGTTTTGGTTTTTTATATTGTGTTGTTTTTTTTTTTGTTTGAGGGTTTTATTTTTTTTTTTTTATGTATATTTGTTTTTTTGGTTTTTATTTGTTTGGATTTGATTGTTTTGGTGTTTTTTTTTTTTTTTTTTGGGGAGTTTATTGTTGTTTGTATTTTTAGGATGGGGTTTTTTTTTTGAGTTTGTTTTGTTTTTTTGTTAATTGGTTTTGGAATATTTTAGATTTTTTTTTAATTTTTAGTTGGGGTTTGGTTTTTTTTTTTTAGGGGGTTTATTTTAGATTTTTTATTTAAATTTTTGGTAATTATATTGATTTTGTTTTTGGTTGTATGGGGTTTGATTGGGTTATAAGTTTGGTGATTTGAAGTTGGTAGGATATTTGGATTGGTAATTTTTAATGGTTTTTTTTAATTTTTTTTTTATTGGTTTGTTTATTATGTTTTTTGATTATTGGTTTTTTGGTTTTTTTTTTTTTGTTTTTTTTGTTATGGGAAATGTTTTGGTTTTTGTTTTGATATATGTTGGTTTTTTTGTGTTTGGTTTTTTTATTTTTGGTATTTTGTTTTTTTTTTTGAATTTTGGTTTTTGTTGGATTTTATTTGGGTTTTTGAAATTAATTGGGTTTTATTGGTATTGATTGTTGATTTGTTTTTTTTGAGGTATTAGGGGAAATTAGGATTTTGGTTAATTTAATTTTTTAGTATTTTATTTTTTTTTTTGGGTTTTTTTTTTTTTTTAATTTTTGTTTTGGAATTTTTTGTTAATTTTTTTTGAAAATTTGTTTTTTTTTTTTTTTTTTTGTTTTAGGTTTTTGGTTTTTTGGGTTTTTTTGTGTTTGAATGTTTTTATTGGGATTTTTTTTGAAATTTTTTTGGTTTTTTTATTTGTTTTTTTTTGGATTTTTTTTTATGTAAGGTTTATTGATTTTTTTTTTTTTTTATTTTTTAGGGTTAGAGTGATTTTTTTGATAGTGGGGTTTGTTTTGTGGGGATAATTTTTTTTTTGGGTTTTTTTGTATTTAGGGTTTGTTTTTTAGATTTGATGGTAAGATATTATATATTTTTTTAAAAGGGTTTTTTTTTGATTTTTGGTTTTTTTATTGATTTGTTTTTATTTTTTAATGATTTTTTAGGGGGGTTTTTTTTGTTTTGTTTTTATGTAGGATTGTGGTTGTTGGGTATTTTTTGAGTGTTATTTTATTTTTTTTTAGGATGGATGTGATAGGTATTTTTGGTTGTTTTTTTGGTGATGTTTTGTTGATTTGAATTTTTTTTTTTTTTTATGTGTTTATTTTTTTATTTTTTTTTTTGTTTTGTTTTTTTTTTATGTTTTTGTTTTTTTTTTTTGGTTTGTAAGTTTTTGGGGGTGTTGGGTTGGGTTTGGATTGTTGGGATTTTGTTTTTTGAGTGGGATTGTTTTTTAAATGTTGGTTTTTGTTTATTTTGTGGTTTTATATTTTTTTTTTAAAGGGGGTTGGGATTATTTTTTTGGTTTGGATGTTATGTTTTTGATTGGTAGAGTATTTTTTTTGAGGGGGTTGGTTTTGATGGTTTTTGATGGATTATGGTTATGGGTTTATATTGTGTTTTTGAATGTTTTTTTTTTTGGGTATGTTTGTTAATTTTTTTTTATTTGGGTTTGTTTTTTTTTTTTTTGATTTTTTATTGGTTTTGGGGATTTTTGTATTGGGTGTGTGGTTTTTTTGTGGATTGTTTTTTTTTTTGGTGGATTTTTTATTTTATGGATTTTTTTTGAATTTTTTTAATTAGGGTTTATATATTTTTTTTATGGGGGGTTTTGGTTATGTGTGGTATTTTTTGATGATTGGGGGATGGGGTTTGGGGTTTTTTGGTGATTTAAAGTTGTTTGTTGGTTTAGGTTGTTTTTTTGGGTTAATTTTGATTTTTTTTAAATGGATTTTTTTTTTTTTTTTTTTTTTTTTTTTTTTTGGGTGGGTGTGTTTTTGTGTTTTTGTATTATTGGTATGTGTATTATTGTTTTTGATTTTTTTTTTTTTATGGGATTATTTTTGATTTTTGGGGGTTTTTGAATTGGGTTATTTTAGGATTGTTTTATATTTTTTTTTTATAGGTTATTTTGGGATTTTTGGATGGATTGTTATTTTTTGAAATTTTTTATGGGGTATAGGGGGTTTATGATGGATGATTTTTTTGGGTTTTGGGTAAAGTGGGGTGGGTAATTTTTTTGTTTTTTTGTTTATTTATTTTTATTTTGTGTATAGTTTTTTAGTGATTTTATTAATTGAAATTTTTTAGTTTGGATGTTTTTATTGGTATTTTTTTTTAGTATTTTTTTTTTGAATTTTTTTTTTTGTTGTTTTATTGGTTGTTAGGGTTGTTTTTTGTTTGTGGTGATATTGGTTTAATATATTTTTTGGGGTTTGGTAATTATGATATTTTTTTGGGGTTTTGTGGGAATTATTTGGGTTTTTTTTTTTTGAATGGAAATAATTTTATTGGTTTGTTTTTTTATTGGGATTGTATTGGTTTATGTTTTTAGGGGTTGTTGGGATTTTGGATGGTTGGATTTTTGGGGTGTTGTTTTTGGGTATTTTTTGTTGTGGTGTGTTAGGGGAGGGTGGGGTTGATTTTATGATTGTTGTTTTTTAAGTTTTTGTTTTTTGGTTTTGTTATTGGTTTTAAATTTTTGTTTGAGGATTTGGGGGATTTTTTTATGTTGTTTGGATATTATTTTTTGATATTGTTGGGTTTTATGGTATTTTGTGTTTTTTTTTTTAGGTTAATTTTTTTTTTTTTATTTGATTTAGGGTATTGTTGATGGGGTATTATTTAATTAATTTTTGATGTGGGGTTTTGATAATTTTGGTTTATGGGATTTGGTTTTTTGGGTGTTGTTGTTGGTAATTTTGGGTTGGATGTGATTTTTGTTTGGGTTTTGGGGTTTTTGGGGGAATTTTTGGGGTTTGTGGGGATTTTTTTGGGTGTTTGTTGATTTTTGAAATGGGTGGTTTTTTTTATGTTTGTTTTTTTAGGTTGTTGATTTATGGGGATTGGTGATGGGGTTGTTTGTGGGTTTTTTGGGGGGTGTTTTATTGGGTATTGGGTTTTTTGTTTTTTTTTGGTGTTTTATGGGGGATTGTTGTTGGGGGTATGGGTTTAATGGGGGTTGGGGATTTTTTTTAATTAGTTTTTTTATTTTTATTTTTTTTGGTGGGGGTGGGAATGGGGGTTTATAGTTGTGGGGAATTTTTTTGTTTTGGGGGGGTTGTGTATTTTTGTTGATGTTTTTGGGGGTTATGGGGGGTAAGGGTTTGGATTTTTTTTTGGGGGTGTTGGGGGGTTAGTTTATTTTGATGATAATGTGAATTTTTTATATTGGTTTTTTGAATTTTTGTTTGGTATGATTGGGGTATTTATTATTGTTTTGGAATGGTTTTTTTTTTTTGTTGAGGGTTTTTTTTGATTATTTGATTTTGTGGTAGTTGTGTTTGGGATTTTTTATGTTTTATTGGTTTTGATTTTGAATTTGAATTTTTGGTTTTTTTTGTGTTGTTGTAGGGGTGATTTTGGATTTTTTTTTTTTGATTTTGGTATAAAGGTTTTTTTTAAGTATTTGGGGTTTTTGGATTTTTTTGTTTTTTTTGATTTATGGTATTTGGTTAATATTATGATTTTTAGAATTTGATTTGGGGGATTTTTGTTAAATTTTATTGTATTTTGGTATAATTTTTTAGAGTTTTAATAATATTATTTGTTGATGTTGTATTTGGTTTTAATGGATAATAGTTTTATGATTTTTTGATTGTTGGGGGTATAAGTGTATTGAGGATTGATTTTTTAATATGGTTTTTTTTTTTTAGTTATTTGGGGATATAATAATTTATGATTTTGGGTATTTGTTTTTATTTTTGGGATTTTTTATTTTTTTTTTTTTTGTTTGATTTTTGATTTGGTTTTTTGTTAATGGTATTGTGAATTTTTTTTGTGATTTTTGATATTTTATGTTTATGTGAATTGGTTAGTTTTGATTTTGTTTTTGATATTATGTTGTGTTGTTTGGGTAAAATTGTGATTTATTTGATTATTTTGGTTTGTAAGTTTTATTGTGTTTTTTTGTATTGATTGTAGATTGTGTTTGATTGTTATTTATGGGGTTTAATATTGATTTTTTTTTTATATTTATTAAATATTTTTTATTTTTTATTAGGGTATAATTTTTGTGATTTATGATTATTATAGAGGATTAGTATTGTTGATTATTATGATGGTTTTTGGAGTGTTTTTTGTTTTATTGTTTTGGAATATTTATATTGATATATTGTGTAATTAGATTTGTGAATGTTATTATGATGATATTATTAGTAATAGGGTATTATTTTGTAATTATTGTAATATATTGATGGGATGTAATATTGTGATTGGATGATTAGTTATATTTTTTTGTTTATTGTTTTATGCATGGGGTATTATGATAATGATTTGAAATTTATTTGGTTTAAGATTATTTGATATTAGTTGTGTATATAATGTGAGTAATGGGTTTATAGTGGTGTTGTATTTTGTTTGTAAGTTAGATTATGGTGTGATTATTGAATGATGTTTTTGTTTTATTGGGAAATTATGGATAAATTGATTTGATTTGGATTTGTGTTTGGTAATTTTTGACATATAATTTTAATGTTTTAGAACTTTTTTTTTATTTTTTGTTAAAGGATTTTGACAATAAATGTTATGTAAAATGGTAGGGGGATTTGAAAAAATTGTTTTAGGTATTTTATGAGTAGAAAATGATTTGAGGATGTTTCTGGAGGGATTTAGTTGTATGTTTGGTTTGTGTTAGAAGCCTTATAAAGTATGTTTGATAAAATCCCTGGTATAATATAAAGGTAACAGGGGGGTAGGGGGGGATAAATGGATAGTTATTATGTTACCAAATTTCAGATGTAAATATGGTATCTATAAAAAATTTATTTTGAATTTGGAGTTATTTTATAGGCACAAAAAGTCCATAGTAAAATTTTAAATTTGTTATGATTATTTGATATTATAATTTAATAAGTGGAAGATATATTTGATCTAATGTGGTTTGCCGATTTTTTTCTAGAATGGGGTTTTGTTACCATTGTGTTTGGGAATTAACATTAATAGGGGGATTTGTAAAATATTAAAAAATTTTTGAATGTATGTTTTGTTGTAATGGTGGTTTTGATATGACAAGGAGTTTATATGGGGGTAAATATAACGTTTGTAAGGGTATGATAAAAATGTTAAAAAATAGGGGAAAAAAAATTTTATTAAAATTTTTTTTTCTTATTAAATGTTATTTTTTATTTGAAAAAATTACGGTAATGAATTTAGTGCTTTGTATTTGCACAAGATGGCTATTATCAAAATAAAATTATTGCATATTAATTCAAAATTATAAATATTTGAAAATTTGGATAAGTTTTATTGCTTTATTGGGGATGAATAAAGGTGGGTAAAGATGATTTTAGTATTGTTAGTGTGATAAATAAGATTTGTTTTTCCAAATGTTTGGTTTTGAAAAGAAAAAATGGTGAATAATAAGTTATTATGCACTTTATTTTGGGAATGTGTAAATAGATTTTGTTTTAGATGTGCGTTTATACTGTATTTTAAAATTTTAACTTTTTAAATTTATGATAAAGGGAATTGAGGGGGTGAGTAAAATATAGGTTTTAAAAAAGTTTGGTTTTAAATTGTTGAAATGTAGATTTTTTTAAATTAATGTTATATTTAAGTATGGTAATGGGTAAACAATGTGTTATGTTTTTTTGAAAAAGGCGCATTGCATATATTTTTTTAAATAATTAAAGTTCTTTTATACTTGGACATGGTAAGCCATCCCAAATTGTGGAAACATAATAGTCAAGATGTGTTTGTATTTGGAATGTATAAAATTTTTTCGAGTCTAAAAATCTTATGTTTGATCCGAAAGCTAACTTAAATTTTTTGTATTAAACAATTTTAATGTTTGGATAGTGCTTGTACATGCGAACTTAAATAACATTAAAAATGTTGGTCAATTATGAGTTGCTTTATCCTAGTGTTATTAAATTCATTTACAATTTTCAATTAAAAGGTTAATTTCCAATGTAATGCTGAAGTGTTTAAAAAAAGTGACTTTATGTAATTTTTGTCTAGTTATATGATAAACATTTTTTATGATTTAATGATATTTATTTGCATGCAGTTTTCATTGCTCCACTTAATAAATTGTCTGTGTCGCTATTGTAATAAATTTCTATTATTGCAACTTTTTAACAAATAGTATAAATGGAACAAATCATCGGCCCAAATAGAACCACTCGCAAAGATGAAAATGCTTGATGTAGTAATGGAAGAATCATTTATGTAAATGGAAAAAAGTAGAGGGCCGAGAATAGAACCCTGAGGAACATCGGTGTCAATAATAGTTGGGTTTGACAATGAGTTATTGTACCACACTATTAGCTGTCTGTCGGACAGGAATGATTTAAGTAATGTCACTAGGGAAAGAAAGTGAGACTTAAGTGGAGAAAATGAAACTATAGAAATAAGAGAAAAATACTCCCTTAAGTGTTAGCACATGTTGGAGCAAAGATGGCTGCCACAAAACTGGAAAGCGGAAGTGGATAGTACATTAAAAGCAAAAAATAATAAAATAATGAAAGCAGGGACTGGAAAACAGAGTGAACAATAAATAAATAAAAATAAAAAAATGAATAAATAAAATAAAATAAATAAATAATTAACAAAATAAATGAATAAAATAAAAAATAAAAATAAAATTTTTTTAAAAATTAATAAAAATAATTAAAAATAAATAAATAAAACAAAATAAAAAACTGTTACTGAGACTCATTATTTATACCTTTTGTTCTGTATTTGTTTAACTACTGGTTCCACACAAGTGCTCTTCTTTTAAATATTTCCTGTTAAAAAAATACTGACTTTGACTATGTACTTCCACTATTGCCGTGAAGAGTTGTGGAAGCTGAAGTTTAGTGTTCTTGAGCCATGTGTGTCACCTTGGCTACTGTCAGACCCAGGGTACCAGATGACAAATGTGAAAAAAGCCAAATACCTTCGCACAAACTAGAGCCAAAAAAAGCCAAAACGTTTTTAAAAACCCCTTTAAAACCCTCCCCCCCCCTCCCCCCCCCCCCCCCCCCCCCCCCCCCCCCAAAAAAAAAATCCAAACTATTTAAATAGATTATTCATACTAACATCACAACAACAACAACAAAAGTCAGAAGTTAAGTGTTTTAACATTATGACGATGAAGTGAAGTGTTTACAACATTTATTCGAAAACAACAGTTAGGATCTGATTCTTATAGTAGCGTCAAGCAGATGCTGCTGCATTCTTTCAAGCTTTTATCTTAACTGATGGTACAAGAGAGAATATTCTCTCAATTACAGCAATACTCTCTCAATTATTTATGGCCCCCGCTAAGTCACCGGCCAGAGGGGCGGGTTAATTTATGAGATCAGTGGCATGGCTTGGCAGCGGACCCACGCTTCCTCACGTGGGCACGCTGGTCAGCTTGAGAGCGTCGGGTTTTGAAAATATATATTCCCAAAACTGTGGGTACAGAATTCATTCCCCGATTAGCCTGGTAGAAAGATAAGACAGGTTTTACCAAACCTGTAAACTCTTTGTAAAGATGTTATAGTAGAAATTTGCTAAACACGACAGAAAAACTTCTGTTGTTTTTCCGTCATGGAAAGATGGGCTTTTTAAGCTGTTAACACTGCTAAACACTTAAGTAACTATAATTAAGTGCCTTTACAAAAGAGACAGCTTAGATTAGTGGAACAACCATCATAAGTAAAAACTAGAATAGGGAACCACTAGTGTTGACAGACCAGGCAAACCACCTGTGGTTGACGTGGAACAGGTATGCATAATCTTATTATTCTTACTTTAATACATGATTTGTATATCTAATACTTAAATCCATGTTCATTATTAAGATGTACAGCTGTAAATGGGTATCTGACTTTGAGTTGGGGAAGGAAAAGGCTGCGAGGAAGGGAACTGGTCATCCCACCACCTCTCGATCTGGAACTATTATGGCGGGGTCTCTAACACTTCACTCCGCTACGGCAGTATCTGCTATGGGATTACCGTTATACCTTTTCTAAAATGAAGCCCGTATTGTCAGTGCATTTTACACGTAACTCTTATTCCCTGGTATATGCATGTACTATGTCTCGTGAGTTAATTAACACCCACTGTCCTTGTCTTCTTCATGCTTTAAATGCAAGACATAATTCAACAGTTATGATCTTCATAATTCTTTCTGGGACCATCTAGCACACGTTGGACCCTATGCTCCATGCGGAGCCAGAAATACTGTACATAGCTATCAGTAATTTCTAACTTCTATCATCTGTGTCAATAATAATGTATTCACTGTTTTTCTTCTTACATTAGGTATACAGCAATGTTTATTATGCAGTGTTTATTATGGAATCACTTTTGACATTTATGTAATGCCCATAATAACTATTGTCGTTTTAATGAGAAAAGTGTTCTATGATTGCCCATGATTATAGAACACTTGATAGAAACAGAGCCTAAGAAAAGTGCAAACTCTATTATTTTTTTGCTTAGCCAGGCTAGCGAGACATTTTTTAAACTAATACTGTAAAGAGTTTCCTATCATAGTTACATGATCAAACCAGTGACGATCGGGAAAAGACCGATTGACTTCTGGAAAGACAGATGACACTGGGAAAGACTAGAAACCGGCTGACCGGGTTAGCACCCCGTAAGCTGTATTCAATTGCTACAGGACCCAAAAACGATAGATGCCCCCAGGATTCACCGAAAGGGGGGGGGGGGAGAATGATGAATCCACAGGCGCCTCATTGGAATCGACCAGACCCGTTACAAGGACTTGGAGCTCTGAACAACGGCTGGGATTTCCATGTGCCTGTGGTAGGGAATTCTCTACTCAGAGAGGAATGAAAATCCACCAAACGAAAAAGGGGTGTGGGATGTCATCTGGAGGAGATCAACAGCGCTCTGTCTCGACGGATAAGACGTTAGAAGAACGCAGCCAGGAGTCAATCCACAGTGCTGAGTACATTCAAGTTGATCTGCCTGATGATGATCTCACACACTTCTTGGACGGGAAGAGAGATTCAATCAAGTTTCCACCTGCCAGTGCAAAAGGGCTTTGGGAACAGCTGGACGAAGCCTTGGCAAAAGAGTTGGATAACAACCTGAAGCAGATAACTTTGGAGAAGAAGCTGGAAATCTTCGGCGACATAATATATCTGCACTGTCGCAAAGTGTTCGGAGTGAGGGAGGCAAGGGAAAGTAACCCACCACGAAAAAGTAGAAGACAAATTAAAATAGAAGAAATCAGGAAACAGAAGAAGCATGCTCGAAAACTTTTCAAGAACGCAGTTGCCACAGAGAAGGAAGGGTTACGACAGGTTTGGGAGCACCTGAAAGGCCAACATAATGCCCTACGTAGAGCAGAAAGGTTGTGCAGGAAGAGAAGGAAGACTCGAAGGGATAGGGAAAGATTCTTCAGGGAGCCCTTCAAATTTGCCAAAGAACTGTTTGAGCAGCCACGGTCGGGTACGCTAAACATCAAGAAAGAAGACCTGGAAGAACACCTTAGAATGACATATTCAGATGGTCGCAGAGATGAGCTCTCAGCAGCATGGCAGGCCTTAAATGGCCGAGTAAGCCAGGAGCTGAATTTAACACCAAGCCCCCAACGGTGCAAGAGGTAGAAAGCATTGTCCAGAAAGCTCGGTGCAAGTCAGCTCCAGGTCCTAATGGTGTTCCATATGTGGTGTATAAGAGATGCCCTGAAGTGCTCAAACGACTGCTCCGTTTACTGAAGAATGCGTGGAAAACCCAGCTTGTAAGCAAGGAATGGAGAAAGGCGAACGGAGTCTACATCCCGAAGGAGCAAAATTCCACAGACATCAGTCAGTTCAGGCCAATCTCACTACTCAATGTGGAAGGGAAGATATTCTTCTCAGTGATGGCGAAAAGACTCACTACATACCTCCTGGCAAATGGGTAAATTGACACTACCATTCAGAAAGGAGGTATCCCAGGTACACCAGGATGTCTAGAGCATGCCACAATGATCTGGGAAGCAATCCAAAAGGCAAAGTCTGACAGAACAAACCTCCATGTAATCTGGTTGGTTCTAGCGAATGCTTATGGATCCGTTCCACACCAGATGTTGTGGCAGGCCCTAGAAATGTATCATGTTCCACAAGAGATTGCAGCAATGCTGAAGCTGTATTTCCCAGGGTTTGCTGTCAGATTTTCAACCAGAGAGTACACAAGGAAGTGGATTGGCCTTGAAGTTGGAATTGCGATGGGGTGTACCATCTCTCCGATACTATTCGTGATGGCTATGCAGGTAATCCTCAATGCGGCTGAAGGAATGGCTATAGGTCCAAATCTCGGTGGAATGTGTCACATGCCACCGCTCAAAGCATTCATGGATGACACAACAATTCTGACATCAGATGAACATCAGGCCCGGAGGATGTTAGAACGCTTGGATGAACTAGTCAGCTGGTTCAGAATGAGCTTCAAACCCAAGAAGTCGAGAAGCCTATCAGTCAGGAAAGGGAAGATAGCAGAGGACATATTCATGGTTTCCAACCAAAGAATCCCTACTGTCATTGAGGAACCTGTTAAAAGTCTTGGCAGGGTGTACGATGCCTCATTAAAAGACTCGAAGGCAGTGCAACAGACAATAGAAATGGCAGACAGAGGGCTACAGATCATAGACCAAAGCAGACTCCTGGGAAAGTTCAAACTGTGGTGCCTCCAGTTCATGTTGATACCGAAGTTGCTGTGGCCACTGCTTATATATGAAATAAGCACAAGTACAGTGGAAGCTATAGAGCAGAAGGTCAACAAGTTCATGAGAAAGTGGCTAGGGGTACCACCAGGTCTGTCAGATGTAGCACTGTACTGCAAAAAGTCAAAACTTCTGCTTCCTTTCAAGTCAGTTGTTGAAAAGTACAAAGTTGGAAAGGCAAGGCTTGCAATGATGCTACGCGAGTCAGCTGATGACGTGGTTAAGTCCATTCAGCCCACACTGAAAACGGGAAGGAAGTGGAGAGTGGAAGAAGCTGTTGATGCTGCCCAAGAGTCACTCAAACTGAGGGAGGTAATCGGATACACACAAACGAATAGACGGGGATTTGGTCATGGAGACATCCGCTGGTGGTCCAAGGCATCAAGCAGGGAGCGCAGAGACATGGTAGTTCAGGAGATACGAGGAGCTGAGAATGATAAGAGGTTGCAAAAAGCAGTGCAGCAGGTCCAACAAGGCCAATGGACTACATGGGAAGGAGCCCTGCAGAGGTCCTTGACATGGAATGATATATGGCATATGGCACCTCTTAGGCTCAGCTTCGTTGTTAGATCAATTTATGACCTGCTGCCGTCGGCCACCAACCTTGTGAAATGGGGAAAGTCGGATGATGAGCAGTGCCCCCTGTGCCAGGGGAGGCAGACACTCGAACACGTGCTCTCAGCGTGTAAGGTGTCATTAGGGCAAGGGCGATACACTTGGCGCCATAACAAAGTGCTAAATGAGCTTGCTGCGACAATAGATCTGGCAAGGATGAAGGCGAATAGCAAACCCGGGCCGAGCACCGCAAATACATACTTTCTGAGGGCAGGAAGGTCAGCACACCCCAAACCGAGTAAACCTGGTAGCAGTTTACCATCTCTTCTTGACTGCAACGACAGGGAGATGGCGGTAGACCTACCTGGACGAGGGGCATATCCAGAGAGTATCAGAAAATCGCGGAGACGGCCGGATATAGTGCTTCATTCTTCAGCAACGCTTCAGGTCATACTGATTGAACTGACCGTGCCATTTGAATCCAGATTAGACGAGCAACATTCGTTCAAAGCGGCCAAGTATAGTGATCTGGCCGCGGATCTGAGACACGATGGGTTCACTGCAAGGGTCATGGCTGTTGAAGTGGGCGCAAGAGGGCTTGTGGCTGCATCAGTGTATGATCTATTGAAACTGTTGGGGCTGAAGGGACAGTCGAGAACAAGGGCACTGAAGAGGCTTAGTGAAACTGCCGAAAAGGCATCAGGCTGGCTGTGGAACAACCGCAATGGGCAATGGAAATCGTGAGAATAAACGCTGCGGTACAGAAAACACCAGGAATTTTTCTAAGTCCCCAATACGCTGAGTTTTTAGGCGTACTAGTGAAAGGGCTGTTGCTGAGAGGCGACAGGCGATGTATACTATAAAGGGTGTCAGGAAGAATTTCAGTGGCGAGCGCGCAGTGTCAAATCTCGTCGGCTTCGCGCAGGTGACTCAGTGTGTGTCCGTAGTTGTGATGTGCTACGGAGCGAACGGAATAATTTGTCTTCTCTTTGTTACTTTCACAATTGCCTCCACGGCTGTCGGATTTGTGGATTAAAGCTGCTACCATAAGTGAAATGGGTTCATTTTCGATACAAGACAACAGGAGGCTGAGACGCTTGAGAGTCATGACCCAAGTGGGCCCGCCCCCCTTAGAGTGTAAAGGAGTATGTAGGGCCGAAACACTTGTCGGACGGGGGGACTTCTTCTAATGATCAGATTGCTTCCTGTTGTATCGCTCTGTAAAGAGTTTCCTATCATCAGTCAAGAGTGGGGGGCAGAAAGGTAGACCACGTGGTTACAATGTCACACTGAGGTGAAACCCGCTTTAGTCGGGGTCATAAATTATCTGATGGACTGAGTCCTCCAGAGAAGGCGGGCAAAATGCGTTGCGCTTAGCATTAAGCTAAGGCAATATTGCATTTATTTGCTCTCCAGCCTTACTGTCAGTAAATAACAGCTTGATTCTTGAGGACTGAAACGTGGAACTGCAACAGGCGCCTGCCAGAACTACCCCAGGAATCCTGCAGGGAGGTCCAACAGTCCAGGAGACCAGAAACACTTGGCTAACCTTAGAGCCAGGTAGACACACACAAATTAGAAAGCTGAGTATTACAATACCAGCCTTGAGAAGCATATATAAACATATATAAGTCAGTTCTATATGACGAAAAAATCTTTTGCTTTTACTGAAACAACCATATTATATTTCAAGTAACACATCTATTATATTTCTAAAAACTACATTATAAACTGTGTTTTCTTTTTCTGTATGTCTTTTGGAAATTCTATTTCATATTTATAGAAAATAAAAAACAAAACTCGAGTCTGTTTTATTTTCTTTATGTCACGTTTAAGTTTGAATGTAAACATTGTTGGTAAATAGATAAAGTCTTTTATTCTTTTACCTGGGGGAAACAAGCCAAAATAAACTGTAATTGTAGATGACAATATAATTACAGAAGTCAGGGAAGGGATACGTTGTGACGAGGATGCCTAAACCTCTGCCTATATTCTATATTTTTCCAGTAATCGCTCTGTAGATTCACTAAGAGGCAAGTTTTACTATTCTTATAATATCCCTTTTCACTGCCCTGATTAAGATAGAGAGAGAAGTGTTTTCATGTGTCAGTGGACAGCAGGCATTCTTCATAGAATAGCGCCTGCTTCTTCCTTCTATCACTCCTTTATTCATCCACACTCTCACTCAATCACACTCCCGTCTATTTTAAAATATACATCACAGGCAGCTTCAGATTCTGTTGCTGTGTTCATAACGCAAAACAATTCTTTGTACGATTGTCTCAACTCACTATTGTGAAACCAGTGAGGTATATCTGTCAATTAAAATCCGATATGCGATGGTAGTGTGGAATATATACGTTGAATGCACAAAGCCAGTGAATGACAGATACATTTCAGTTCAACAGGAAGAGGAGGCGTCTTTGAATCTAGACCACACTGAGTTATTACAAATAACTATGGTTTACGTACTTTATTATTGAATAAATATCGATGCAAAACCGATTCAGTTGGCAGACTTTGGTTGCTGTCATGGCTATACTACCACAAACACATACCTCTCCCGTTTACAACCAAATATTAAAAGTGCTAATAATCAGTAGGACATATTGTATAAAGGGATTGAAACGGTAGCCTAGACGTCTATATGATCGTAGATAATGGGTTGCAATTTATATTAGTGTCACAAAATTAACAATGATACAACGTTAAAATATCTCCAATGATACAACGTAGGGATAAAAACTTATGCGTAAGCTGCTAGAATACATGATCGCCCACGCCGCGGGTCATCACCCGCCATGGAAATTAAATTGTTGGACTTGAAGGCAAAACGATCAAAAGGAAAAATCTGACTGAAAGCGTGCTTGAAACTAGCGAGGTAAAAGGACGCAAATTGGTGGGGAAAGGAGGAAAAAGTCACGTCCCCAAGTTGACATAAAGTAAAGAAATCGACAAAAGGGACCTTGGATATTATACGCCACAGTCATTTATTGGACGCTTTTGCTATAACTTAGCCCGTTTATTTGAATGCAGTGATGAGCGCGTTCCAGAAAATTCTAGAAAATATTTGAAAAGTCACTTTTCTTAATAATAATGTTAGGAATATAAAACCTAGCTGGCCGGATGGCCTATCTTGAGCAGTGAAATAATACGCTTTCATTTATACAGACGGACAGATAATACGAAAGATATTGACAAAAGACTGTGTTGTTCATATCAGCGAACGTCTGCAGTAAGATAAAAACATGTCCCTAATTTTCAAAAAGTTGTGGCCTTAAAAGACGCAAGTGCTAAAATCTAATGGAATGAAGAGACGGGGTGGGATGGTGAATTGTGGCTAAAAATAACTTTAAAGGCAGAATTGTGTAGGGGAAAGCAGGGTTGGTTCAAAAAACAAGTGTGTTTTTTTGTGAAACGCAAGTAGAGACGGACGGACCAACAGACAATAAGGCATACTTGACTGAGGTCTGACTGAAATGACTTTGTGGTAGGATATTTGAATTTGAAAAAAGAAAAGGCAGCGATTGGCCATAGATGAAGATATTATCGGCGCTCAGACGCGCATTTTGTGCCATTCAGTATTAGCTGTCCTTGTAGACACAGTGAATTATCAAGTGGTGTAAATTCCCAGAAGCTATTGAAGTATTTAGAGGGACGCCATCATAAGGCCAGCAGCTCAGCTGAGTTTTGCTAGCATTTTTTAAACTGTGTACTATATTCATATTTCTGGTAAGACTGAAATTATTTCTTTGTACATTTTAATATTTGTTTAAGGTTTCGAGTGATTTGATACTGCAATAGCATAATCTGTTCCTTACAACAAGTAAGGGTTCGCTCTAGACCCCCCGCCCCAGTTCAGGGTCTAGAGACAATAAAATACATAAACTCCAGCAAGGATTAGGAAGGACAGATCAAGTGTTGAGATCAGTGAAACATATCACCTATCCTATTTTATGGCAGGAAACTAATGAACATATTTCAGAATCTGTAGTCTGGGAGAACTTATCCTATGTGAAACCAACTTGGTAAGATGTGTTGTTTGGTCAGAAAGATCTGACCCGTCTATGTGGTGTTGTTGTTGTGCAGTGTTGTGTCCAGCAATGGTTAGAGGATGGAATTTTGACACATGATTAATACTTTGATTGCAGAGCTGTGAGTTTCAGTTGGCACCAATGCGGTGTCAAATGAGTAGTTGAATTTTACCAGAGTGGACCCGTGCAGTAACATTGGGTCAGAGCAGCCTAATATAGCCCCCAAGCACGGAGAGGTGGGGCCACCATATTTCTGATATTGCCCAAGCACGGAGAGGTGGGGCCACCAGAGTTCTGATATTGCCCCCAAGCACGGAGAGGTGGGGCCACCAGATCTCAGCACCAGAGCTACACCTTCAAGTTAAGTGAGCGCCTGGTCTGCTGAGAGTTCACCAACTCAACTTAATTAGAAACACACCCATAAAAATTCCATCAATTAACTGGACACTGTGTAATCGCCATAGACAGGGAGTGATGAGGCCACCCCAACAGCACATCCATGAAAAGTTCTCCCACAATAGATTACTACTATAACCAATAATAAAATTAACTAGTCTAGTAACATATATGTACACACCTTGCATTTATTATGTAATATCCATGCATTTTTTTCATAATTTCTAAAACCTTTCATATGTTCTGGCCAAAATAAAACCTTGGTCCAGAACAAATAAATGTAAGAAAATTACTATCAAAATTTTACACAACTGAGTTAGTTCCGTGTATTATAACATTTTATTAATATTATTAGACTTAGTAAATATCTGTGTGTGTGTCTGTAAACTACCACAACACATTACATATCATTACCCTAGACATTTAACGTAGTCACATTCATTAGTAAAAAAAAAGATAGGTGTGAGGTCGTAGTGGTAGCAAGAAGGGCCTTCTGACAATTCACAGCTACATTTTATCTCAGGAGCCTTCACAGCTGACCTCATGCATCACACGTAGTAATATCACCATCATACAATACCATCAAACCCACTACATATATTGGGGTCTCTTTGTCCCGGGATAATTAGCCCATTAAATATATTAGGATCTCCTGGGGGAGAATTAGATTAGGGGAACACATAATAAAAATTAAAAGTGTCCCTTAAAATTAAAAGTGTCCCTGAAAATAAAAGTTGGTGAATCTTCACAGCCAGTGGTAGTTAATTAATTAATTAGAATTATTTTAGATTAGAGTAATTATAAGTACTTTAGTGGTTGGAAATTTTATCTTACACATTGCTAGATTTGTTTAAAAAGTATGGCGGAGCTGGCAAAATTTAGATCAGCTGCTGTGCTGACGGCAAAGGAGATGGGAATGGATGGTCAGATTTTAATTCAATATGTAACGGCTGAATGTGATAAATATATTGAAAGGGAAGATAGAAAGGTAGCTGAAGAGAAGAGGTTACAAATTGAGGCTGATAGAGAAATTAAGAGGCTGCAGATTGAGGCTGACAAAGAAGAAAAAACGACAGCAAAGGGAGGCAGAAGATAAAAAGGCCGAAAGGGAGGCAGAAGATAAAAAGGCCGAAAGGGAGGCAGAAGATAAAAAGGCCGAAAGGGAGGCAGAAGATAGAAGGTTGCAGAGGGAGCACGAATTACGACTCAGGGAGCTGGAGCTACAAGGCCAGGCTCCTGAAAATGGTGCCAGCCCTTTTGCCTCAGATGCTACGCCCAGTCTGGGAGCCTCAACATCAGCTATGGGGTTTCATTTAGACCATTTTGTTGAAAAAGACGATGACATAGAGGGGTACCTAGGACGTTTTGAGTTATTAGCTACTACATATGGGTTAGAGAGAGAGAGGTGGAGTTTAAAGCTATCACAGGGACTGAGAGGTACTTCTTACGAAGTCTTCGCAAAAATGAACAGAGAAGACCAGGAGAATTATGACATGTTAAAGCAGGCTTTGTTATTGAGGTACGAAAAAAATGGGGAATTTTATCGTAGGAAATTTAGAAATGCCAAACTGTTGTCTGGGGAGACATACCACCAATTCTCTGCCAGACTAGAAACCTATTTGGAGAAATGGACTGCTCTGGGGAAGACCCAAGATCTTAAAGAAATGATCATGATTGAGCAATTGAGAGAGTCCATGGCTCCAGACATGAGAAAATTTCTCATGGAACAAGGTGCAGAGAAGTTGGGAGAGGTTTTAAATGTCGCTGAAAGGTATCAGGCAGCCCAGGCAGAGGTAAGTGGTGCTAAAAAGAAGCACATAGACAATTTTAAAGCTCCACAGCAATTTAATAAATTTGATAATAGAGAGCAGGGAAATAAAGGTAGGACAAACTTTGAACGGCCAAGAAATGACTACCGAGACAGAAACTCACAGTTCAATGACCAAAAATCCAATGAAAGAAAACCGTTTAACCAAGGAAAAAGATGGTGTAAATGGTGCAAGAAAGATAACCATAACACCGAATTTTGTAGAAGGAAACCTTCAAACATTGCTGCAATGAAGTCGGGGACTCAAAGATTAAAGGTTAATCCTAAGGGACAGCAGGAACCTTATCACCCCCCAGTTTGTGAGGATGTTATTTGTAATGGGGTCACCATAAGGTGCCTTTATGATACAGGTTTGGATTATGATTCAGTTGTGAAGTCTAGCCTAGTGGACCCAAGTCAGTATACCACAGAAACAGTGGAAATACAAGGGGCAACTAAGGACATACCACTCATGACACTTCCCATCGCAAGGATAACGGTGAAAACTCGCTATGTGGAAGGAGAAATCAGAGCAGCAGTGATAGATGAACCAATCTACCCTCTGATATTGGGGTGTAGATACGTCTTCTTGGGGAATCCCGAGAGACCTGTGATCATGGCGACAGTGCAGACCAGGTCACAGAAGAAGGAGGAAGAAGGTGAACCTATAAATGCTCATCCAGAGGAGATGAGGAAGGCGCAGGCTGAGGATAGGACACTCAAGCCATGTTTTAAAAAATTGCCCAAATGCCACACACCTCCGAGCAAGGGGGAATATTTTATGAAGAACAAACTCTTATACAGGAAGGCCGGAACTGGAACAAATGGTCACAACCAGCTGGTTCTTCCCACTTCATATAGGGATAAAGTGATGGAACTCGGGCATGCGATTCCCTTCAGTGGTCACATGGGGATCAGCGCCACAGGACAGCGTATAGCTTGTCATTACTTCTGGCCAGGGATAACGGAGGATATAAAAAGATATGTCAAATCCTGCCCTGAATGTCAAAGGGTAGCTCCAAAGCACTGGACTGCTCCTGCAACTCTAGGGGAAATGCCCATAGTGGGAACACCTTTTGAGAGGGTTGCAGTGGATATTGTGGGACCTCTCACTCGGACCAAGAGGAGGAACAGTTACATCCTTACTCTGGTGGACACTTGTTCTATGTGGGGAGAGGCGGTAGCCCTGCCATCAATTGATTCAAAAACATGTAGCAGAGGCACTACTTACAATATTTACCCGATTAGGATTCCCGCATCAAATCTTGACGGATAATGGTTCTCAGTTCAAGGGGAAACTAACGGAAGAAGTTTTTAAGCTATTTCAAGCCAGACACTTTCATTGTAGTCCGTACCATCCGCAAGGGAACGGCCAGGTAGAGAGGTTCAACGGGACTCTCATTTCTATCCTGAGAAAGCTGGCACACGAAAAACCGGATCTGTGGGATCAATTCCTGCCCGCCGCATTGTTTGCGTACCGGGAGGTACCACATAGTTCAACCGGGATGGCTCCCGCAACTCTGCTATTTGGGAGGCCAATAAAAGGTCCATTAGAAGCGCTATTAAGGACCTGGACAGATGAGAAGGCGGAAGAGACTGTTACCTCATCTTATCAATACGTGAACGAACTGACCACTCGTTTGAAAGCTGGATGGAAACTGGCAAATGATAATTTGAAACAAGCCAGGAAGAAACATGCAGCATATTTTAATAGGAAGGCAAAGGACAGAGAACTGGCAGTGGGAGAGAAGGTGCTGCTTCTACTACCCGGGAGCCAGAATAAATTACAAATTGGATGGCAAGGTCCATATACGGTTCTAGAGAAGGTGTCTAGAACAAACTATAAAATTGACAAAAAGGGGAAGGAGAAAGTTTATCATGTAAACCTGTTAAAGAAGTATCTGGACAGACCACTCCAGGAAAGCACCCCCTTACTGACCTTAGCTATCGCAACTCAAATGCAAAAGGAACCACTCACCTCACATGAATACCCATTACATCCTTGTGAAACAGCAGCACAGGTAAAAGTCAGTAAGCACCTGACTAAAAACCAGAGGGAGAGAGTTCAACAGGTTCTGGAGGAACATACAGATGTATTAACAGATAAACCAGGCCATACAAATTTGCTACAGTATGACATGAAACTGGTAGACTCAAACCCAATCTGTATGAGAGCCTATTCTATTCCGTTCGCGAAGGAGAAGGCATTGAAGGAAGAAATAGATTATTTGTTGAAGGAGGGGATTATTTCACACAGTGAATCATCTTTTAGCTCTAGTGTCGTATTGTTGAGAAAACCGTCTGGGGAACACAGACTGTGCATAGATTACAGGAAACTGAATGCTGTCACAGAAGGACAAGTGGATCCATTACCAGACACAAAACAGTTATTTGCCAGACTGAACAAGGCAAAATACTTTTCAAAGGTGGATCTTAGTAAAGGCTATTACCAGATCCCAGTGAAGCCTGAAGTGAGACCTTATTTGGCCTTTAGCACTTCGGATGGACATTATGAATTCAACATGCTACCATTCGGACTGAAAAATGCTCCGAGTGTATTTTCAAGGATGATGCGCAAATTGTTGGATCCCCTGAATAACCCATGTATCACGAATTTCATGGATGATATTCTAGTCGCCACAGAGACATTTGAAGAACACATTGAAGCTCTAGAAATGTTATTTAATAGGCTTAGGGAGGCGAACTTGACTGCTAGGCCAACAAAATGTTGCATTGGATGCAAAGAGTTGGAATTCTTGGGACACACTGTATATCAGGGTAGCATGACCCCTGATCCCAAGAACTTGGAAAAACTGCAGAGAGCACCTAGACCACAAACAAAAAAGGATGTGCGATCATTCGTGTCGTTATGCGGATTTTATCAAAAATATATCAAAGATTTTAACTCTATTTGTGCTCCTCTGACTGATCTGACTCGCAAGGGACTTCCAGATAAAATTAATTGGACTGCGCAAAGTGAATTAGCGTTCCAAGAATTAAAGGAAAAACTCACTAGCAAGCCTATTCTCAAACTGCCTGATTTGACACAGGATTTTGTCTTAAGAACCGATGCAAGTAATGTAGGACTCGGAGCGGCTTTGTTGCAAAGATCATCTTCACCTGATGGGGAACTGAAACCAGTCGCTTATGCAAGCCGCAAATTGAATAAGGAGGAACAAGGATACTCCACAAGCGAAAAAGAATGTTTAGCGTTAATCTGGGCCATAAAGAAGTTTCAAATCTATCTGTATGGTAGGACTTTTGTGGTCGAGACGGACCATCAGCCTCTCGTATTCTTATCTCAGGCTAAGCATGAAAACGCAAGATTGCTGAGGTGGTCTTTATTGCTTCAACCTTATCAGTTTAGTATCCAATATATCCCAGGCAAATTGAATGTCGGTGCAGATTTCCTCAGTCGGCACCCCTGTGATCAAAATTAGAGTAATGGCAGGCGTAAGGAGAGATTTTATCTATGTGTATCACTGGTTTTAGAACTTGCCTTAGGCATGTTTTCAAGTGGGGAGATGTGTCACAAAATTAACAATGATACAACGTTAAAATATCTCCAATGATACAACGTAGGGATAAAAACTTATGCGTAAGCTGCTAGAATACATGATCGCCCACGCCGCGGGTCATCACCCGCCATGGAAATTAAATTGTTGGACTTGAAGGCAAAACGATCAAAAGGAAAAATCTGACTGAACGCGTGCTTGAAACTAGCGAGGCAAAAGGACGCAAATTGGTGGGGAAAGGAGGAAAAAGTCACGTCCCCAAGTTGACATAAAGTAAAGAAATCGACAAAAGGGACCTTGGATATTATACGCCACAGTCATTTATTGGACGCTTTTGCTATAACTTAGCCCGTTTATTTGAATGCAGTGATGAGCGCGTTCCAGAAAATTCTAGAAAATATTTGAAAAGTCACTTTTCTTAATAATAATGTTAGGAATATAAAACCTAGCTGGCCGGATGGCCCATCTTGAGCAGTGAAATAATACGCTTTCATTTATACAGACGGACAGATAATACGAAAGATATTGACAAAAGACTGTGTTGTTCATATCAGCGAACGTCTGCATTGGGATAAAACATGTCACTAATTTTCAAAAAAGTTGTGGCCTTGAAAGACGCAAGTGCTAAAATCTAGTGGAATGAAGAGACGGGGTGGGATGGTGAATTGTGGCTAAAAATAACTTTAAAGGCAGAATTGTGTAGGGGAAAGCAGGGTTGGTTCAAAAAACAAGTGTGTTTTTTTTGTGAAACGCAAGTAGAGACGGACGGACGGACCAACAGACAATAAGGCATACTTGACTGAGGTCTGACTGAAATGACTTTGTGGTAGGATATTTGAATTTGAAAAAAGAAAAGGCAGCGATTGGCCATAGATGAAGATATTATCGGCGCTCAGACGCGCATTTTGTGCCATTCAGTATTAGCTGTCCTTGTAGACACAGTGAATTATCAAGTGGTGTAAATTCCCAGAAGCTATTGAAGTATTTAGAGGGACGCCATCATAAGGCCAGCAGCTCAGCTGAGTTTTGCTAGCATTTATTTAACTGTGTACTATATTCATATTTCTGGTAAGACTGAAATTATTTCTTTGTACATTTTAATATTTGTTTAAGGTTCGAGTGATTTGATACTGCAAACGCATAATCTGTTCCTTACAACAAGTAAGGGTTCGCTCTAGACCCCCCGCCCCAGTTCAGGGTCTAGAGACAATAAAATACATAAACTCCAGCAAGGATTAGGAAGGACAGATCAAGTGTTGAGATCAGTGAAACATATCACCTATCCTATTTTATGGCAGGAAACTAATGAACATATTTCAGAATCTGTAGTCTGGGAGAACTTATCCTATGTGAAACCAACTTGGTAAGATGTGTTGTTTGGTCAGAAAGATCTGACCCGTCTATGTGGTGTTGTTGTTGTGCAGTGTTGTGTCCAGCAATGGTTAGAGGATGGAATTTTGACACATGATTAATACTTTGATTGCAGAGCTGTGAGTTTCAGTTGGCACCAATGCGGTGTCAAATGAGTAGTTGAATTTTACCAGAGTGGACCCGTGCAGTAACATTTGGTCAGAGCAGCCTATTATAGCCCCCAAGCACGGAGAGGTGGGGCCACCATATTTCTGATATTGCCCCCAAGCACGGAGAGGTGGGGCCACCAGATTTCTGATATTGCCCCCAAGCACGGAGAGGTGGGGCCACCAGATCTCAGCACCAGAGCTACACCTTCAAGTTAAGTGAGCGCCTGGTCTGCTGAGAGTTCACCAACTCAACTTAATTAGAAACACACCCATAAAAATTCCATCAATTAACTGGACACTGTGTAATCGCCATAGACAGGGAGTGATGAGGCCACCCCAACAGCACATCCATGAAAAGTTCTCCCACAATAGATTACTACTATAACCAATAATAAAATTAACTAGTCTAGTAACATATATGTACACACCTTGCATTTATTATGTAATATCCATGCATTTTTTTTCATAATTTCTAAAACCTTTCATATGTTCTGGCCAAAATAAAACCTTGGTCCAGAACAAATAAATGTAAGAAAATTACTATCAAAATTTTACACAACTGAGTTAGTTCCGTGTATTATAACATTTTATTAATATTATTAGACTTAGTAAATATCTGTGTGTGTGTCTGTCTGTAAACTACCACAATACATTACATATCATTACCGTAGTCATTTAACGTAGACACATTCATTAGTAAAAAAAAAAGATAAGTGTGAGGTCGTAGTGGTAGCAAGAAGGGCCTTCTGACAATTCACAGCTACATTTTATCTCAGGAGCCTTCACAGCTGACCTCATGCATCACACGTAGTAATATCACCATCGACGCCAACCAACGTTTAAAAAAAAAAGCCAGAAAAACGCCAAAAAAGCCAAACGAATTTTTTTACGCCGAGAAATTTTTAATAAGTTAGATTTGTGGAATGTGGTGCCAAAAAAGCCACATCAAATTGGCAATCCTGGTGAGACCATGTTGTTATAGGATGTGAGACCGTGTTGTTGTAGGATGTGAGCTCGTGTTGTTGTAGGATGTGAGACCGTGTTGTTGTAGGATGTGAGCTCGTGTTGTTGTAGGATGTGAGACCGTGTTGTTGTAGGATGTGAGCTCGTGTTGTTGTAGGATGTGTGATGTTGCCCACTCATGTGCACCTGAACCCAGATCGTCTTAAAAAAAAAACAATACAGATATACATCTAAAATACTCTCAAACACCCGTTGTTAACCCTTTTTGTTGAATCCTAAAAATTTCATATAATATATTACCCAATGATCTGAGATAATAAAATTATTGAACCAAAAACTCTCCTACACGCCTAACATATCCTGTCTAGTTCCTGAAACAAGTGGAGGGGGGGGTGGGTGGGAGAGAAGAGGGAGAGGTGGTCTCTGGGAGACAAGGGGGGGGGGGGAACACACTGCTGTAGACGACTGGTTTTTATTAAAAGAGTAAGTAGTAGTAAGAGCGGTGGGTCTTCTGAGAGATAAGAAATATAACATTGGACTAACGTGAATGTATTATCTGGTTGTTATCTAAAGTAAGTAGTAGTAAAATAGCCTGTTGTTATTGTAGTATATAGTTGTTATAGACATAGTACTAGTTTTTAGTTGTATTTACGGAGGGACTTGTTTACACAGCCACCAGACTTCTGACCAGATTTACGAGAGTGACGCGTGAGTGACCATGTCTACAACCTGGCAAAGAACCTACTTCGCTGAGCAGTAAGCAGACAAGACCGCCAACCGACATTCATTACTCGGCAGCCTACTGTGCCCACTTAAAAGTAAAGCTGCATAGTGGAACTCGCAAAAGCTGCTTAAAACTGCTTAGTGAACACCTATTTAAAGCATGCTAAGTGAACCTCTTTAAAGCTTGCAAAAAAAAACACTTATAAGGAAAAGAGCTTAACTACAGTGAACACCTTAAAGAAGCTGGCTAAGTGGAAGCTCTTAAAAGTGCTAAAAAAGAAAAAGCTGCTATGAAAAAAAACTCTTTAAAGCTGCCCGAGTCAGAACATCTTAAAGGCTGCTAAGTGAACTCTTAAAGCTTGGCTAAGTTGAACTCTTAAAGCTGCTTAAGTGAACTCTTTATAAGCTGATAGTGACACTCTTAAAGCTTGCTATGTGCCACTAAAGCTGCTACGTGAACTCTTAATAGCTTGTGCAAAGGTGCCAACTTAAAGGCTGCCTAAGTGAAACTTCGTAAAGCTGCATAAGTGAAACTCTTTAAAGCTGCTTGGTAATGTCAACTCTGTGGGGGTGACGAAAGGTGACAGATCATTGTATGATCTGCCACTTTTTAAACTCGTTATTTTTTTTAAGTTAACTATTTTAGCTGCTAATGTGAACTTCCACAGAGGCATAAAAATTTTTGGAACTATAAACTGTGGGTGACCGATGATTTTTACAGCTATAAATTTAACTTTTAATGATGCTATCATTCATGGGAGTAAAAAAACCAACAATGCTACAAGTTTTGTAACCATTATAAAGTTTGTGGGAATAGATATGGGTCCACAGAACAATTGGTTATAGCTAGAAGTGGGACTTAGTGGGTGTGGGCGGTGTGGGAGGAGTAAGATGTAAAGTGGAAACTTGTGATAGGGGGTGATCAAATGGGGCTAGTGTACCGGCGGGAAGTCGGGGAGGTAAGTTGGCGTTCAAACGGGAGGACTGGGGGTCTTATGGGTGAGGTGGGAATTTGGTAACTCCTGAGTATGTCAGGGGTGGTTAGTGTTGTCGGGGTGTAAGTAAGTGTTGTAACCCAGGGACCCACCCTGAAAGATCCACTGGTACCTGCCCAACCCCCCCCCCTTGCTGACCCACAAACGGTCGTGGCGTATCCATGCCCCCCCTCTCCTTTAGCACAATCTATAAACTGCCTGCTCACCGTCAAAACCCCCACCAGTAAGGTATTTCAGATTCATTGCCCATAATCGGGTTTAACCCCTGACACCCAAAATGATACGGTAAAAAATAAAAAATGCCCGTGTGAGTCGTGCTGTGGGTCAATGAAAAATGTACGCTGCACTTAATCCTTGCCGTTATACGATGTGGCATTTTAAAACCGTAATAATACAGCCCTTACAACTCCGTGGTGTTGGCACTGGGGGTAACCCACTTTGCGTAAACTGATTCTACCACCCTAAAAGATAGTAATATTGGAGGTATTTGCGCTGTGGATAATCATACACCCTGAACTGATGTATCCTTCCATTTCCCTGGAGTATCCGCTTCATGTTTAGGGTAATTGTGGCTTAATGGTCGTGAGTGTGCGTAATAAAATGGTAAATGTAAGAAAGCAACGTTGCTATTTCCCGCCCGTACCCACCCTGGTGTGGTGGACCCCCGCACAAAAAACACTTGGTGCAAAAAACCCCCCCCCCCCCCCCTCCAAAGAAATTAGAGTAGTAACTTAAAACTGGTCTAACCTTGGGATTGTGCAAACCCTCTTAAAATATGTCCACAGAACATTAACTTTATTTATAGAATATAGACTCAGTACACTTAGGAGAGTCGGATCGATAGATCTCCCCCCCGTTTGTACGTCAATATGAGTTCGTCCTCTATCGTCAGAGTTTATTTCCTGAGTTCCGTTCCGAGGCTTGGACGGGGGTTTAGGTACACTATTTTTCATTTCCATAAAGGTAATATGTATGTGGGTGTAGTACTTTAATATCGGGTTTGCTTTGACAATGGCAACTCTTTTATTCATATATCTCCATGAAATTATTCATATTTTGAAACGTTTTTTTTATTTGTTTTGGGAGCGTGCTGGTGTAACGGCAATTTTTGTATTATGGTTTGGTGGATATATACCATCTGTAGCCGCTTCCCCAAAGATGGAAAAAGTCTCTACCCCCCCCTCACCCCAAATAACCTAATTTAACCACAAATAAGGCCATAAAGTCCACCCTAAATAAATCCCTTTGGATTAGTTAGAATTGTTGGAACTTTTATAAATAAATGTTGGCGGGTTAACGTGGTGTTTGGGTTGTTGTGCTATACAGTCAGCTGATATTTAGAAGTATGGGGATCCCCCCCAGGTTTGAAAAGGAATAATGGAATAATAAAATCTGTAAATAAGAAAAATACAACATATGTAATATCTTATTGGGGGCGTAAGGGGTTTTCCCCCTCCCATTGGGGATGTTGGGGTGGGATTGTAAATTATCTTGGGTGGACAAGAAAGTTTACCCAAAACCAAATAATATTATCTTCATAGTATTATTATTTTGGTTTTATATTGTGTCATGGTGTGGCCGGTTGCCTGGCTGGGACACCACGTCTTTCATTACTAAGGTTATTGTTATGCCGCTTATAGGCTTTGCCCCAGGACCCCTAGTTTTTGGTATGCCTTGCGGCGCTTGCTTGGGGTATAGGATTGGGGTTGTGAATACATGTTTTTCTGCGTTTACACCGTTTAGGGGGGGTGGGTAGGGTGTTGTGGATGGTGGGGTTGTAACAACTTCCCCATACATCCCCCCGTTTTACATAAACCTCCTGCACCCCCCCATTGAAATCGTATTAAAAGATAGATATGTTATATAAAAAAAAATTTAAATTTTAAATATACAATAAATGATAACCCCCATCTACCCGCCAAAAACCGCCCCCCCCAAATCCCCTTTTTTAAAAAATTTCTGAAGCCTACCCCCAGGTCCCAGTAGGGATATGAATAAATAATTAGAATGATGACCCAGGGGTCCCCTCCTAGACCGAGTAACCCCTAAAAAATACCCCCCCCTCAAATTTGAAAAAAAAAATAAATTGCGGATGGTATAAAATTTATAAAATTGGGTTCAAGATTTGATCCCCGGCCCTTTTTGAATCCCCCGTGGGGCTTAAATTTTGCGGGGGGCCCCTCTGGGGGCAAGATGGTGTAGCTTTATTTACTGGGGACCCCCCCCCCCCCCCCCCCCCCCCCCCAAAGCAATAAAGGGTCCCAGGACTCCCACCTGCCAGCCCGAGAAATGTCACCCAAATTGAAGTTTATTTTTATGACAGAAATGATGTAAATTCTAAAATTTTTTTTTTTTTTTTTGTTACCCCCCCCCCCCCGCCCCTGTGCAATTGTTTCCCCCCAAAATTAATGTGGCGTAAAAGTTTCAAATTTTCTCAATCAGTTGTAAAAACCCCCCACAATGCCACACCAAAGACCCGCCGTTCCGTGCTACCCCCCCCCCCCCAAGCTGTTTTTTCAATCCCCCCCCTGGAAATGCTATTTTTATACATATGCTATAGTCTGGTAGTATTACCCTTCGCCCCCCCCCCCCCCCCCCATGTCCCCCCCAACAGCATATTCACCCATAAATCATAAACCCTGCCAGTTGGTTTATCCCACCCCCCCCCCCCCCCCCCCCCCCCCCCTCCCCCCCCCCGCATGGAGGTAAATACTGTAAATAACCCCATGGTAGATAGAACCTGTGTTATTAAAAATCGTGGGTACACATAAAATTAGTCGGGAAAACCGCGTCGTTGGGACACACGCATTCTCCCCCCCCCACCCGCCGCCACCCCTTTTCATTTTGAGACACTAGGTCCAGCTTGGTTTACCCCCCCCCTCCCTTGGATGACCCCCCCCCCGCCCCCCCCCCTAGATTGTTCCCGCTGATTTGCCCTTTAACCCCCCGATTTAAGTCCAGGCCAAAATGGTAGGGGGAATTATGTGGCCTTGATAAACAATTTAAGCCCCCAACAACTGGGGAGGGGCGTCTTTTAACCCCCACAAAACCCCGCAATAACCGAACTCCCCTCACTTCCGTTGACATTTGTGGTTCTAAAGACAAACGTCTTTACACCCGACATCCCCTTAAATGTTCCCCCCTCCCAAAAAAAAAAAGGGCTAAAAAGAGTAAAAAAATATAGCCCCCATAAAACCCCCTGAATTTAAAAAAAAAAAGTTGATGCGTGTTTGGGAGAGATTTGTTGGGAGCCGGCGTAGGTGAATTGGGGGTGCCCCTTTTTTACTGGCAGAAGGTGTGTCCACCAAACACTCCCATCCCTGCCACCCCCCCACGTCCACACCCCCCCGCGTACCATATTCCATTCCCCTGCCCCCCCCCCCGTTCTCCTAAACCCCGCCCCCCACAGTCCGGGGGAAGATATTCAAAAAATTTTCACTGCCATATTCACGGTTGTCGTCCAAAAAAAAACTAATGGACACACTAGCGCCCCAGGAAGCCCTTTTATTTTTTAGATATAATTTACTATTTGTAATGGAGTTTTTTTGGGGGGGGGGGGCCCCCCCCAAAAAAGAGAAAAAAAAAAATTAGGTTAAAGGTAAAAAAATAAAAAAAAATAAAAAAAAAAGCCTACTGTCCCCCAAATTGGAATATGACAAACCCCCAATATGTTTTTAGTAGACAGGTCAGAGTTAGTATGAGTACATGGTGACTCCCCCCCCACTCATGAATTGAAATTCCTTAACGTCAGTTTGTAGCTGTTCCCTTGATTAGGGGAAATGAATAAAAAAATTTTACACACGCCCACAAAAAACTTTGTGTCATAAACGCGAGAGCTAAAATGCAACCCCCCCCCCCTTGTAGCCGCCAGCTCAGCGACGTCTAGTTCGTTTCAGAACCCCTGCCCCCAGCCGAAAGCGCGCAATAAAACTATGCCATTTTCAACATGTGCCACCACCCCCTCCCCCCACCACCCCCCCCCCCTCACCGGAGTCGCTTAGTGCCGTAAGGACCCCCCCACAAAACGCCCATACACACTAACACCTACACCCCACTATCTCTATAAAGTTATTGCCTGTCTTGTCCTCCTGTTTGTTTAGTGTGTAAAGATAGTTAATGTTTGTAAACAAGTTATTGGGTAGTGTTTGAGATTGTTGTAGGGGAGGAGAGAATGAGGCTGAGGTAGTTGTGTGAAACGGTGATGTGATAGTGATGATGGGTCGCTTGTTTTTTGTAAGCATCTGTATAGTTTTCGAATTTGGTTCGATAAATGTGTACTCTCCCTTCTTCCCTGTTTTTTTTTTACAAACCTACTATCCATAATCATTCTAAAAAATCGTTAAAAATTAAAAAAACAAATATACAAAACACATATCCATCCATTCAACACACACCCACACTTAACATCAATCTAAACACACCCATTAACACCAACCCCCCACTCCAAAAACCAATTCCCTTAACCCCCTAAATCTACCACCTCCCCACTGCCTCATCCTTCCCTCTTAATTATATTAACCTTTTTCCCTTTCCCCTTCTATGTATTAAT